>LPNX010785564.1:37733-68813 GCA_001517045.1 Pseudotsuga menziesii
ATGCCCAGTCAGATTATCTCTATACCATTATACCTGACGCCCCTCGCGACAATTCATCCCAGCACGATGCGCCGGGGGCATCCCACGCTGCTGACGGCATCATTGGCCATGTCTCTTCACAGCCTCAACCGTTTTCCATAGCCCGTCCTACCCCTAGCCCTGACCCTTCACGGGCTACCTCACAGTCTGGAGCAACCAACCCGTATGCTCCCATGACACATCACCACCATTCACATGGACCCTCATGTCCACCTCAGTGTTTCGGTCATATGACTCCCGCTTACGCCCCCCGGTCACACCTCAGCCTTACTATCACTAGCAGACTGCACCAGGTCCTGTGCCGTCACAAGCCCAACCCATTTACTACCCACCACAGCCAACCCCTGTGGCAAACCCACAACCCGCTCCACAGCACTATCAGCAACCCCCTCAGGTTACTGCACCTGCGCAGCCTCCACCTACATATCATCCACCGCAGCCTGCTCCAGCCCCTGCGCAACCTCAGAATCCACCTTCTATTCAAGGGAAAGTTTACGCTCAACAAAACCCATAGCAAAACTAGAACAACCAACAAAACCGCGGCAGGGGCCGGAATTTGCGAACAAACTATCCTTGTTCTATTTGCAGGGTCTATGGCCACTACACACATTTTTTCCCCCACATGGAGCGCGTTCGGCAACTTTGGGCTGAAGATGCCCGCCGCCAAGGGCAGGCGGCTCCTCAAGCAACACCCAACCGCCCACAACCTCAGCAGCCACCTTTGGTGTTGCAAAACCCCTTACCAACCCAAGGCGTAGTGAACACCCAACCATTGGCTCCCCCTCAAGCCAACGTGACAACCCAACAACAAATCACTTACGCTGCTCGTGATCAACCTGTGCTTGACTCAGGTACCCACCACTTGTTGATGATGTCCTCCGATGAGGTCAACCTCTAGGCCCGACGGAACCAATATGGCTCCACCTATGAAGCCATATGTACCCTGTCCCATAATACGCAAACTCCTACCAATCAACCGCCCTTGTTGCCTAAACCCCCTTTGGTACCTAGTCACATTGGTGCTACACCCATCCATACCATTCCTTTCCTCTTCCCTCCCTCAGGATTAGTTAGCGCCCCGGTCATGGCCACCCTCAGCCTTCCTGGGTTAACCTTAGGATTACCCGTTTGGTACCTTTCGCCTCCCGTTCCCCCACCGACACCAAATGTCGTCCTGTAACCAGTGCAACCAATTATCACTACTAGTCAATCACCTCCCGGTATTGCTACCCTGTCATTCTCCACAAAACCCCCCCTCCTCTTACCGAACCCACTGGGGGCAGAGGCCCCCAACCTTACACTGTTGTCCCACCTCCTAAGACAGTCAAAAATCCCCCTGTGTTTCGTGCTCCTCCCAAATGCGCGCTGTGCGATGAGTTGGGCCATGCGACTCACCTATGTCCTCAGTTACCAGCATTACAGGAATACATGCAACTGCTTGATGATGACCCTACTATCCCGGTTGTCCATCTAGATTCAACCCCTAAGCCTCGCGACAAATCCCTGCGCACTAACCACTCCTGTGCCCTATGCGATGTTTACGGGAATTACTCCCATCACTGTCCCGATCTCGCTGAGTATAGAGCAGCTCTCTTTGAGATGAACAATCTGGATCTCGAGACAGCACCCCTCACCATTGAGGAAATCCATTCCCCGGTCTCTTCCCCTTCCGGAGATGTTAATACCATTTATATGATCTCTTCCGTCACTACTCCCTCGTCAACCGATTTGACGACACAAACATTCCGTACTAATGAGGAGATTCTCGAGGCTCTCACTGCCCCGGATTATCCCTGGGATGACATGCACCATCATTCCTACTTCCTCCCAGAGGTATCCTTCTCTAACACTGCTACCCAATTTGCCGTTGAATCCAAAGACTTCCTTCCCCACAAGGTCGACTGGTTCAAGGACCCTATTCCTGCTCCTGACGCCTTCAAAGAGAGTAACATGGCCAACATCTCACCTGTCGTCCAAATTGATATCGCTGCCCCAGGAAGCACCCCACCGTGGCTCCGACCCCCTAACCTGGGGTCCACCCCATGTGGACCGTGCAAATAGTACCTGTTTCCACCATTGGAATCAGCATCCACATGCCGTCACAATGGTCACCTCGTAGAATTATTTTGCCACCATTCATTCACCCCGCAAGGAGGCCCACCAGTGTTCCCCCCCACCCTCAGTCCTGGTCATCATAAATGTTCCTTGATCGAACACTTCCTCCTTGCCTGGCCATTAATTCAGAGTCTTCTTATTTGCTTTCAGATGAGCATGTACTGTCCTGGGCTCGTAAAATCCACACGATAGTACCATTCTACTACTTCAGAGTCTTCTTATTTGCTTTCAGACTCCTTAAAATTGAAATCAACTACGAGCATGTACTGTCCTGGGCTCGTAAAATCCACATGACAATACCATTCAATTACTTCAGAGTCTTCTTATTTTCTTTCAGACTCCTTAAAATTGAAAGCAACCATGAGCATGAACTGTCATGGGCTCATAAAATCCACATGACAGTACCATTTTATATTCACACTTCTTCTAGTTCCCTAACCCATGAAGAAGTCACCCCGCGCCTCTTGGCGCTATGATCAATCCTCTCGGCAGCACCCCCAACCAGGTCGCCTTTGTTCAGAGTATTCTGCAATCTCCTACCATTTTACCACAGCTTGAGTCTCCCTCAGCCCATTCACCCTCAGATCCTATACCGCTATGATCCCTTTACCACCAGTCAGTCTCATATGCTGCCCGATCATCCCCGCCATCATACTCTGAACAAAGGAAGTTTGAGTCCACCCACTCTACTTGCCCAGTTATTTACCCCAGTTTATCAACCCTGCCATCAGTACCATCACATTTCGGTTTTTCACCTCATGCTCCTGTCAAGGAAACATCATTGCCTTGATAGGTGCAGGTCTCCCTCTGTCGACGACAGCCCCTCTATTCCAGAGGATAGACCTAGAGGCCCCTGCGCCTTGGACCCATCACCATCTGTGGTGATTGCCTACGGACCATTTTGGGAGGAGTCATCATTGCCTCTTCGAATAGTTGTTTCTCACATGCTCGACTTCAGCACCTTAATCGCATCGTTGAGAATCGCGCAGGATGTATATCCATTCCATTATTTGTCGATGACCCCGGATTTCCCCCAACTCTAGCACATTGGTGAGTCACTTCGGAACGACTAGTTATATGTTCCCATGGATGTCCGGGCTGCGTTGGAGATTGTATTCGTAAGCCATCCAGTTCCATGCTTCCTCGAGTACCCAGTTCGGTTCCAGATCAGTGTACCACTGCAAGTATGACCGCTGTCACTTTGATATAGCAGCTCCTCAGTTCCTTTGGAACCACATTCAGTAGCACTGCTGTCATTCCAGTGCATCAGTTGTTCAGCTCAGACATGTTCAGCCCAGCAGTATGTTCCAGATTTGTGTCCCTTCTGGACCACTTATGATATACACAGTGGATTTCTATGTATCCTATAGGGTCCCCCTTTTCGGGCCTCACAGTTATTTTTATGTATATTGATATGAGCATGGGAATGCCCGCCTCGTCCAGATGATCATATTATTCCTCATCCATTATTGAGGTTATGTACTTTTCAGTCCTTGCAGTTGGTTCGAGATCAATGTTCCGGGATTTAGTTGGTTTCTTCTCTTCTCCACACCCCAGGAAAAACAAATATGACTTATGATGTCCATCGGCCATACGATGAGCTCCTGCCCTCGCACATCAGGGGGCAATCTATTAACACCCAAAAAAGGTTCATTGCCTCATCTACCCCATTATATGGCTCATTTGTCCATTTTCATACCATATTTCCATCAAAAACCCATAAAACCATCTAAAAAGCCTCCAAAAGGCTTAAAATACCTCCAAAAGGCCATAAAACCCTCTTTTCCTCCAAACAATATCCAAAATTCCTCCAAAAAAGCAAAAAATCTCCAAAAAGGAAGAAAATATAAAATAATGAGGAAAAGGAGGAAAAAACCCTAAACAGCTTAAACCCTAACCCTAAACCGACACTCCACCACTATAAATAAGTGATGGAGACCCCTCATTTCATATCCACAATCACAAGTATCCTACCTCTGCCAAAATTGCTCGTGAAACCCTAGCTCACCATTGAGCTACTTTCACCGTGAGAGCCCCTTTTGGCCCATTTCCACCATAGGAGAAAGAGAAGGAACAGCTGGAGCTTGAAGCAACCTCTTGGATCAGCACAACGGGCTTCACCAACCTCCACATTGGAGGTCAGATCAATAAAAAATCATTCTTTACTTTCTACTGTTTTGCTTCATGAATATGTTTAGATTAATTTTTATTACTGTTTAGCATCTTTTATTTCACATATTATTGAACATCTACTAAGGAATCCATTCTCCTTAGTAGGTGCTCATTCGCACAAGCTAGGGCTAAAACCCTAGCTACAGAAAGCACCCTCAAAACTAGAACATACCCCCTCCACTGGTGATTTTCATCAATTTTCAGCTTTATAATTCATCTATGAGGTAGTTGTATCCACCAAAACTATTTTTGTGTGTCAAAATATATTTCTGCACCCTTTTTTGCTTTCGGCAGTTAAGAAAATAGAATCCTGAGTCTGTTTGCTGTCGAAAGCTCTGCTTTCGGTGGCTAATGAACAGCTGCTGCGTTCGCCTAAGCCACCAAAAGCTTAGTTTTCTGCAAAAATTTTATTAGCCTTTAAATCATCATTTTTCAGCTTTGCTCCTGTTCTTCTGGTACTTCTTCAACCTACATAGGGTTTGACAAAGCAGCAACATCATGAGCTGCCTCAGGACCCTGCAAGCTTGCTACTGCCTCTGCTAAGGTTTCTAGTGCAAGATGAGACTGAGGGATAGGGTTTGAGTTTTTCTTTTGCAACCTCATCATTCTGATCATTTTGTAGAGTCTAGAGTTGTCCTTCATTAATCTCAAATTCCTTCTTTTCAATAGGGCATACATCCCTCTCATTTCTAGCAGAGACTCTTGTGCAACTTAGCATTATTCTTGGTTAATATTGCATTATTTATTTTTACCTCTCTGTCTAAGATATCCATTTCATGTATTTTCCCTAACAACTGTTTAATTCTCTAAGACCTAGGTTTTCTTGCGGAAGTCTCTTCCATTGGTTCATCTTTACCTTCCCTTGGTTTTGGTGAGGCAAAATCCTCTTGTTTTGTTGCAACATGTTCTGTTAGGTCAACTTCCTGCTCATTTTCTTCTTCTGAGTCTAAGTAGGGCACGTTAAGTATATTTTCACTTTGTGTTGGGGCCTCCTTCTCCTTTACACTAAATTATAGATTTATTTTGGCTTGGTTCTATTGGTCTTGGGAATTGGAGAGGGTTGATACACTGCCACTGGTGAGATGATAGGTCGTCTTTTGCCCCAAAAATTTGGCCAAACTGTTGAAAAACAGGGGCTCAGAGATGGATTTGTTTCTCCAAATATGTGGAACCTGTGTATAAACCAAAAAAAAAATTTGTGTATTGGTTTTTTTTGAGCAAAAAAGTCTCTCAATTTTTTGAAATTTGTTTTCATTTGCCAAAGATCTGTATTTCAAAACTATGTGTCAAACAGGGAAATTTTGAGATCCGAAAATTAGGGCTCGTAGATGGATTATATTCTACCAATATGAAACACTTGTAGGAAACCTGAGAGAGGTTATTGTTCTTTGACATGTTAGGAACAAAAACCTCTAAGATTTTTGCAAAATGATTCTCCAGTGGCTTAGAATCACCTTTTTAAAATGATTCCTTTTCATAGTAAAACACCAATTTTGGTGGCTTGGAGCACCCTGAAATTTCGGTCTTAGCTGTTGAAAGTCCACTTTTGGTGGCTTAGAGACCATTTTGAAACAACGCTTAGCCATAGAAACCTGTGTTTTGAGTTTTTGAGCGGGTCATCTTCTCTTCATCTTCTTGAATGTTCTGCTGCGCCTGCAAAATTGAAATTCAAACCCTAGGGAAGGATACTACAATGTTGATCCAGAGAGGGCTTGGCTCAGTGAGAATGCATGCAGGGAAACATCGAGTGGACTAAGGATATGGTGCTTATTTTTAGGGGTTAATAAGTTTATTGGTACTCGAGTAAGGTGACGGTAAACTCTGGTAAGAACCACGAGGTATCTAGTACAGCAATCATTTCTATTCGGAACTTGATGTTTCGTGATGGTTCAACTGTAGTCATGGGACAGATGGAGGGTAGGCTAGGGTTTTGTCCTCTATCAGTCACTTCAGTTTAACAATGAATTTTATTCACCAACTCATGATTTTCTGCAGTACCCCAGTATTTTCGACGATTAAGTGTTTGATCATGACGTTCTTTATGCTGACTATGCTTGATTTCAATGGGTATGCTAATTGTTTTCCTCTTTTGGCGCTTTCGGCAATTAAGGGAATCTTAATTCTAACTTGTAAGCTATCGAAATCTAGGCTTTTTGATGTCTAATGAGCCATTGGTACGTTCACCCAAGCCACCGAAAGTTGCCCTTTCATAATTCATCCAAAAATGTAGTTGATGAGCTTTCGGTGGTTAATGTCTTCCTGGACTTATTTGTTAAGCTGTCGAAAGCTAAGCTTTTTGGTGGCTAATGAAATGTTGAAGAACTCTCCTAAGCCACCGAAAGATCCTTTTCCAAAATTTCAAATAAAACAGAGTCAACAGGCTTTTGGTGGTTAATGTCATCCTAGAATAATTTGTTAAGTTGTTGAAAGTTGGGATTTTCAATGGCTAATGAGCTGTTGAAAAGTTCGCCCAAGCCACCGAAAGTTAAACTTTCAAATTTCTTGAAAAATAGAACACCAAGCATTCCAATTTTGTTAACCACCCAAACATATTTCATAATATACCTTGAAATTTTCATTACTATGCAAAATAAATTGTCTGAGTTTGACCTATTGAAAACTAATTTATTTAGGAGATAACATTTGGCTCCTACTCGAGGATGGGAACCTGATCCCTGTGAGGTCCCAAGAACCCCAGACCAAATGCCTTTCCTGAAAAACAAAGATTAAATCTATCTTCTAGTGTTCCATTGGGCATGGAGTCATTTGCAAGTTCATAACTAATCCATCGCAACATGTCTGTAGCCCGCTTTGATTATTCATGAAAACAACTGAAAATGAGCTAGATGCTCATATTAAGAGCTTATTTTCCTACCTATTCCTACTCCTAATTCTAATCAATAGAGTCTTCTTATCAAGTGACATCATGCTTCCAATGAAGCCATGTTAGAAGCTGATATGTTGAATATCCTTGATCTTGACCCAAAAAATAAATGAAACCATAGCATGCAGCAATGTAGTTTCAAAGGGTGACAGAACCAGCTATCATCTAACAAAAATATTTTGATATCTATGCTGCTCATAAGTTCTAGATAGTTAGCAACAGGGTCATAAAATCCAACAGGAAATACCTTTTTATGCTGTTGATCTTTTCCTTTACTGATGTCAATCTTGAGTGTCTACTGCTCAACCTTTGTCGGATCAGAGTGCAAGATCAACAACTGATCTGAACCTTTCAACTCCCGTTCACCATATTTACGTAATCTGAATTCATCATGATGATATGTTGTCTTATCATAGCTAACAATTTCCTCTTCCAAAATAATATCTTTGCAAGATATATCAAAACTAAAAAGATCTTTATTGGACTTTTGAGCAGCAGATTCGTAACAAGCATCTATCACAGCATGCACACATTTTTTATCATCTCTCTGCTGAAAAGAAGAACTAGATGAAAATTGAGCAAACAATGAGTCTTCACAAATTTTAACATCTTCTTCCTTATCACTGTTTTGGTTGAATATAGGAGTATCAGCAACAAAATTTTGAAACAGACCTGGAAAAATATTACCTAGTTCCTTGTCATAATTTGAAGCAACATATTCATAAGGAGAAGGAAGATCTTCCTGATGTTCTAGATGGAGGTTAGACATTCCCTGAAAATATTGTTCCTCATGGTTACTGCAGCTTCCCTTGATCTGCAAATCTGGAAACGGTGAGCTAGCCTTACTGATTTCAATGGTCATTTGACCAGTAGAAAGCTGATCATTTCCATGTGTAGTTAAAGAAATCAATTCCTTAGATTTAGAACAATCATATTTAATGATGGTAGGAAAACATTCAACTAATTTATAATTCATTTCTAGTTCATGTTGATGGAAAAGTGCATCATCTTGAAGATTCTTGAAAGGCTGCTGCATATTGTGAGGGAGAGATCCTTCTCTATTTACATCTTCAACCTTATGATGTAATTCATATTCATCACGGAAATTACCAAATATAAGCTCATCTGAAAAATATATTTTGCAATGCTTAGTGAATGCTCGGTGAAAATCCTTCAATGATGAAATGTTGGAAGGAGGTAAAGAAAAATACCACTGACGTGAATCACCATACAATGAATACATGAACATCTTCATGTTGTTGATCTAATAGATCCATTCATTAGTGAAACTTGAGGAGGTGTTCTGTAGGATTGTCTTATTTCTCCTCTTTGAAGATAGGTAGAAGATCTCCCCATTCGGACATATCAGGTACTGGATCTGGGAAACCGGGAACTGAGGAGAAGTCAAGAGGTGCAAACATCCAAGCCAAAAG
The DNA here is from genome assembly GCA_001517045.1 of Pseudotsuga menziesii. Classification (NCBI taxonomy): domain Eukaryota; kingdom Viridiplantae; phylum Streptophyta; class Pinopsida; order Pinales; family Pinaceae; genus Pseudotsuga; species Pseudotsuga menziesii. The sequence goes on from LPNX010785564.1 coordinate 46,377, forward strand.
AGCAGCAAATTCTTTTGACATCTGAATATCATGGAGTTGCCACTGAATTCATCCTTCATGGAGTCGCCAGGGATGAGATCTTCACAAGCAGCAATGCTTGAAGATTCCTCAACCCTAAAATTTTCTGATTTACTTATAAACTTCTGAGAACTAGATGCTTCAGCAGAAGAAGATTTAAATGGAGGTCTATTTGATATAACAACATAAATAACTCTGGAAATACCTGATGTAGCTCCCCTTGTAGCTCTAGGGGTCTGCCTTAGTGAAGCCCTAGCTCTTCTTAGAATCTCTTCTGGATCTGAAACAGGTGTTTCTAGTGGCCCTTGATGGTTTTCTCTGGTTCTTGGTCTTCTTGAATCCACCTTATTCCAATGGAGTCACTAGATAGATGATTACAACCTGAATAGTGTCCATACTTTTTCTATCACCAAAGTAGGATCTATGTCATCTCCCAGGGAAGCTGAGCTTCAATATTCTGTCCTCGGCAATTGCGCCAATTTGTTAGCACTCTAGGAAACTCCTCTAGGTTGCAGCTCGAGGATGCCTGGTAACTTAAATTTTTTTATGATTTTTCTAAATGGATCAAGCCAGATGACCTAAAGAACCTTGCATGCTCAAGACATGCATAAAACTCAATCAAAAGATAAGGCTTCTAACTACCAGTGTTCAGAGGTTTGATAATAGGGTGAACGGATGAAGAACTTAATATGCTGGCAGATTCATATATAAAGCAATTACATATAAATGGCTAATCATAACAAGGAAAAGTACTTGCAATTCAACTCATCAACATACAGATAGGATGACATCTATCAGATATTAGATAACATGAATAAACCTGAATCATACATTCAAGCACGAGTACAAGACAGAAAAGATATGGAAGATGAACATATAATAGCAAAATAGCTTATATTAGATGATGAATAACATGAGAAGCTTGATAATAATAAGGGTCTAAAGGTACCCAAAGTCGAACCCTTGCTTCAACATAAGTCTTAGGATTTATAGCCTTTAAAAAAATATTCAGACCCTGAAAAGTTGGATCTGATTTACTAAAAATAGATAAAATAAACGTTTTTTGCAAAATTAGGTCAAAAACCCTAATTTAAGTACTAGTCTATTTAACTGTAACACTTGCTCACTCATTGAACTCTTTGATAACTGAAGTGATTACTGAAGTAGAGTTGTAACCTATTATTTGATAGATAATCCATGGTTGGTCAAAAATAGGTAGGGTTTGTGACCCATTTCTCCTTGATCGCACCCTCAAAACTAGAACAGACCCCCTCCACTGGTGCTTTTGATCAATTTTTCAGCTTTATAATTCATCCCTGAGGTAGTTGTATCCACAAAAATTGGTTATGTGTGTCAAAATATCTTTCTCCACCCTTTTTTGCTTTCGGTGGTTAAGGAAGCAGAATCATGGGTCTGTTAGATGCTGAAAGCTCTGCTTTTTGTGGCTAATGAACAGTTGATGTGTTCTCCTAAGCCACCAAAAGCTTTGTTTTCTGCAAAAATTTTATTAGCCTTTAAATCATCATTTTTCAGCTTTGCTCCTGTTCTTTTGGTACTTCTTCAGCATGCATAGGGTTTGACAAAGCATCAACATCATGAGCTGCCTTAGGACCCTGCAAGCTTGTTGCTGCCTCTGCTAGGGTTTCTAGTGCAAGATGAGCTTGAGGTCTAGGGTTTGAGTTTTTCTTCTACAACCTCATCGGTCTGATTATTCTGTAGAGTCTGGATTTGTCCTTCATTAGTCTCATTTTCCTTCTTTTCAGAAGGGCATACATCCCTCTCATTTCTAGCAAAGAATTGTGCAACTTAGCACTATTCTTGGTTAATATTGCATTATTTATTTTTACCTCTCTGTCTAAGATATCCATTTCATGTATTTTCCCTAACAGCTGGTTAATTCTCTAAGACCTAGATTTTCTTGTGGAAGTCTCTTCCATTGGTTCATCTTGACCTTCCCTTGGTGTTGGTGAGGGAAAATCCTCTTGTTCTGCTGCGACATGTTCTGTTAGGTCAACTTCCTGCTCCTTTTCTTCTTCTGAGTCTGAGTATGGTAGGTTAAGTATATTTTCGCTTTGTGCCGGGGCCTTCTTCTCCTTTCCACTAAAGTCCAGATTTATTTTGGCTTGGTTCCGTTGGTCTTGGGAGTTTTAGAGGGCTGAACCACTGCCACTGGTGAGATGACAAGTCATCTTTTTCCCCAAAAATTTGGCCAAACTGCTGAAAAACTATGGCTCAAATATGGATTTTTTTCTCCAAATATGTGGAACTTGTGTATAAACTGAAATATTTTTTTGTATATTGGTTTTTTGTGAGAAAAAACCTCACTCATGTTTTTGAAATTCGTTTTCATTTTCCAAAGATCTGTATTTCAAAAATATGTGTCAAACAAGCAATTTCTGAGATCCGAAACTTAGGGCTCAGATATGGATTCGATTCTCCCAATATGAAATACCGGTAGGAAAACTGAGAGAGGTTATTGTTCTATGACATGTTAGGAACAAAAACCTTTGATAGTTTTGCAAAATTATTCCCCATTTTCTCAGAATCACCATTTTAAAATAATGCCTTTTCATAGTAAAACACCAATTTCGGTGGCTTGGAGCGCCCTAAAATTTTGGTCTTAGTTGTCGAAAGTCCGCTTTTGGTGGCTTAGAGACCATTTTGAAACAATGATTAGCCATGAAAACCTATGTTTTGAGTTTTTGAGCGGGTCCTCCTACTCTCTTCATCTTCTTGAATGTTCTGCTGCGCCTGCAAAATTGAAATTCAAACCCTAGGGAAGGATACTACAATGCTGGATCCAGAGAGGGCTTGGCTCAGTGAGAATGCATGCAAGGAAACATGGAGTGGATTGAGGATATGGTTTTTATTTTTAGGGGTTAATAAGTTGATTGGTACTCGAGTAAGGTGACAATAAACTCTGTTGAGAACCATGAGGTAGCTAGTACAGCAATCATTTATATTTGGAACTTAATGTTTCGTGATGGTTCAACTGCAGTCATGGGATAGATGGAGGGTAGGTTAGGGATTTAGTCTCTATTAGTCACTTTAGTTTAAAAATGACTTTTATTCACCAACTCATGATTTTCTGCAGTCCCCCAGTCTTTTCGGTGGTTAAGTGTTTGATCATGACGTTCTTTATGCTGACGATGCTTGATTTCGATGGGTATGCCAACCGTGTTCCTTTTTGGAACTTTTGGCAGTTAAGGGAATCTTAGGTATAACTTATAAGCTACCGAAAGATAGGATTTTTAGTGGCTAATGAACCGTTGGTATGTTCGCCCAAGCCACCAAAAGTTTCCCTCTCATAATTCATCCAAAAATGTAGTTGATGAGCTTTCAGTCGTTAATGTCTTCCTGGACTTATTTGTTAAGCTGCTGAAAGCTGGGCATTTCAGTAGCTAATGAACTATTGAGGAGTTCACCTAAGCCACCGAAATCTCCTTTTCCAAAATTTTCAATAAAACAGAGTCAACAGGCTTTCGGTGGTTAATGTATTCCTGGAATGATTTGTTAAGCTGTCGAAAGCTGGGCTTTTCGATGGCTAATGAACTGTTGAAAAGTTTGCCTAAGACACCGAAAGCTAAACTTCCAAATTTCTTGAAAAACGGAACACCATGCATTCCAATTTTGTTAATCACCTGAACATCTTTCATAATATACCTTGAAATTTTCCTATGACTATGCAAAAATAAATCGTCTGAGTTTGACCTATTGAAAACTAATCTATTTAGGAGATAACAGACAGAGTCAAAGAAACTAAAACATTTCACCCGACACTATCGCGGGAAACTCATTTTTCGATGCCGATGTATCAGTAAACTTTGGGAAATTTTTTGATGGATTTTTAAGTTGAGTGTTGAAAAAAAAANAAAACATTTCCCCCGACACTATCGCGGGAAACTCATTTTTCGATGCCGATGTATCAGTAAACTTTGGGAAATTTTTTGATGGATTTTTAAGTTGAGTGTTGAAAAAAAAAACATCTATGCAATATTTATTACCCCAACGACCGCATTTATTGTTGTTTCAACAGTTTTAAGATATATAATACAGTAAGTTTTGTGGTTTTTCACCACAACCCTGTTTTGCATGCATCAGGTTGACATTCAGCACTTGGAGCTTTAGGATTACATCGCCGAGCGTCGTACCTGCACCAGCAATTTCCAGGTTGGCCCTAAAACTTGTCTTTAAACTTATAAGAATTGCATGTTTAGAGTTTTAAGGGTTACCATGAGAGGGTTTTTCTATCCACGGCCTTGTTTCACAAGCCAACCCCAACCCATAAGGTTTATCATTTTAACCAGTTGACCAATGGAGTCATCTCGAGTTTGGCTGCAAGAGAACCCTCAACATCGTTGAGCATTTTCACAGCCTTCTAGCTCGATCATGATTGTTTTTGTCTCTACCCTCACTGCATCATTGTATCTTTTAAACCATAGATATGTGTATGCCAACTGCTGGGTTTTTTATGTTGAAATTACGGCAGGTCAGATGTTTCGTCGACTACACCTGGTTTGGTTTAGTTTTGTGTGCAATGATATTGGAACATTTGGTGGATTTTCACTTAGGATACCACTGTGTTTCGAATTTTTGTCCTAGGGTTTCCTTTCAGAAAGTTTCGACTACATACTTTTTCCCCTTAGGGACGAAACTGTGCTTTAAGAAGCTTTCGCATGTTTTTAGGTTCGAGCCAGCGTTTCAAGTTTTCCCAAGGTGACCTCGGTTTCAAGTCACCAAGCCTTTGCCACATTTTTACTAGTCGTTTTCTTACCTATCGAAAAAGTCAGTAAGAAGAGGTTCCTACGTTTTAATGTTTAAAGCCAAATGAATAAAGAGTAGAAACAAGCTTGATAAACTTTATGCTTTAAAACTAGTTGAATTTGATTATCCTCCCATATATTGACCTACGTAGAAGCATAAAATGAATGTATTAGAACAATGATGTAACTTCCAAAACAACATTTATACCTGCATTGATGAGTTTCATTTTAGTTTTCCAAACATATACTCTTGTTGTAAGTAAAAAAAATGACTGGACAATCTTCGGGAGAGATTTCTCTACCTCACCATGTTACCTTTCAACAAACAATGATGAACTGGTAAATATATATTTTTTCTCCTGTATCATAATAGACACTGACTGCCATCTTACTATTTGAAAGAAATAGGGATTTTCTTTTTAACATTGATATCTTAGCTTTTCATTTCAGTATTTCTTGTTGATATAAATGCATGTTGTTTCAATCACATTGTCCCTAAAGCATCTCTTGTTGTGATCATGCTACAGTTGTAATTATCACCTCACACCATGTCAAAGAAGAGTGGAAATAAAATGGCTAAAACCACCGAGGGTGACTCAAACGTGGAAATTATATCAAGGTAAAAAATCATTTATAAAGACACCAAGGCTGTCACAAGAGCTAAACCAGAATTTAGGTTGGGTCAAATATATCATAGGATCAAATATCAGAATTTCATTGATGCAGGCCTAGAATACATGCCTTTATATGACAACATAATAAGATCAGGTATCACGAAGGCATCCACGCACCCAGAACTCTTCCTGTGTGTTGAGGTGATCGGATGGATCCTACCCCGAGCAGACCCAACCACCATGATCATTTCCAACATAGAAGGGAAATATTTTGATTCCTTCACTCTGAAATATATCACCAAGGCCTGCAAATTACCCACTTCACAAACTATGATGATGGACGAATGGGTGAAAAGTTTGAATTTGGACGTTTTTGAATGTGCTAAATGGATGATGGTAGCAGGAAAGAAACTACGCCAGAAAATCCTCCGGCAAGTATGAGACTACAAGGTTACGTACTCCTTACAAGATCATAGCCCTAATGCTAAACAAAATATTTGGTAGGGAAAATGGAAAAATGTACAAGCTAAGTTGGATCCCACTGATATACCATGTGGCCATGGAAGGCACCATTTTAAACTGGGAGGATATTGTATCAAGCAGCTTGTTGTCATGTACAGTTGCTACAAAGGGAGGCCTGACGAAAAGAAATTCATAGTTATACATGGGTTCTTATCTTATCGATTGAATTTTATACCTACACCATTTCCTGAAACTCAATTGTACTTGGGATTGCACAAATACCCCCATCTATGCTTCCTATCAAATTCTTTGGGCACACAAATACTCAAGTTTCTATAAGCTCATATGCGAAGAATTTCTGATGCCTCTGCATGAGATAATTTTTCTCAAGGAGTTCAATTGTATGTCTGAAGGTGCTATGGAAATCATATTTGAATATGGGGACTATTATGTTTCTAAGGATGGCACTTACCTAAGGATGTATAGAGGATCTAGAGCCTCGTCATTAATGCCAAGGTATGCCACAGACTACATAGTCCACAAAGAAGCAGTTCAACAGTTATATATAGATGAAATATCAAATTTTATGTTCGACATGAAGAAGGCAGTTTTTCCACCACTGCCATTCTATATAGGCAATTAAATTCACAAGGGTAAAGATTGCATCAAAATTTGTGAAATATCTAGAAAGTTTCCATTTCGGGGAAAAGTGTTTCCACATAAATGACTCTTGTTACAAGGTTTCAAAACATTGTGTGTTTGTAGGAGTTCATTTTGAATACTCTCACAACTTTGAAAAATATGAGGCTACATACAAAAATGTCTGCAACATGACTTCTCTAAGTAAGCAGTTCAAAAAGAAGATCAGCACAGTGGAAGAAAAGGTAGTAGCAGCACATAAAAACAGCAGAAGCAGCAAGAAGAGGCTGTAAGGAAACGAGAAGAGGATGCTCGAAGGCTACTGGAAGAAGATATTAGCTGATGAAGCGTAAAGGAAGAAAGAAGAAGAAGAAATATTACAAAAAGAAGCAGAAGAAAGAGCGCGAGAAGAATCTGGAAAATCAGTTGACGAATTGAGAAAGAAAGAACAAGAGGATAAAGACAAAGAGGATTTGGACAAGAACATTGCTCAATACAATCCGATGGATCCTTCTTCTTCATTAAGTGGCACAATCACCGGTGGCCACATTCCTCTTGATGAACTTGGATTAGTTCCATTCACCCCATCCAAGCATCACGCAGTGGCATGGTTGGACACTATATTTTTTGACAAGAACATGAAAACCATTTTTAGAATATAAGAGAAAATATTAAATATCAGTGCACAACTTGATGTAATCACAGTGACTAAGAAAACTATGGTTGAAAAAACCAATCAAGACCCCAAATTCCTAGCATCAGTCAGCGTAGCAGCCGCTAAAACAAATGTAGATAATGTTGATAAACTAGTGGAATATGTCTTTCATTATAAAGAAAATATGATTAAAATGAAAGACACTCTAATCAAAGAAAGAGTGGAAGGTCAAGAACTTAAAAGGGAACATGAGAAACTATTTCAAAATTTGAAAGGCTCCAAAATGCTTATCAAGCTTTAGAATTGGAAAAGGATGCGCTGGTGCTTTCACTTACAATCATGGAAGGGGAGAAGAGAGATCTTGAAGACAAGGTTTTGGAGTTAGAAGCACATAAATCTGCAGCAAATAGACAAGAAGGGGAGCTGAGAACCTGAGAAGAATATTTGGAGGTACAGAACAAATCATTGGAGGCTTAGCTTAAGACAACCATTGAAAGGAATCCTGATATCACTCCTTTTCACGATCAAGCCTGCTCAATTTGGAGGAAAAGTCATCAAGTTTAATTGAAACTTGCCGAGGAGATATATAAAGTAAATAAAGAATATAAAAGGTTAAATGAAATAGGAGATAAATCACCTAGTTTCAGGGAAGGACTACTAGCAATAGCCAAGAAAGTTCAAATCCAGCTAACTTGGGAAGAATACAATTCGAATTTTCCTGAGCACTTGCCTCAGAAGACAGTTGTATCCTTGAAGATAGAATTGGTGCTCTTGTAATTTCATAGGAAATCCACTGTAAGGTTGAGCAATGGAATTGTGAAGACTCTGGAAAAATGTGCAGAATTCTATAAGAAAATGTGTTTGACTCATAATAAAGGTCAAATTCCTTCAACATCAAAGATCTAAGACTTCCTAAATAAAGAACAACATTTGAAGTTATTACAAGATAGGTTTCTTGAAGACAAGCATTATATTCTGAAGATGGAGGTCATAAAGGAAGAATATGTTAAAACTTGGATTGCACAAGCCTCTATCAGCAACCATCTCCTGGAAGCTCTATCAAACCATTTCAGAAGAATCCAATGCGTGGGATCATTTCATTTCTAGACCAGTCGGGCCCACTTGATATTTTTTGTGTTTTCTGTATTTCATCACTTTATGTAATTGATTATTATTTTCTTTTCCAAGTGCAAGACACTAAAGGAAAATTTTTTGAAAGTCCTAAATTCAAGGAAGTTCTAAGGCTAGGGAAGAAAAAGATTCATTTGTAATAGTATTATAAATAGGAGTAGAAGATAGAGTAGAAGGACCTTTTCACTAGCACAATTATTCTAAGTTATTTGTATGAAGAACTACTTTTTCTATGAATAAAGAACATTTTTTTGCTGGGAAAGGACTGCACATGCTTTTACGTGGATTCTATGGAGGGCCAATGTTGAATTACTTCTTATTTAGCTTTTGTGCAACTGTGAGATCGTTCTGGCCTTATGAATTATTTCTATAATGATGAATGATTTTTCTTTCTATTTGAAATCTTGTGCATATATTGAGTAATTAATGCTTTAACAAAGCAAAGCTATCTTTGTTTATTTTTTCCAGATGTAACTATGTGCATGGAATTTAAAACAGCTATCTATAGAATTCAATATGTAGCATTACAACACATTACTCTTTTCTATTTAAATTTTTCTCCCCTTGGGGATAGGTTAGATTATTTTAGAATAGACTAGTATACTTTAGATTTGCTTAATTTAGAAGTGATTGAGGGGCAAGAGTGGTAAGACGAAAGGTAAGAACCTATGCATCACTTGTGAGGCTCTTGTTCACCAGTCACCTACACTTAGTTTAGTCACTTTCATTTCATCCTTAAAACAATACAATCATATCAACGGTGGATCCTGTTGCAACCAATGAAATAAATTTAAATCTACGGTAGTCAAGCCACTAATTTGAAGGGTTCCCCACTCCAAACAATAAACGATCTAGTTGGGATTGGTTACTAGGGAGAATCCCTACTATCAGTACCTAGGAATTTTCCAAGCATTAACAATTTTTGGCGCTAGAAGGAGGGTCGTCAATGCATGGATGGTAGAGGAACCTCATCTACAAGAAACTATTTCATTGGAGATACATCTGAAACTATGTTTCCTGAATATTTCATTCCTGGAGAGAGAATAGGTTTTGAAGAAAAAGGTCCATAATGCCTATACGTTGTTCATTTTGAAGAAGTTAATCACTTGAGAAGACATACAAGATATTACGTGAAAAATCTTGGAGGATTGAAATCAATTCCTGCATTACAAAGAAGTCAGGATTCCAAGAAAGTACCCTCTTATACCCAAGATTGGATACTAGTGGATAATTTGGAAGAATTGGTGGATTTACCTATCCTAGAAATCATACAATCGCTAAATCAGTTGGGACTAGATTCCCCTACAGTTCAATCCCCGATAAATTCACCTTCACAGTCTCCACCAGAGACTCCTCGTGAAATTATGGCTAGTGCTAATCAACCGGCGTGGAGAGCCAGAAAACCACTTAACCTGGCTGCGCCTCTGCACGATTTTCCTAAACACCTAGAGAGAACGCTACCAAAGTTTGACCCAGGAAAAGGGATTTCTGCAGAAGACCACCTGAAAAGTATTTTCTTAGCTCTAGAAATTTTAAATATTGAACATGAGGATGTTGTATGCAGACTTGTTCAACATACTTTTGAACCTAAAGCGGCTTCTTGGTTTTTTAGTTTTCAACCCAATTCGATAACAAACTAGGACACCTTTGAAAGAGAATTTAAAATCAAATTTGGTAGTCAGAAAACTCTAGCTACCCTTATGAAAGAATTTCTATCCTTGAGAATGGAAAAGAAAGAAAAGGTTCAAGATTTCAACCATAGTTTTAGTGCTACAACCTAACCAACTGAGGAGTTATTGGTAGAATATTATACCACAGCACTGTCCCCACAACTAGCAATGTTTGTGAAGAAGGCAGTTAAACTAACATTGGTTGAAAATTTTGAAGAAGCTATCAAAGTGGAAGATGATCTGGATAGTATAGGAAAACATACTTCAAAACCTAAAGTAGAGACCTTTAGCAGTAAAAAATGTTAGATTTTTAACTTTAAGCTAGCATTATTAGGATCTTTTAACTGAGAGAATAACAAGCACATCAATCAAACACAAGAGACAATGAACATAGTTTTTTTCCTTAGGGAAACCATAAATGGAGAAAACCCTGCAACTTCCTCAGAGATAGAATCAGCACCAAATAGAAAAGCCCAAAACAGTAAGATGATCTCTCGATAATAGTAACCTCTTTCTTCCTAGCCCCTGTGACTTCTTCTTCCTCAGCTATGCACTATAACTGAGTGTGAGTGAGTGTGTGTTAAATAGAGAGGTCACCTCTCTATTTATACTGATTCCCAACATGATTAAAACCCTACCAGGGCCGAATTCACTAGGTGAGTCTAATAACCCTAGTGCCCCAGAACTGCGGGGACTTTAACCCTTAGACAATAGGAGGGTTACCCACAATGACTTGACATGACTTATTTACATTATAGATCCTCCTGATTGAAACATCGGGGCATTACATCATGACTCAATTACATTACAGACACATACTGAAATAAACATTGGGATACAAGACATAAGATACATAGGTGAATACATTCCAAAGTTACAAATACATCAACACTCCCTCTTAACTAGGAAGGTATTCTTTCGACACAATTTTCAGCACTGGTATTCTTCTCTGTATCAACTAGGCCATCTCATTATCTTCATCTTCAAGTCTTCTTAGTCTTCAAGTCCTGTTCTTCATCTTCTTCGTCTTCAAGTCAACTTCTTCTTCAAGTCTTCTTCATCATGGAATCTGCATCATCATGACTACTGCATCATCACTGCTAGATCATCATCACATCTTGATCATCACTTGATCTGGATCATCATCAAGTCTGGATCATCATCACATTTAGATCATCACTTGATCTGGATCATCATCAAGTCTCGATCATCATCACATGCTCTCTCAGAATGGTGTTATCTCGATCATCATCATAGGAAGTTCTACAGAGTCAGCCCTGTAGGCCTACCCTTCATGTAGGTCTTCATCAGTGCTTATATTTGACACTTAAGTCAGAATGGCCCGCCCAACTCTTACATCTGACCTCATCTTGTCAGAAAGGCATGCCCAACACTCACATCTGACCTCATCTTGTCAGAAAGGCCTGGCACTCACATCTGACCATGTGTAAGCACATCATGCCAGAATGGCTCAGCACTTATATTCGATCATGTGCAAGCACATCGCATCGGAATGAATTTGCACTTACATCTGATCCCATCTTGTCAGAAAGGCACAACACTCACATCTGATCATGTGTAAACACATCGTGCCAGAATGGCTCAGCACTTATATTTGACCTCATCCTGTTAGAAAGGCTTTGCACTTACATTTTACCATGTGTAAACACATCGCATCAAAAGGGATCTCAGTCCCAGACTGAGGATTCTTGGTAACTGACCAGGTGCCTCCATTCTCCCGGAGAATGGAAATTTCCCTTACATCTGACCTACTCGTCAGAATGGCCAGCACTCACATCTGACATGGGAGGAACCTAATCCTTTAACCATGACAGAATGGATCAGCCCTTAGATCTAATCAAGTGGCAACACATCCCTCTATCACATCAGAATGGCTCTCAGTCCTAGACTGAGTTTTCCTGGTAACTGACCAGGCACCTCCATTCCAAGAATGGTAATAGCCCTTATATCTGATCATGTAGGAACCAATCCTACAGCCATATCAGAATGGCTTAGCACTCATATATGACATGGAAGGAGCCTAAATCCTCTCACCATGATAGAATGGATAATCCCTTACATCTGACCATGGAAGGAACTTAATCCTCTCCCATGTCAAAATGGATCACGGACTCATCACTTCCCTTTGGAGGGAACCTCAATCTGGAGAACACCAAGCTTCTCCCTGAAGTGCTCAAACTTCACCCTATCCAATGGCTTCATCAACACATCAGCTATCTGATCATCTGTCGCAACTTACTGGAGCTTCACTGCTTCCCTCTACACCATATCCCTGATATAGTGATACTTGATCTCAATATGCTTCGACTTGTCATGGAACACTAGGTTCTTCGACAACTTCACACAACTCTGGTTGTCCCAATATATACAAGTAGCATCCAACTAGAGATCAAATAAATCAGATAGTAGCTTCCTTAGCCATATTTCCTCACAACTAGTTGAACAAGCTGCGACATACTCTGCTTCAACTGTACTCAGTGCCACACAGGATTGCTTCCTGCTAAACCAAGAGATCACACCTAATCCCATACTGAAGCAACAGCCTGAAGTGCTCTTCTTATTGATGGCACTGCCTGCCCAATATGAATCAACATAGACCTCTAGGTTAATATTTTGATTCGACTCATACTTGAGCCCATAATAAATTGTACCCCTCAAGTACCTCAGAATATGCTTTGCAGCAATCAAGTGAACATTTCTTGGATCTGTCAAGAACTAGCTCAAGGTGTTCACAGCAAAGCAAATGTTTGGTCTTGTGTTCGTTAGGTACATCAAGGACTATTATAATCTCACAGATCACATAAGGTTACCAATAATACATACTAAAACATACATATATAACAAGGACAAGAGACAAGAACAAGTGGGTGACTTAACAGATTATATTAACATGAAGGGTCCATACAATAGAGAGAACTGAACCGAGTTCTCATCTGGCTCAACAGCCTAATATATATGATTACAAAAGAGTTACAAAATAACTACCTATCGGTTTGGTGAACCAACATGACCTTAGGTGGCTGACCTAATCTCTAGTTTAGTCGGCCGACCGACTTAGTCGGCTGATCGACTTAGTCAGCTATCGTTTAAGTCAACTTATCGACTTGCTCCTCCAACATCTCCCCCATGAACAAAATGTTTCTTCTTCTTGAAGAAATAGGGAGGTACCAAAATTCTTCCTGTCTGGTCTCATTAGTCATTATGATGTGCCTGGTCTTGATGGGCTGTGAAGTCTGATGGTCGGTATTTTCTGTACACATACTTCGACAATGGCTGGGGCTGTCACTGCTAGGTGATGTTGGAAATCTGTCCAACTTTGCAAAATCTTCTGGATGTCGATGGTGAGTGTAGTGAGGCTTGATAAGATAGACATTTTCTCTAAAATGGAGACTTCAGCTATTCTCCCCATGTTGGGACCCATAAACTGGTCCTTCTCCTCTGCAGTCTCGATAAGTCGTTTCATCTGCGGGCATATGATGTCGATTTTTTCCAAGTTTGGGACAGCTTGTTGCACCCACTGATGTGCTTCCCTATCAAGTTTCTGTAGCTTGGTTGTTTCAAGCACTATGTGTTCTTCTATTGTGGTTTTGAGTTCTTCACCAGTGGTTTTCCTGTTTTCTAGTGCCTAGATCTCTTGTCGGGTCTGTCGAGTTTGTTGATAGACTTGCCCATAGTAAGCAGGCCAATCTCTCAATATTTCTTTAGTGATGACAGACTCCTCCATGTGATCTTGCAGCACTTTATAAGCTTCAGTAAAGGTTGTGTGTTGTGCCATTAGGAGACGAGCAGTTTCTTCTTTTTGTTCCTCCTTTTTTTCCTGAATCTGTGCTTTGAGCACCGAAACCATGCTTTCAAATAGCTGATACACTCTTTCGAGTGGTTTTTCGGTGTCGACCTATATGGGGCCAGGCATTACTGAATGGGCCAGGTTTCTGCATTTGTTGAGGAACTCGACCTGTTCTTCGACCTTGTATTCGAGTTCCTTATGTCTCTGTTTGCTCCTCTTCTTTGCTTCGACTTCTAGGGTTTTCAGGAGTTGTCCTAGCTCTGGATCGGTTAGTGAGGTTGCATCTTTCAATTTGATATGGACCTTTGATGGTTGTCCATGATGCTCCTTATTCTATTTCTCCTTCCTCTTCTTATGCTTTTCCTTCTCTATTTGTGTCAGCACCTGTGTACCTGCAAAAGTCGAGTCGGGATTATCGCATTGTGGGATAGTTGTTGATGGTTTCTTTGTTTGGGGAAGCGGGATGACTGCTGCCTTTGGTTTTTTAGATGCAAGGGGTGAAGAAGTGGATGCAGTTGGTGCTGATGGTTGGGGTGGGGCTTGCTCTGATTCGGTGGGTGGTGGTGATGGTGATGGAGTTGGTGAATGGTCGGGGGTGATTGGGTTGGTGGAAGTGAGGTCAAAAGATGGGTTTTCGGGCTGGGGAGGTGATTCTAAGTCGGAGATCATTTGGGTAATTTGTCGATTTATTTCCTTGGTATTTTCTTCTCCTCTAGTCGGTACAGCGGCTGGTAGGTTGGTTTGGGGTACGATCGGGATGATATTCGAGGTCCAACGTGCGATCACTTCAGCTTCGTTGTCAGGATTTCTCTCTAAAGTCGAAGTGATAGTTGCAAAGGTACAGGACTGGAATTCATGGCCTGGTTGGTATCCACCAGCCTCGAAGAGAGGTGATTTTGTGGATATCTTCTGCACCGACGTGAATATCTCAGGCAATTTCTCAATGAATGCCTGCAAATCCCTGTCCTTGTCGAACTTTTCTTTGACAGCCTCCGACATAGCATTTTTGCACAAGTCAAGTGGACTTATTGAATGTTGTTCTGGTACTTGCTCCTCAGTTACTTTTGCTAGAGATGGAGGTGGAGGAATAGACACAAGATCGACGATGTTCTCAGGCGTCGTTGTGTGGGTGGTATTGGCTTTCTTTGGTCGACCCGGTAGTACTCCTGTCTCGACAAATATTTGGAACTGGGTTTCAACCGGCACCTTATTTGCTACGGAATCTTCTATTATGTCGATGGTCATAGCTCTTAGTTCATCCTCGTCATTTGAGGATTCTGTAATGATAAGCTTACGCTTACCTTTTCCTTGTTGTTGTTGTTGTGTCTTTAATTTATTTCTTGCAGCGGCTATCTCTTTCAACAATTTTTTAATAATGCCTTTTGTGATAGCGTACTCTAGGTTTTATGGTTCTGTCTCTCCCCTTGGCTCCTGGGTCGATATGAGACTTTCTGCAGCCGGAGTGATTACATGCTGTTCTCGCTGTGCTTCCTTTGTCTGTGGTTCTTCCCTCTATGTTGTCAGAGGTTTGATGATGATTTGAAGTTGGCCAGTATGTTCAAATGATGTCTCCTCTGACACAAAGGTACTGATGTAAAGGTTCAGCTCATAGTCTTCTTCTTTCTCTTGGTCGGTCAACGGATCCTCAATAGAGAAGTCGATGTTCTTTGCTGTCGCTGGTACTGGTATTTTTTTTTTAGCTTGTCGAGACAGGTCCTGAAAGATCTAGTCGACCGATGGATAATAGTCAAGGGTTTTTGCATTTGAGTCAGCACCCTGCATGTACCACACCGAAGTATGGTCGAGCTCTAGCTGGATGTGGGACTGTGTTGGTAGACTTCGTCGGATGTTTTGAGGCACCCTCCATCTATTCGTTCAAACTTTGAGTTGTTGGAGCCAGTTCTCCAACAACACTTTTTCATCTTCAAGTTCCTGTAAAGTTCCTCTCTAGGAGAATGGTTTGAATCTCCACATGAGGAACCTTGTCGGTTCCTGAAAAATTGGGTTTCCTTCTAGGAAAATATGGTCCATGACTATCCATAAGATGAGGGAGGGGAACCTGATGATTCCTCCCGTCTCTTGGCATATTTCACATATGGTCTTGACCATGTCGATGACATATTCAGTGCATCTATATATTTTCCCATCTATCGCAATGTTGTCGACAGCTTCCAGCATTTCTAATTTGAGGTCATTGCCTCGGCCTGCCAAGGTGAGTGTTATTGCCATTATTTTGCCCACAATCTATGGCGTTCGGGCTGTGATTTAACTAATCATCAACCCCTTCGAGTTTATGCCTGAAGCCGACCTAGATAGTTCTTTGACCAGTCCTTATTTAATACCGACTGGTACTGGGTCTCCTGTGTTTGAGAGACATGTCATCTAGGCTATGACTTCTCCAAAGATGTCAAACAGTTGGTCGAAGTAGAACCAGCCGTTGTGGTATCAGCTTATGATGAATTTTACAGCTGTTTCTTTGGTGCCAATCAAATTGGCCATGAGTGGTGCATTGGCATAGTTGAATATGGTGCTATATTTTATTTTCTCCGTAGCTTGAGTGGTCTTCTTGTTGACATAAGCCCATTTTTGCATCTCGATCCATAGTTTTTTCCATGAGCCTTCCTGCACCTTGGCATTCTTAATGTTCTTTAGCCTGCAGACTAAAGGTGTGTCTGCAGTCTGTAGTTCCTTGGATTTGGTTGAGGCTCTAGTCTATTTGGGTGCCATCTTCTTGGTTTGGTGGTCTATTTCACTAAGGTATTCTTGACTTTCAGTCAACTGGATGCTCTAATGCTCTCTCTATATGAATTGCGGTGAATGATCCTCCGGTGGTCCAGTATTTATAAGCAATGTTGTGGATGTGTTTGTCGATGAGTGTATTAATGGAGGACGTGATGTTCCAACTAGAACACTTGAGTGTGCGTTAATGGCGAATTGCTTTCGGTGCTCAAGGTCATGAATGCGCGATGGGACTATCGAGGTCATCGATCGGTGTCGGTTATGAAGATGGTAGATAGAAATGGTCGGTCGATGAAAATGGTCGATGGTGTTATGTCGATGGGCATCATGTCGGTTTTTGAAATGGTAATTTCTTGTCATAGTTTTCTACATGTACGGTATTATTTTATGTTTTGGATTTTTAGGTTTTTATAGCTTTTGGTTTAACAATTATGGTCGTTATAGGATTTTTTTTTTTTGAGGTTTCTTTCTAGTTTCGGTAGCATTTTAGTCGAGCTGCATTTACAATTTTCCAAATACTATGCCTTGTAACATCCTTAGTCATACTGATCCATTGGTATGTATCTCTTCGACAACGTAGGGTCCCATCCATTCTATGCAGAGCTTTTTAGGTTTTCCTTTTACCCAACTATTGGTATGTTTCTATCGTGCCATGCTTTTTGTTGTTGTTTCTAGATTTCTTGATGTTGTATTGCTATTATTTGGTGTTCTTCAAGTTTGATTACTTGCAATAGTCAGTCCTTTCTTCCTTGTTCGACATCGACATGTAGGATCTCAGCGATGATAGGTGTCTGTTGTCGAAAGTGTAGTGGAACTAATTCTTCTTGTCCATAGACTAGTCGCAAAGGAGTTTGGTCGGTCGAGTGTTTATATGATGTTATGTATGCCCATAATACTACAGGTATTTTCTCGTCCCAGTCATCCTTATGAGCATGACATATTTTGGTTAGTCCCCTTGTTAATGTATTTATAAATGCTTCAACTGCTCCGTTCGACTGAGGATGGTATGTTGTACTCCGACGGTGGTCGATTTGGAATTGGTCGGTTAGGGTTTTGATAGTTCTATTGATGAAGTGTGTTCCCCAGTTGCTAATTAGGGTTAGTGGACAACTAAATCTGCTGATGATATTCTCATAGATAAACTTAGCATCTATCTCACTAGAACATGTGTCGACTGGTTCGTCCTCTACCCATTTAGTTACATATTTGACTGCAGTTATGATGTACCGTGCCCCTGTTCTTTTTAATGGTATAGGAAATGGTTTTATGAAGTCTATGGCCCAAATTTCAAATGTCAAACTTGGGTTCGCTGATATCAAAGGCATCTCTGTGCTAGGCAGGGGTTGACCTAGTCATTGACATCTGTCACATTAACTGACAAAAATTTTGCAATCTTTGTGGAGTGTCGGCCACCATAACCCTGACTGTGGGATTTTCCTTGCAGTTGTGTCTGCTTGGAAATGTCCTCCTGCGGGTCCATAATGCGCTTCATGCATAATGTTGTCTCGTTTGTGTTCTAGTACACACCTTCTGAGGATGCCATCTAGTCCCATTTTGTATAAGAATCCATTTATAATATTGTATGGTGCAACCTTCATAGATAAGATCTGCTTCTTTTTTGTACTCATTCCTTCTGGTGCTTGTCCATGTTAGAATATAATCCGTAAGGATTATTGTAAATAAATAAATAAATAGGAATTTGAATAGTTGCATGGGAAGGTGAAAAGGCTAGTTCTCAACCGCCTCATTGTAATGTATAAATATATGCATTTGGATATGTAATAGAATGAATCGGGAGTTATTACCAACAAGTGGTATCAGAGCCAAGTTCATAACTCCTGCCTGCATGCCTACCATTCTGTCTGCCTGCTCAATCAGTCTGCCCCTGGGCGCATTCATTATGTGCGTTTTATGCTCATACCTTTGATGTATACGTTTGGTGTATACCTAACCCTAATTTCTTAGGGTTGAATGAATCACCCTCCTCCTTTTGCATGTTGAGTTTGAGGCTGCGTTAATATTGCAGTGCTACTGCGGTGAGAAACAATACCAGTGTTGGAGCTGCGACCTATTACACCAGCGTGGAGCTGCGTACACTGCTCACTATTTTACACTTTATCTCTCTCGGAGTTTGTGAGTGTATACAAGTATACACAGAGAATAGGAATTGCACATTAGAAATTTAGTCACCGTTCCTTCCTGTAAGATCAGTATAAATAATGGGCGCCAGTCTAAGAATTTCTGCCTGTTGTTCTGCATATGGGCAAGGCCTAGTTGTAATCAGATTATCCAATGCTTGAATTTCTCTGAGTTTGACAGCTCGTCCACGCGATTTAAGGACTACATAGACTTAAATACATAGAGATATACGCAGACTGAATGTATCCATTTGTGCATGGGTAAAAATTATGATGTTTTACTATGTGTATGCATTCATAGCACGGGGTAAACAGTTAATCAAATTCTCTGATCAAATCCTTGCTTAAATTGTATTGTATAATCATAGCAATCAATATGCGAAATGATTGCGAAATATTTGTTGATATATGGTAAAGAATTGCGGATAGATTGAGTTTTCTTGTGCGTAGAGTTCGAATGAAGATTTACACACATCTCTATAGTTTTGAAGCACAATACGAGACCAACCACTTCAACCTGATTCCAAGTCGGCGCGTGTAACTGCATCTGGGAGCCTCACGTTTGCTCCATGTTCTGCAAGGCGTCGCTTGAAAGCTAGGATGAACTTTTTGAGGATGACCTTCTCTGCAACACAACGAACGTAATGCCTGGTGGAGTCTTTTGGGTGTGTTGACCAGAGAACTCATTTCTCTGAGTGTTGCTCAATCAATGATGTATTTTTTTTAAATATTGCTGAAGTATTTTAAATATTGCTGCTGTATGAGCCTGAGATTGAGTTATGAGCAGTGTGGAGAAATAAATATATGCTCTGTCCTGTGATTGTGGTATATGTGCTCTCATACTGCGTGGAGCTGTGTATTTGCTGCCTTGAAGACTGCTACGTCGGAGACTACCTACGTTGGAGATTGCTGTGTATTTGCTGCCTTGAAGACTGCTCCAATATGTGTGACGGTTGAACTGCAAAAGTTGTGAAGCTATGGAAGCCCTAATTTCTGTGTGAACACGTTGAAGACAGCGTTAGCGTGGCTGCGTTGAAGCCTGAACCCTAACTTCTGTTGAGTTTTTTGTGAAGAAATAAATACCTAACAAGTGGTATATGTAAACCCTATTTCTGCATAACCGCTTCATCTTTTCTATGTTAAAAATGATCTCATTTTGATATATGTAAAGAGGTTGCGAGCTCCATACCAGCAAGCGTTGTTGAAGAAAAATGTATGCTGGAGAGTGCTGCAATTTTTGCTGTGTATTTGCTGCTGCTGTGACCGAGCTGACGATTGACATTACCAATTGCATGAAGCTAGTTCATGCCCTCTTTTTGCTAGTGACTGATATATAGTGCTTGTTGCGTTGAAGACTGCTGAAGACTGTGTTTTATGCTGAATAATATCACATATTGCTAGTGACTGATATATTTTGTAGTAAAGAAGCCTATGTATGACTGATATATTTTGATATATTTTGTATTGACTGATACATTTGCTATAAACTTACATTGTATTCACATTGGCAGAGACTGTAGACCTGCAAGGTGATTATTTCTCTTTGTAAATTACATTAGCAGTTGTAAAAATGCAATCTATAGCATCTATTGTTGGTGATGTCCTCACTGGCAAGGAAACATATCCAAAATGGTCTAGAAAGATCAAGAAATCAAGTGATCCTGTCAAAGAATCCCTTGACTTTGTTCAGAAAACAAAGAATCGGTTCAAAGACCCTTCCAAGGGAGATTGCAGCAAGAGAGGAAGAGGGGGCAGAAACAACTCTAGAAAAAGATCAAAGTGCAAGCGTTGTGGAAAGACTGGGCACACATCAGATCAGTGTTGGGCTTCGTGGGACTCCATCAAAGACAAGCACAACCAGAAGAAAGATGACCAAGATGCTAGTAAATCTTCTGATTCTTGTATTGTTGCACATTGTAATCTTGGATTTAATGAAATGACTTCTCTCTCATCTTATAAAGATTGTTGGCTGCTTGATACTGGCGCAACATCACATATGACATTTAGAAAAGACTATTTTGAAGAACGGAATGAAACAATAGATGGCATAGTTTACTTTGCAGATAAGTCAAGTATTAAACCAAAGGGAATGGGAACCATTCGACTAAAGATGCCTGGATTCCCTGATTTCTTGTTGAAGAACGTTCTCTATCTTCCAGAGTTGCAGAGAAGCCTGCTGTCCTTGGTGGAGATTCGACAGCAAGGCCATTCCATCCACATGTTTGATGGAATCATTGAAATAAGAAAGTCCTTTGACAACCAAGTCATCATGACTGGATACGAAGATGGAAAGCTGTTGAAGCTCAAGGGTTCATCCGCAAGATTTCAGAACTATGCCTACCTCTCTCAGCATGGAGAAGGTAATATGTCATCTAGCTCATTGTGGCATGCAAGATTTGGTCATCTAAATTATAACAGTCTTCGTTTGTAGAGAAAGAATGGTGTATTTGGCTTTCCCACCATTCCTAAAGAGAAGAATAAATGTGATGCATGTATTTTAGGGAAACATAGTAAGCTGACATTCCATGAATCTAATTTCAGAGCAAGTAGGAAATTAGAGTTAGTACATTCTGATTTGTGTGGCCCAATGCCAACTCCTTCAGCAAATGGGAATAAGTACTTTATGACATTTGTTGATGACTACTCACGAATGTGCTGGATTTACTGTTTAAAGACAAAATCAGAAGCATTTCAAACATTCAAAGACTTTCATGCATTGATTGAAAAACAAGCACAATCAAAAATTGGTACACTTCGTACTGATAATGGAAAATAATACACTTCAAATGCTTTTGAAAATTATCTTCACCAACATGGAATTGCACATCAGACTACCGTTCCCTACAATCCTCAAAAAAATGGTGTAGCAGAAAGAATGAATAGAACCATAATGAATATGGTTCGCTCAATGATGTTTTTCAAGAATGTAAAACTAATGTTTTGGGGTAATGCAGTAAAATGTGCAGCATATTTGAGAAATAGAAGTCCATCAAATGCACTTGATAACAAGACTCCACATGAAATTTGGTTTGGCCATCTCCCTTTAGTCAGGCATCTCGGAGTTTTTGGTTCCACCTGTTATGCCTTGATTCCGAAGGAGCAAAGAAACAAGCTTGGTGCTCGAAGCAGAAAGTGCATTTTTCTAGGGTACAAAGAATACTCCAAGGCATACCGTTTGTATGATGAGGTAAACAAGAAATTTGTTATTTCCAGAGATGTCATTTTTCTTGAAACTAATAAAAATGACCAGTCCATTGAGAGACAGCTTGATCATCTGGAAAATTATCCTCATCCAAAGAACTATTATGAAAATGAATATGAAATTCCAAATCTTGAAGGGGGGATTCCTATTCTGGATCAACCTTTGGAATTTCCATATGAAGCACCAACTCCCCCGCATGAAGAAGTTCCTGCTACTTCACTTGAACAAGAGCTTCAACTGGATGATGTGATTGCGAGAATTGAAAGACTCTCAATCAATGATGAAGCACCACCAGCTGATCAACCAAGACCATCATGGAAGATTCCTAAATGGGCCACAAAGACACTTGAAAGTGTCCATCCAGATGAAGTTGGAAAGACGGGAACAAGAAGTTTGAAAAGACATGAAGATGGAGGAGGAGTAGATAATTTAGGTGATGACATGGATGTATCATTTGATTGTGAATTTAATTTATCTACTAACTTTGAACCAAATTCCATTGAAGAAGCTTCTACTCGTGTTGAGTGGAAATAAGCTATGCAAAATGAGTATGATGCACTCATAAAGAATGGAACTTGGAAGCTGGTTGACCCTCCAG
>LPNX010785564.1:69823-103112 GCA_001517045.1 Pseudotsuga menziesii
ATGCATTTGGCTATGTAATAGAATGAATCGGGAGTTATTACCAACAGTCCATCTTCTAAGAACTGGGCTATTTCTTCTAGTTCTGCTGGGACTGCTTCTATCGAGAATAGATGTGCATCAGGTAAGTCATCTTCAACTCCTGTGTCGATTCAAGATAAATGGTTGGGACCAACATTTAACTTGCATGGTCTAACAACAACTTTGAATTCAAATTCTTGGGATAATAGTAGCCATCGACAAATCCTTCCATGATGTAGTGGTTTATTGATGAGATATTTAAGTTCCTGATGATCTGTATAGAAGATAAATGGGTTATCTAGAAGATAATGTCGATATTTTTGTAATGTGAAGACCATTCCTAATGCTTCTCTTTCTGTTGTTGAATAGTTTCTCTCAGCTTTGTTTAATTTTTTGCTACTGTAAACTATAGGATAATCCATTCCATCATCTCCTGGTTGAGTTAAGATTGCTCCTATTTCTAGGCCTGATGCATCAATATGAACATGGAATTTGATCGACCAATTTGGAAACCTTAGGATTGGTGCTTTGACTAGTTTTGTTTTTAATTTTTTGAATGATATGTGGCACTCCTCTGTCCAGCTGAACTCTTTATCTTCCCTTAATAGTTCTTCAAGTGGATAGGTCATATCTGAATAATATCTTATGAATTTTCTGTAATAACCTATGTGTCCAAGTAACACCCTGACTTGTTTTGGGTTTACTGGTGGTTTTAGGTCGAGGATAATTTTGATTTTTGCAAAGTCAACCTTAATACCTTCCTTACAGACAATGTGCCCTAGTAATATCCCTATGGGGGTCACAAATATGCATTTTTTGATGTTTAGGGATAGTTGAATTTGTCGACATCTTTCCAACATAAGCATGAGCCATTTGAAATGATCCTTTAACATGGAGTATATTTTCCAATCATCAAAGTATACTGCCATGGTCTTGTAAATATATTCTTGAAATGTTTTGACAACAATTCTAGAAAATACTGCAAGTGCATTTTTTAATCCAAAAGGCATAACCTTGTAAGCAAATGAGCCAAATTCACACACAAAGGTTGTCTTCTTCTGGTCTTCTTTAGCTATTGGCACTTGGTTATAACCTGAGAATCCATCTGTAAATGAGTAGCATTCATGTCCTACAAGCTCATTTAAGATTTCATCTGCATAAGGAGTTGGAAATGGGTCTGTCAGTGTCTTTTATTTACTTATCTGAAGTCGACACAAATTCTTAGTTTGGTCGGATCATGTTTATTAGGCTGTACAACCATTGGACTTGCCCATTCTGATTGGTCAATAGGATAGATGATGCCTCCTGCAAGCAAGTTATCAATTTCCTTTTTAACTATCTCTTTGTATTTGTGAGCTAGCTTATATGGCCTTTTCTTCACCTGTTGAACATCAAGTTTAGTGTCGATCTTCATTTCTCCCATTTCATGGACTAAGCCTTTGAGGTCTTTATAATCTTGAGAAAATACATCTTGGAACTCTTTTAATAAATTCACTATCTCTGTGGTCTGTGCTTCACTCCAGTAGTCACCAATCTTTGCCATTTTTGGTAGATTATCATTTGAGATGTCGAATTCCCTAGTTTTGACTTTAGCATCTAGCCATTCTGGTGCTTTGCTTCATTGATTGGTCAACTTACTTCCTTAAACTATGAGAAAGTGGCAGGGAAGTTGGCTGCAGTCATTCTATTGGTATCATGTTTGTCGGTTGTTTCCACTTTAAGGACTGTACAAATAGGTTTGGTCATTTCGGCATGGTTTGATTTCCATCTAAAGCTTTTCCCTTCTGTATTTTCATTTTCTAACTGTAGTATTCTCGACTGTGGTTTTGTCCTTGTTTGTATATTGCTGCATTTCATTTCCTGTCAGTTATCTTGTAAGGGTTTGTTTTCTGTCGGCTGTATAAATTGTTTAATCTCTTTTGTTGGTTCGACCAAGTTTTCATTTCAGGGTGTAAAGTTAAAATCTTTAATGAAATTTTCCCTGAGTTCATGCCATAATAATGTTTCACCTCTAGCTTCTTCCATTTTATACCATTTGTTTGGTAAGTCAGAGAGGGTTGATGGGAACATGTGTGGCCAGGCTCGTTCATCCTTGTATCCAAGTTTTATCCCTTCTTTTTCACATGTCTTAATATGATCTTCTGGATTCTATCCTTGAGTGAATATAGGTATCTGAGCCTGTTTGGATAACTTCTTTCCTCCAAACCTTTCGACAAAGTAAGTAGAAGTTGATGTCCAGGTCTGTAATCTTGTCTGATGGGTATCCCACCATCGAGCAACTTGGCCTGTAAAAGTTTCTACTAGGATTTCAAGTCGGCCATGGTCACCAATTTTTTTGGAAACTTGTTCTACATGCATGACTGGTGATTCTCTTTCCTTGTATCTTGGTATTTGTGTATTATTTACATTGGTAGGTTGTAAGGTAGGATATTCCCTAATTGTATTCTCAAAGATTTTTGGGACAATGGACACTATGAAGCATTGTCGGGTGGGATTTTTTTGCACTTTTTGAATAGTCCAACACCCTCTTGCTTGTGTTTCGTAGTTCTCGATCTCCCAATCATATAATTCTGCGTCAGAATTATAACCAACTGAGTCTTGGTTTCCTAACTGAAGTTCTACGTACATAGTAGGTTATGTATAATCTGCATTGTTTTGAATCTGGTAGAGTTGTCGAATGTCGACTTCTTCATCGATAGGTTCAGTCCAAGGTTCTCCTTGGGATGGATGGATAGGTACAATGACCTTCTGTCCATTAGCTTTTAATTTGATTCTCTCTTTTTCCAGGGATATCGATGCTTTCATCTTTCTACCCCAAGGTTGACCTACTAACGCTGGGAAGGAACTGGATCCTTCCTTAGGGTCATTGATTTCGAAGTCGACTATGGCAAGATACCTTTTATAGTTGTGTCGACATTTTTCCAGACTCCAATAGGTTCAATTAGGCCTTGGTCGGCTAGTTTCAGGTATATACCTGACTTAGATAGTCGAGGTCTACCCATTTGTTCCCAAGTGTCACGAGTCATCATGTTTACTTGTGATCCAAATTCGAGCACTAATTGTCGAACATGATATCCTTCGATTTCCAAGTTGACAAGTGGGTCGGCGTCACCTTTATCTTTTTTATTTAAGCTGTAGATATTCTTTGTTTGTTTTTCAAAGTTGTTATGTTTTATTTCATATAGTAAGTCGATGAATTGAGATACTGAGTTGTATTTTTGTACGAGCTGTATTAATTCTTTTATTGTGTTATGTCGAATGTCGTTAGCTTGTTCCTATCATGCAAATTCTTTGAATACATTTGTTGCTTCTTTGTATGTTTGTTTTTCTTTAAGTGGATCAGGGTAGACATTTTTCTCTTTTATTTTGCTGATTCTTGGATTATCACTTCCTGTTTTTGTCCCCTGTCGGGTGACAATATGCAAATTTTTTGTGTTTACTATATCATTTTTTTTCACACACGACAAGACATTAACATTTTTCTTTGTATTTATTTTTTCCAATATGGTAGGGAAATCCTCTAGTGAGTGATCCCCTACTCCACAATGAGTACAAAATTTGAGGTCAGTTCTGCCTTTATATGGACAGTCTGCATAACGATGTCACTCCTTATAACATGTAAAGCATTGGATGGGTTGACGTGGTCGGTTGTCTCGATTCCCAAGGAATCGACCTCATCCTTCGTAGCCTGCACGTCGATTGTCATACCAGTGCTCATATCTTCGACCTTCGTATCTCTGACTGTTATGATCATTTGGTAAGTTGTTTTTCTCATTATTTTGTGCAACTGCAGTGGTTTGGTAGACTGCATGATAATCCTATCGATTCTTTAGGTTTAAATGGCAGTCGGCTGTGTTATGATTTTTAGTTTCGCAGATGGCACACCAGGATGCCTTGGTGTTCTTCATGTTGAATGGGAAATATTTTGTCGAGTGGTCTCCATGCTCCTAGCAAATGTCGCAAAAACATTTTGTCTACACGAATCGAACGTCTTGTCGGCTGTATTCCTGTCAACATTTGTCTTTGGAATGTCTGGACGTCGAGCACTTTGTGCACTAGATATCCTGATTTTTGAGGTTTAACTCCTTTAAAGACTTATGTACACTCTCAAGCTATTATTCTAGTCTGTGATCAGTGGAGTATGCTAGTATGTCCTCATCCATTTCCACTTGGAGATCTTTTGTAAGCGCATCTTTGTAAGACTTGAATGTTTCCATACTTATGTGTCGGCAGACTTTCTGAGATAAACCTACAAGAAACCACTAGATTAGTAATTTTTCATCTATAACATATTCCATCTGGCTAAGGAGTTTTTTCCATCGCTTATCATAGTCGCGAACAGTTTCTCCTGGTTTCTGTGATGTTGTTTTTAGTTTTTTTGCTGCCAGATGTTTTGCATCTGGAGTTTTGAAAAATCATAGGAATTGCGCTTTGATCTCGGCTTTGGTTACTCGTGGTTGTCTTTTAGAAAAGGTCATATACCAAGTTAATGCCCTTTTCCTCAAGGCACCGATGAACTGTGCCATCTATCTGTCTTCATCCGTAACTTGGTTAGCCTCCCAAGTCAACTCACAGACCAACCAGTGTCATCTGGGGTCCTCATCCCCCTCATATAGAGGAATGTGTGCTAACCCATGACCCATGTCGGAATCACTATCATTGCTTTTAGGAGGTGGCGATGGTGGAGGTGGGGGTGGGGGTGGTGGGGTTATTGGTTTATTCATCTTTGCGAAGCTATCGTCGACGGAACTTTCATTTTTTTCGGATGTTTTTGTCATTTCATCTTCGACCGGCAGTTGGTTGATTTTGACTTCATCTATCGATGTCCAACTGTAGTTACTTGTCCACAGTTCTAAATGTTTTGTGTCTTCCAAAGCTGTATTTTGCAGGGGGGGTTCTCCTTCATGTGTTGGTAAAATCAAGTGGATACTTCGGTTGGAGGGTACCACTTGAAAGGTAACCCAATTTCCTTCTTCTGGTCGATGGATAATGAGGTGTCTTCCAATGTATGTCTCGTTGTCTAGTCGACTCCATATACCAAAGTCACCAGCTCCTAGTCGAAGGTCCTCTTTGACAATAGTTTGTATCTGGGTACGCGGATTCAATGGAGAGATAGTTTTTCCTTCATGGGGAGTTCTTAATTGGAGAGATTATGGCTGCTCTATCTAGAATTATTCCTCTATAGGGGACGCCTCTTCTTCCACACCTTCTTCTTGTCGGTCATGACCTATCTCTAGAAGATTTATTTCCTGGTCAGTTTCCCTAGGACTACTTCCTCTATGCATCGCTAAGGCTCTTTCTCTTCTTTCTTCTCTCCTCTATTGTTTCTCTTCCCTCTCTATTTTTTGAATGTCTGACATACCTTTGTGTGCTATTATCTTCTTGATTTCCTTTTTGGTTGACTTCTCCTTACTAGTGAATGGTATCTGCCTCTATTCGACTAGAATCCACTCCACTTTATTTCAACATATGACCAGCTACCCCCCCCCATAGCCTACCCAATGCGTTTAGAAAGCCCTGATAGTTCGGTCTACTTGCTTAGGAAGTATTCCCACTCCCTTTCTGCAATGAATTTTTTCCACCTCTTTTGCTTTTCCACCCAGTTAGAGTTTGATGGCAGTCCGTGAAGTGATGGACAAGGTTCGACAATATGACCTACTCCCTCATCGATCAGAAATTTAAACAGCAAGGTCGATAAGGAGCACAGAAATTGCTCGGTGAAGTCTGCATAGAATTTCTCCTTGAAGGTTTCCACTGAAGTTCTGTCTTCTACTGCTTTTTCCTCGCAGAAGTCATCGATGATTTTTTTAAACCACTCCGACAAGTTTATTCTCCCCCCTCAAATCATTTTTTCTAGCAACTGTTGTTCTTTAGTCTCTTTCGGCTTTTTCATCTAGGAGTTTCTTCAGAAGTTGGGGCATGGATTCTACAAACTTCTCATGTGTTTCTATAAAGAATATTGCTTTTGCTTGTGTGATTGTTAATCTGTTTCTTCATGCGTAATTCTGCAAATAATTTGCAACTTTACGTTCCCACCAGTCCTTAATCTCCTGTTCTGATATCAACTATTTGCATACATCTCAGATATGTACTACCGGCAACGAAACCAATGTTGTAATCTCACAGATCACATAAGGTTACCAATAATACATACTAAAACATACATATATAACAGAGACAAGAGACAAGAACAAGTGGGTGAATTAACAGATTATATTAACATGAAGGGTCCATACTATTGGAGTAGGGTCCCGCAGCTACAGAAGAAGCTGCTATTTTGACGGATAGACAGTTTTGGCGGAGATATAAGAGGTAGAGCTACGACACTGTAGCAGGTTTCTAGCTACAGATCAGAGCTGGAAACCATGATGTAGAAGACAGAGAAGTCAAGAAAGACGATGGTACCTGAGCGGCCGAGAAGAGAGAGCTCACCCACTGCATTGAAGGAAGCGGCGGAAGACAGGAGGGTTCAGCTACCCTCATAAAGGAAAAGGAGCAACAAGGCCAAGGTATTGAAGACGAAGGACAGAAAAGGGAAGCAGCGCCAGTACCCATGGTCAGTGCTAGGAAGCATGGAAGACTGCAGGAAGCTGTGGTGAAGGGAAGCGGTGCATAGTACCCATGATCAGCGCCGGGAAGCATGGAAGACTGCAGAGATTTGTGGTGTGACGGATAGCGGCTACCTCAAAGTACAGATATGCCGACTGTCACTAGTTAGGGTTTGGGTTACTGTTGGGACAGGCCCATAGTGTTGTAATGGTGAGACCTTCGGGCCGCCTATAAAGGGATGTATTTTGTATTGTAAAAGGTTGGAATTTTGAGCATTTTAAGCCATCCAGCTAGCTAGTTAGCCATTGAGTCTGTTAGCTCACAGTGACCTTGTATTGTAATAGAGTTGAGCTCTGGTTCTGCTATTAGCGGTAGTATCTTATTGTAACCAGTAGCTGGCTCATAGAGCATGCATGTAACGATCCACAGGGATCGATAGAGAGGGAAGAGTATATTGTAAGAGAGACAATATAGAGATAGAAAAGAGATCTAAGAGAGAAGATCTCCAGCTGCATATGCGGTGTAGCAGAACTGTGTTTACCTTCCCCTGAGCTATAATAGAAACACAGTTCTGTGGACGTAACTTCCATCCTGGAGGTGAACCATGTTAAAATCGTGTGTTGTGCGATTGATTCATGTATTGTGTTTATTTGTTGCATCTATTAGTTACTATATGAGCCTTATTTACAGTTCAATGTATGTATGCGTTGTTTCATTCACAGCAATATAGAATATGAACATAAGTTGAAATATTTGGCATGTGTATGTGGGTTCATTTAGGCTTTGCTTGAAATAGTCACTAGTCACAGTGTTAAATAGTCTGGTATGTTGAGTCTTGCACGTCGACACAAACAACGCTAAGTGCGCTGAGCCGCGGGAGTAGGATATCGCAGAGAGGCGATACCGCACCGGTAGAGGAGCTGCGGTGTGTGATACCATAGGTTAAGGACATAGCATTGAGGGGAAGTTATGTGTCGCCTGGTGCGTGGCGAGGCGATAAGACTGGGGTCATCGCGAGTCAGTGGAAGTTGCGCGACGCGAAAAGGGACCGCGCAATAGGAAGAGGGAGATCTCGCGGTCAGAAGAGCTGCGAGACGAGGAGACCGCGCGACGCGAGCAAAAGGGTCACGCAACGCGCAGAGAAAGAGGCCTTGCGGCTAGCAGAACTGTGAGTCACAAGTAGGATGCCATAGAACCTGGTCCTAGACACTTGAGTCCTTGGCCAACCCATTAGAATCACTTTGGGTGAGACTTCAGGCCGCTTCGCGGTCTGTCGCCGAAAGGGCCAATGAGCTAGGGGTGTTGTTGGTTAAATACAGTAAACCCGGGTCTTCCCATGATAGCCAACAAATGGTTCTGTTGCCGGCTTTGAACAAACAGAGCACTGATGTTCTGGTGGCTCCCTACTAGAGACAAAATCAACGAGTGGGTTTGGTCTAACTAGAAAGAGTTTGTTGAACGAGAGAACAGGAGTCCTAAACTGAACACAAAGGCCTGGTTACAAAAACATATCATTACAGACATCCATGCGATATTTTTTGTGACCTTTGGAAACGAGCTCTAGGACAGGTTATCAAAGTTAACTGATACAGGCATATTCAAAAAGAAAAGAGACATTGTCTGGACACCGAAACTGATTCAGACCGTGAAGAACCTTGATAATCCTATCACGAGGGCAGTAGACTTCTGGCTTGCGAGTGTGCTAGAAGGCTTCGTCACAGAGTTTGCAGTTGACCAAACGAAAAGCTTTAGCGAGGCTGAGCGCTACTTCTTCAAAGGATATCGTGGTAAGTACCTAAGATCTCTAAACTTGTCCATTAAGATGCTATTACATGAAAAAGGAACAATGGATCTAGTTTCAGATGAATAAGTAGAAATAGTAATGTCACAAGAGTTTGAAAGTGATTTTGATGACATTGGATGAACACGTAGTGGAAAGAAGTATAAAGTAGCTTTCAGATCTCCAATATTTGAAGACAGTTCAGATAGTACTAGACAGCAGAGTCATAGTACCACAGAAGGAACAGATGGGGGTATCCCTTACCACCCTTACACCCCACAGAAACAGACCGGGACTCAGAACAATCCCGTAGGAACTCCATCCAGTAGCTCACAAATAGTACCTACCACCGCTACATCACCTCCACCTACACCGCCGAGTGGTAGTAACACAGTAAAGAAACATCCACCACGTAGAAATAGAATGGGGGATGATATGAAGCTACCTATATTTAAGGGAACAGGAGCAAAAGACCTAGAGCAGCATTGGTTTCTATGTGAAGCCATGTGGACCATTAAAGCAATCAATGACGATAACCTTAAACTTGTACAGTTGGTCACCACACTAAGAGATCGAGCCTTAACATGGTATATAAAGTACACCACAGTACCCAGAACACTTGTCCAGGTCAAGACCGCCATGATTAAAGAGTTTAAGAAACCTAAGTCCGAGTCACAGTGTATTACAGAACTCAAAGACATCAAGCAGTTACCTACAGAGTCGGTGTGGGACTTTGATCAGAAATTCAAACCCTTATCGACCAAGTCAGTTTCGAGTTCGCGCCGGAGGAGCATAAGGAATGGTTTATTACAGCGCTGCTCCCTCACATTAGACTGTCATTAATGCAGCAAAAACTCCAGACACGGGATGACGCGTTGGAGATGGCAATGAAACTAGAGGCTTCACCTCTAGCTGAGAGCAGTACAGGCATGGCAACTTTACAAAACCAGTTGGCTAATCTCACATTACAGTTGCATGAACTTAAGAAAGGGAATGAGGTTGCACAAGACATATGGTGCATAAAATGTAAAGCACAAGGCCATAGTAAATACAATTGTCTGGTCTTTGTAGAATATATAGCGATAGGGGCTCCAAACCCCTTGCCATAGACCCACGGGCCGTGGTGTGAAATATGCAAAACACGAGGACATCTACCTCACCAGTGCCCTCTACTTCAGAAGTACGTGCAGAAACCTAAGAACTTATACTGCATCTTCTTCAAGTCTGTAGGCCATGATGAACATGATTGCAGAGCCTATGATCTCATGGTTGGAGCAAAGAAAGACTTGTACAGAGTCCAGTCAGAGACACAGGGTCTAGCAGCAGGACCACAGCAGGTCCGGCTTATGGTGGCCGTGGAGGAGGATTTGCATGAGGAGAAGGCTTCGGCAGAGGAGAAGCTTTTGGCCATGATCGCGGACCAGTTACTTGTTACAACTACGGAGTTGTAGGACACTATGCTAGGGACTGTCAGAGCCCCACTACCACTTGTAACTACTGCAAATCTTACGATCATACTATAGAGGAGTGTCCTACCTTGATAGCTAAGATCAGAGAACCTAAGCCAGCAGCACACCAGAACATCCAGCTTATTGCTGCTGAGTAGGAAGAGCCAAAACCAAGAGTCAATATTGTGACTCGCAGCGGTGTTTCTACCAGTGGGACATCGCAGGAGACAGAGAAGAACACAGGTCAGGAGTGGGTGTGCAGAGCTCCTAATAAAGCAACACCACTCGACCTACAGAAGAACAAACAGACATTTCAGGAAGCTAAGGCTTTCTTTGATGACCCTACACACTCAAGATCACAGGTACCACCGTCTAGGGGCGTACCACAGCAAGCACCTTGTGGTGATAGCCTTGTATAGACATCGCAGGCTACCACATCGGGAAGATGCGATGAGGATGAGATGACAGGAAGTGTACATTCCTTCCTGAGGAGTTGTCTTAAACTTGTAAGAAATGAGCAAGCTATCACAGAAATTCAGCGCATTATAGATCAGTCTCAGCCATCCTCTTCCGTGAGCAGTACACAGCGTGTTGTTCATAATATTACAGGACATACAAGAACGAGAAGAGAGATGCGACTCATAGCACAGGTTGGAGAATTTGAAATAGATGAGGTAATCCTAGATCTAGGATCAGACGTGAATGTTCTGACTAAACAGACATGGGAACAGATGGGTAGCCCTAAGTTAATCAGATCGCTTATCCATCTGAGATTACTTAATCAGCAGCGTGTATCACCTCTGGGTCGGTTACCGCAGGTGCCAGTTAACATTGACGGAGTTCGCAGCTTTGCAGACTTTGAAGTTATAGAAATCATTGGCAATAGTAGACCCTATCCAGCACTACTAGGCATTGATTGGGTGATCGCTAACATGGCCATTATTGACCTAAAGAGAAGACAAATGACCTTTGAGGATGCGCAGATACGGGTCATCGCACCGTTGGATCCTTTTCAGGGTCCTAGATATATTGAACCTATCCGAGTAGAGGAGGAGGCACGTAACATGGAGAGTCTCTATCAGATGACCATGAACCAGAGCGACTACATCAATCCAAGCACAGAAGGGAATATTAGTTGGCAATGCGACAGCTCATGCGCATCAGATTCAGATGTTGGTCTAGAGAACTGGCATAACAGACTCCACGAAGTCTCAGCGCACAGATGCGCGTACTTGACTAAGTCACTGCGATGGATTGGTGCAGAGATCAATGAGATTCCATCCTTTCATGGTCTAACAGATATCTAGGACTTTCTCAAGTAGTTTGAACAACAAATCCCTCACGAGCAGAGGACCGCAGCTATGGACCTTGTAGTACGAGCCACACCTGCAAGATGGTGGTATGCACATAAAGAGAACATCGCATCATGGGATGATATTAAGAGATTCATGGCAATCAGATTTTTTGTTGACAGAGATTATATCCAGTAGAAATACACAGGAGAGAGTGATCCCAGATCACACATTCAGACATGTGAACAGAATTGGTTGGACATTCCCGAGGATGAATGGGTTCACTGATTCATTCATACTTTGGATACAATTCCAAGGAACTGGTATACAGAGACTGAACTACGCAAGGGAACAACAACATGGACACTTATGGTAGACATCTTCCTACTCACCTTCGCTTTTGAATCTGAGTATCCAAGTGTTGATCAAGCCCTACAAATAATAAAGAGTAAGATATGTGAGGATTGTACCATATCAGTGTTAGCTCAACCTGAGTGGGCTATCCAGCTAAAAGAGGCATTAGAGTGTTATAATTTTGCATCTAAACTAGAGGCGGAGGATGAGGATCCTCACAACACCAACATCCTAGAGTCGGAAGGCACTCGCGATGTTGAGGGACCACAGTTAGAAACTCCAGCAATTACAAAGCCCATCAAGATAAAAAAAATCAATATTGGCACAGGCACAGAACCTAAGTTTGCCTCTACTGGAGACTATTGGAACGATGAAACAGTCGCACAGATTGCAGACTTGTTACATGACTATCAGGACCTATTTCCCACCAAGTTCACAGAGATGAAGGCAATAGTCGGAGACCTAGGAGTCATGAGGATACCATTGAAGGAGGATGCTAGACCAGTGAAACAGCGTCCATATAGATTAAATACGCGCTACAAAGAAAAAGTAAAGGATGAGATCGACAAGATGCCAGCAGCAAGCATCATTGAGCTGGTAGAAGAAAGCGAATGGGTTAGCCCCATGGTCATACAAGAGAAGAAAACCAAAGGAGACATCAGGATCTGTGTCGATCTGCGTAAGTTCAACGATGCATCACTTCATGATCCATTTCCGACACCGTTCACTGATGAGGTATTAGACAAGGACAGGAGGTCTACTCCTTCACTGATGGATTTTTAGGCTACCATCAGATCAGAATACATCTAGAAGATCGATCCAAGACCACCTTTGCAACAGAATGGGGCTCGTTCCAATATACGGTAATGCCCTTTGGTCTTAAGAATGCACCAGCTATATTTTCTAGAGTAGTAGTTGTTGTATTTAAAGAATACATCCACAAGTTCCTAGAAGTATATTTTGATGATTGGACTGTATTTGGACTAATTGACAAGCACATAGGAGATCTAAGATTGATGTTAGAGAAATGTAGGCAGTACCAGATTTCTCTAAACTTGAAGAAATGTATATTTTGTGCACCATTTGGTATTTTGTTGGGTCACATTGTTTGCAGACAAGGCTTGATGGTAGATTCCGCAAAGATTGCCATCATTGTAAATCTTCCAGCACCCAACTCAGTCAAGCAACTGAGGACAGTACTTGGTCATACTGGGTATTATAGAAAGTTCATCAAGGGCTATGCAAAGATTACAGCACCAATGGAGAAATTGCTAAAGAAAGATGTAAAATTCCTATGGAATGAGGAATGTCAGCAGAGTCTAGACACACTTAAAGAAAAGATGGTTACAGCGCCCATCCTCATATTTCCAGACTGGACTAAGCCATTTCATGTACATGTGGATGCATCTGGCATCGCACTAGGGGTTGTCTTAACACAACCAGGAGAAGGGGATATTGATCATCCTATCACATACTCTAGTATAAAGCTATCGACAGCAGAAAATAACTACACCACGACAGAAAGAGAAGGCTTAGCTATGTTGTATGCGCTGCAGAAGTTCAGGCACTACCTATTGGGTGCCTTGTTCAAGATGTTTACTGACCATTCCGCATTGAAGTATCTGGTCAATAAGCCAGTGTTATGGGGGAGAATCTGCAGATAGTTACTCCTCTTTCAGGAGTATGATTTTGAAATCATTGTTAAACCAGGAAGATTGAACGCTGGACCTGATCATCTGTCGCGGATAGACTTAGGAGAAGAGCTAAGTAACCTAGAGTACAATTTGCCAGATGCGCAGTTGTTTTCTATCCAGATCACAGACGACTACTATGCTGATATTATTCACTTTCTCACTACAGGATTCGCGCCTGATGAGTTCACTAAGCAGCAAAAGAAGCAGTTGGTTGTTAAAGCAGTAGACTTCACCCTGATTGCAGGACACCTATACAAGTTAGGACCGGATGAAGTTTTGCGCAGATGTGTGATGCCGCATGAAAAAGACGCTATTATCAGAGAGGCACATTCAGGAACCGCAGGAGGTCATTTCACAGGAAATCCAACTACGCAGAAAATCATAGATGCAGGATTATGGTGGCCTACGTTGCATAAGGACACCAAGGAATTTTACAGATGCTGCGATATCTACCAGAGGGTAGGAAAACCCTCACGACGCAATGAAATGCCGTTGTGACCGCAGGTTATGCTGCGCGTATTTGACAAGTGGGCTATAGACTTTGTGGGTCCTATCAACCCACCAGGAAAGTGCACTGGTGTGAGATATATTATCACTAGAACAGAGTACCTCACCAGATGGGCAGAGGCCAAAGCAGTAAGAAATTGTGATGCTGCTACAGCCGCACAGTTCCTTTTTGAGAACATCATCAGTAGATTTGGCTACCCCGTAATTTTGATGAGCGACCAAGGCACACATTTCTTGAACCACACCATTGAGGCCTTAACAGAAGAATTCCAGATTCAGCACCATAAGAGCACTCCCTACCACCCACAGGATAACAGTACGGTGGAGGCCTTTAATAAGATTTTAGAAAACGCTCTTACTAAGATCTGCAACAGCCAAAGGAATGATTGGGACCTCAGAGTTAACGTTGTATTATGGGCGTATAGGACCACATGCAAAAAAATCACAGGACAGACACCTTTCAGCTTGGTGTATGGATAGGAGGCTTTTATGCCTATGGAGTATATTCTTCCCAGTTTAAGAATCGCTCAGATCACCAGGATGACTGATACAGACACAGTGGAGGAAAGGCTAGCACAGTTGCTTGCCTTAGAGGAAGACAGATTCATCGCCGGATTCCATCAGAAAGTGCAGAAGGCATGAGAAAAAGCTTGGCATGATAGACACATTAAGAGTAAGATTTTCCAGATCGGAGACCTAGTACTCCTCTATGACAGTAAATTCATTAAGTTTCCAGGGAAGTTTAAGACGCATTGGCTGGGGCCATATCAGATACAGCAAGTTACAGAGGGAGGTGCCGTTCATCTCAGCCAGCTGAATGGGGAGCTTCTTCCCACATTGATTAATGGCAGTAGGCTTAAGATCTATAGTGATAGCCACCCCACCTCTCAGCCCTAGCTTAGCCAATTTATAGTGGTGCAGATGTCCAGTGTAGTTGAAAGGAGGCATCGCACTGGGAACTAGTCTACACCGGCAGGTATTATAAGTATGAGGAATTTCATAAGGTCGGTTCATTTTACGCAAGTCAACAGTGGCTTGTGAAAAAGAAAAAAATGCTTGTTGGTTTATGCAGGTGATGCGTTGTTGCAGCGCAGCAATGCGAGGTTTCCCCGTGCCATGTACCCAGTTTTGCAACCGACAGAGGGCCAGTCAAGTCACCTTCTAACAGGAAGTTAATGAAGAGATGACTGGTATACCTTACCATATATTTGGCAGCATCATAATTAAGTTTCCAGATTTGGCAAATCTTCGACGAGACCAGTGCCTATACACACACGCTTAGAGGGAAATGTGATCGGATTTCAGCATTTCTTGAGGATCGGATGACGGGTATGGTCTTGTCCATGTAATCATTACAACCGACGGGTTCAGTATAGATGACCGTTGCGTCCCAGATTGTTGCCTTCGGCATAAAAGCAGGAATTGTTCATTCGAGAGGGTTACACTTGCAAAAACCTGAGAGCTAGAGAGTAAGCTGTTAACAGTTTCCTGTGTAGATTTCACCCCATTACAGAGTGCTGTGATTCCCAGAGTTTGAATCCATTGCACACCCAGGATATTCCACCAAGTGGGCTCTATCCGAGGAGGAACCTTTAGAAGACATTTTGAGAAGGTTCGAGCGTGACGGCCTTAGAGGTATTATGACGACACCGCCTAAGGGTGCCCAGACAAGTTCATCACAAGCCAGACAGCCGCCACAGACGAGGAGCCATTCTCAGATAGCAGAAGAATCTAATTCGGAGTTGGAGGAAGAAGTTCATACTGCAGCAGACTACATTATGCCACGAGCTGAAGACTCACCAGAAGTAAAAATTCCCAATAGTGGTAAGTTTCTTGTTCCCATACCACAGATTGATTCTTGAGTAAAGGAAGATGGAGACCTATTAGGATATGCAGCTGTTGCTAAATTCATAGATTATAACCTGGCCAATGCTAAGACATATCCCCAGTTACAGCCGGATCAGTACCTTACGATTCAGAAGAACCCAAGGACAGGTGCAGACGAATATATTCCCATGGACCATGTTCAAATCCTTAAGCGCTCAGGCCTGCTCAACCTATGGGAGACTAGCCACCCAGAAAAGAAAAGCGATAGTATTCTATGAATACTATACGCTGCTGAAGAAAGTCATCCTAGAAGTACCGTGTATCAGCAAGGAGGTTGTAGACACATATGATGCTCGGCTTAATTTTATGGTGGACCGCCATAGAATCCACCTGAGACCAAAGAGGACTAAAAGGGATGATTGGGCTCCTGGCTGGTTCAGGATGACAGCACAGGATATCGAAGGTATCATCAAAGACTTTGACACCCAATGGAAGCAAGAATACGAAGATACCACACCTCTACAGTCAGATACTGCACAGACAGACCCACTAGACAAGGGCAAAGACAGAGTAGAAACCCAGACACAAGATGAAGAGAATACATCAGAGGAGGAGCCCATGAAGAAAAAACAAAAGGTTACAAATCCAAGTGGGGAGATTAAATTGACAGTTGATGACTATGAGAAAATCGTAGTAAGAATAAGGGACAGAATGAGCGAGACCTTTCAGGTGATGCAGGCATCGCAGGGTAAGCTGCAGGGGGCCATAGACCAGCAGCTAGGTGAATTGAAAACATTGACGGAGAAAACTGCCATAATCCACACTCAGTTGAGCAAGGCGCCAGCAGGGGAAAGTTCAAAACAGTCGATTTCCCATGAGGAGATCCTAGTGAAGGGTCATCTCAACATAGTTTTGATTCCACCATGGAGCATCAGATTCCCTATGTCGATGACGGATCCACCAGTACAGTTTAGGCAACCTGTTGAGGTTAACCTTGCAAATTTTCACATTGATCAGTTGCAGATGATCCAACATCAGCTAAGCACATAGCTAAGAGGAAGAGAGCTTGAGAATTATGAAGAAAATACGCAGCTGATACAGAAGAATGCAGTACTAGCCACCAACTTTCAGAAAAAGGCAGATGAAGTACTAACATATGAAGAATGAGAACAGGATTTGTCTCAAGTTCTGCAAAGCATCACATTGGAGTTACCCCAATGTCACATTGAGTTCGGCTTACCTCTTCCGCAGAAGGTAAGAAGAGTTGCAGATAGAGCAAAGGCTCTGGAGGAAACAGTAGCCAGGATGGCAGAAGAAATGGCCAAGATGGAGGAATACCACAAAGCGCAGATTGATGAGCTTGAGGCTCGTGTACGAGACACTTCTCAGGCAGACAAGCAAGCGAGAGTAGAGGCCTTTCGACTCGCTTCTGCATAGATGCAGTCTCGCATCAACGATGCACTGTCAGTACTAAATGATGCGATGGACACTTGGTCAGACTTGGATCAGCCGCCTGAGAAAGTAGAAATCCAGCAAAACATTCAGCAGATAGATAATACCACGGAGGC
This sequence comes from Pseudotsuga menziesii, assembly GCA_001517045.1. Lineage (NCBI taxonomy): Eukaryota > Viridiplantae > Streptophyta > Pinopsida > Pinales > Pinaceae > Pseudotsuga > Pseudotsuga menziesii. The sequence continues at coordinate 86,861 of LPNX010785564.1, forward strand.
AATGAAAGAAGAAATTAAGAGCTTAGCAACTCTTCAGAAGATGAGGAAGACAAAGGAGATGAACTGCTTGCAGCAGGAAGTGCAGCGGTTAAGAACAAAGGAGATACACATCAATGACCTGCTTCAACCCTACCACGAGCAAATCACTGAGTTAGTCGATACGGTTGAGTAGAAAGTGAGGGAGTTCACTACCACCAAAGAGGAAACTGACGCAATAGAAGACGCCAGTATTAGTCAAGCTTTGCTTGAGTCGGCACGAGAGCATGTCGAAGTGATGCAGAAGGAAGTTGCAGGACTTCACAACAAGTTGCAACAGACTTCACAGGAAGCCAAGGAGAAGCTACAGTAGGAGAAGCCCGCTGGCAGTGGCTCGGGGACGAGCCACAAGTAAGTGTTAGGGGACTGTTGGAGTAGGGTCCAGCAGCTACAGAAGAAGCTACTATTTTGAAGAATAGAAAGTTTTGGTGGAGATATAAGAGGTAAAGCTATGACACTGTACCAGGTTTCTAGCTACAGATCAGAGCTGGAAACCATGATGTAGAAGACAGAGAAGTCAAGGAAGACGACGGTACCTGAGCGGCCGAGAAGAGAGAGCTCACCCACTGCATTGAAGGCAGCAGTGGAAGACAGGAGGGTTCAGCTACCCTCATAAAGGAAAAGGAGAAACGAGGCCAAGGTATTGAAGATGAAGGACAGAAAAGGGAAGCAGCACCAGTACCCATGGTCAGCGATAGGAAGCATGGAAGACTGCAGGAAGCTGTGGTGAAGGGAAGCGGTGCATAGTACCCATGATCAGCGCCGGGAAGCATGGAATACTGCAGAGAGCTGTGGTGTGATGGATAGCGGCTACCTCAAAGTACAGATACGCAGACTGTCACTAGTTAGGGTTTGGGTTACTGTTGGGACAGGCCCACAGTGTTGTAATGGCGAGACCTTCGGGCCGCCTATAAAGGGATGTATTTTGTATTGTAAAAGGTTGGCATTTTGAGCATTTTAAGCCATCCAGCTAGCTAGTTAGCCATTGAGTCTGTTAGCTCACAGTGACCTTGTATTGTAATAGAGTTGAGCTCTAGTTCTATTATTAGCGGTAGTATCTTATTGTAACCAGTAGCTGGCTCATAGAGCCTGCATGTAACGATCCGCAGGGATCGATAGAGAGGGAAGATGTTGGGATGCATACTCCATGTTTGGGTAACTCCGCGGTTAATTAGAAAGTTTGTAAGTGGATTTACGGGTCAAAATAGTCTTAGGGGTGTCAGGGGAAGTTAAAACTCCTTTTTTGTAATAAAACCCTTGGTTGAAATCCAGGGTTTAGGGTTTTGGGTGCCCATGGTTTAAGACCATGGTTTTGTAAAAATGCGCAGTATAAATAAGCGCTTGTGTAAAGAAGATAGGTTAGGTTTTATGATGAAAGAAAGATTAAGGCGAAGCTAAGGTTGATTTTGTAAGGAAAGGTTAAGTCCCAGCTGTGTGCGTGGACGACCTCTGCAGCTGTGTGCGCAGATCGTTTTTGTAAAGAATATTGAGGAAAGACCTGCAGCTGTGTGCACAGGGGCCTGCTACTGTGTGCACGGATTTTTAAGGACTGAAAGGATCTGCAGCTGAGTGCGCAGATCAAACTGTGGTTTTGTAGCAAGTTGAATAGAACACAGTTTGTGAACGTAGCCCCTACACTGGGGGTGAACCACGTTATATCTGGTGTTGTGGTTTCTTGTGCTGTGTCAGGTTCTGTTTCTTTTATGCATTAATAACTGTATACATCTGATAAGTTAGATCGCTGCTAATATTTAGCTTCGCTGTGAATTCCCTGTAGTGGGTTGAGCAAGTCACGACTGTTTATTTATCTGCGAAGTTGTATGTGAATGAATGGTAAAGCTTTATAATTATTGATTAATAAGGTTATTAAAAGGCTAAGGTACAGTAATCCCCCTCTCTGCTTGCAGAAACCTAATTCTACGACACCCCCATAGCTGTTTCGGGTGAGACTGCAACCTGCACGTAGGTTGTTGCCGAAAGGTCCAACTCTGTGGGTCTTTTGTTGGTGCGACATTAAAGGATTAAACCCGGGTCTGCCCTATTGCCCAACAGAAGAGTATATTGTAAGAGAGACAATATAGAGATAGAAAAGAGATCTAAGAGAGAAGATCTCCAGCTGCATATGCGGTGCAGTAGAATTGTGTTTACCTTCTCCTGAGCTATAATAGAAACACAGTTCTATGGACGTAACTTCCATCCTGGAGGTGAACCACATTAAAATCATGTGTTGTGCGATTGATTCATGCATTGTGTTTATTTGTTGCATCTATTAGTTACTATATGAGCCTTATTTATAGTTCAATGTATGTATGCGTTGTTTCGTTCACAGCAATATAGAAGATGAACATAAGTTGAAGTCTTTGGCATGTGTATGCGGGTTCATTTAGGCTTTGCTTGAAAAAGTCACTAGTCGTAGTGTTAAATAGTCTGGTATGTTGACTCTTGCACGTCGACACAAACAACGCTAAGTGCCCTGAGCCACGGGAGTAGGATATTGTAGGGAGGCGATACCACACCGACAGAGGAGCTGCGGTGCGCGATACCATAGGTTAAGGACTTAGCATTGAGGGGAAGTTACGTGTCGCCTGGTGCGCGGTGAGGCGATAAGGCTGGGGTCATCGCGAGTCAGTGGAAGTTGCGCAACATAGAAAGGGACCGCGCAATAGGAAGAGAGAGATCTCACGGTCAGAAGAGCTGCGAGACGAGGAGACCGCGCGACGCGAGCAGAAGGGTCACGCGATGCACAAAGAAAGAGACCCCGTGGCTAGTAGAGCTGCGAGTCGCAAGTAGGATGCCACAGAACCTGGTCCAAGACACTTGAGTCCTTGTCCAACCCATTAGAATCACTTCGGGTGAGACTTCAGGCTGCTTCGTGGTCTGTCGCCGAAAGGGCCAGTGAGCTAGGGGTGTTGTTGGTTAAATACAGTAAACCAGAGTCTTCCCATGATAGCCAACACATACAATACAGAGAAATGAACCTAGTTCTCATCTGGCTCAACAGCTTAATATATATGATTTCAAAACAGTTACAAAATAACTACCTGTCGGTTCGGTGAACCGACACGACCTTAGGTGGCCAACCTAATCTCTAGTTTAGTCGGCCGACCGACTTAGTTGGTTGATCGACTAAGTCGGCTGATCAACTTAGTCGGCTATCATTTAAGTCAACTTATTGACTTACTCCTCCAACAAGGACCCAATAATCTGGCGATACATCATAGCATCAACTGACTTTGATGAAGCATCGCTCAATAGCTTCAAGTTCGATGCCATAGGTGTGACCATAGCCTTACAGTCCATCATCCCAAACCTCTTCAGGATCTCTACTACATACTTCCCTTTTCCAAGGGATATTCCATCTGTATTCTACCACACCTCCATGCCTAAAAAATAATGCATCATACCCAAGTCCTTCATTTCGAATTTCGCAGCAAGCTTTCTCTTTGTATCAATAATTAGCCCATCCATACCTGTTACAAACAGATCATCTACATATAGTAGAAGCATCACTGGGTTGCCATCTTCAACCTTGTAGTAAAGGTTGGAATCTGCTTTACTCTTGGTAAAGCCCAAACTAGATAGAAATATGTCAATTCTTCTGTACCATGTCCTGGGTGCCTCTTTCAAACTGTACAGGGCTTTCTTCAATCTGCACACATGAGACTCCTTGTCATGTGTCTCAAAACCGATTGGTTGTTCTACATGCACTTCCTCTTCCACTACACCATTCAAGAAATCAGTCTTGACATCCATTTGGTGTATCTTCCATTTCATTACTACAGCCAAGGCAAGTACTGATCTGATGGAAGTGTATCTAGCTACAGGTGCAAAGGTTTCTTCATAATCTATTCCTTCTTTCTTTCGTTCTGCAATCCCATTCTGTTGTGGATTATAAGGAGTGGAAAACTCCATCTTAATCCCTGAGTCTTTGCATAACTCTTTGAATTCATTTGACATGAATTCTCCGCCATTATCTTATCGAAAGGTCTTAATCTTCCTTTCAGTGTGATTCTCGATCAAGGCTTTGAATTCCTTGAATTTGTTGAATACCTCATCTTTGTTATTCATGAAGTAGATCCATGTCTTCCTAGAAAATTCATCAATGAAAGAAACATAGTATACATACCCTCTTATTGAACTTGATGACATTGGACCGCATACATCAGAGTGGATGATTTCCAATATTCCTTTTGCTTTGCTCTCGCTACTTGGAAATGTCTTCTTTGTGTTCGCACATCCTTTGCAGACCCCATCATGTTTTTCTTGTATTTCTGGAAGACATTCAACAACTTTGATTGCAAGAGGTAGTGCTCTGTAATGCACATGTGCAAGCCTTCTATGCCAAAGTTCATTTGGCTCTACTGTGTCATGGACCAAGGCTTGTTCTAGATGGCCCTTCAATTTGTACAAACCTCCTTCTTGTTCCCCAATCACTATTGCATCATCAATAGTATTTCCTTTTGGCCACATGATGACTTGACCATCTATGAATGAAACCATCATTCCTTTTGCATATAATGTAGATATGGAGAGAAGGTTCTTCTTGAGTCCTGGTATAAACAATACTTCCTTCATTGTCATAGACTTTCTAGAGTCTAGCTTATAGGAGGATTCCCCACTACCTTTTATTGGATACTGGTAGTCATCTCCTAGTTTCACCTTGTGAGGTGATTCATGTTCTGAATGTTTCACAAAGGATTCCTTGAATCCAGTCATGTGCTTGGAAGCACCACTGTCTATAAGCCAATCATTGCTTCCATGATTAATGTTTCCTGTGAGAGAGGAAATCAAAACATATTCTTCCTCGCTTGAAGAATCTTAACTTTCATAACTGGTTCTCTTTGATGAAGGTTCATTATCCTCTACAGCATGAGCATGATGTCTTCTCTTATTTCCCTTCTTCTTGTGAGAGCTACTTTTGTTCTTAGGACAATCTCTAGCAAAGTGTCCTCTCTCATCACATGTATAGAAAATAAACTTAGACTTATCTCTAGGCTTTCTGAAGTTATTCCTTTGATTAGAATACTTACTTTTCTAATGGTTGGATCTAGGTTTCTTGGATTGTACTGTGAGAGCTTGATCTTCACTTCCCATATTCTCTTCTGGAGCTGCTATCCGAGCTTCTTCTTAAGAACGTTCTTTCCACAGTATACTAAACTTGAATAACTTCTTCCTGGCACAGATCCCTTGAATGAAGGAGTCCCATGTCCTAGGGAGACCATTCAAGGTGGTCATCACAATCTCTGCATTCTCCACTTCTTCATCTACTACTTCCAATTGTTCCTTGATCTAAGAAACCCTTGTGAAGTAAGACTGGATGGTTTCTGCATTCTAGATCTTCACATTCTTCAATTGGTTCCTCAAGGTCATCTTCCAGTTTATGTTCTTTCCTTCAAACAATTTGGTTAGGGCATCAAACATAGCTTTAGGTATCTTGAGGGAGGACACCTGTGGTATAAGGTGATCCTTGATAGAATCAGCAATGATCCTCTTTTCCATAACCAACTTCTTCTTATGTAAGGCCTTAGCCTCATCTCCCTTTGGAACTGGAACCTCCTCATTGATGTAGGAGTCCAACTCATTCTCTTCCAGAACCAGGGATATCCTATACTTCCAGGCTCATAAGTTATCAGCTCCCTCAATATTTTCATCAAACTTGGTATGATGAGACATCTTAACTGAGAACCTCAAATAGAAATACAAAATCTTTACATCTTACCAAGTCAAGATGTCGGATCTGGATTTGGAACTAAAATCCTGCAGTGTTGGTTTAGGAGCAGATTAGGGTTTTGATTTTTCAAAGTTCTGTCCAACTAAATGCTTTGAAATTGATACCTAACTTCAATTTTGGGGAGGAGATCAATCCAAGCCTTGGCTCACTGAAAAATTCCTCTTCTGTGAAAAGCCCTAATTTCCAGTAGCAGTGTCGGGTCCAAAACTGAAAAGCCTCAGAATTGGATTCTTCTTCGACAGAAAGATGTGCCCTAAGGAGGAGAGTTAATCCAACCTTCTTTTGCTGAAAATCTATGGAGGAAGATCCACAAAGTAGGAATCCTTAGTTCCCGTAGCTACACAGTGTCTTCTTCTCAGGTTATCTTTGATACCATGTTATATTTTTAACTTTAAGCTAGCATTATTAGGATCTTTTAACTGAGAGAATAACAAGCATGACAATCAAACACAAGAGACAATGAACACAGTGTTTTTCCTTGGGCAAACCATAAATTGAGAAAACCCCGCAACTTCCTCAAAGATAGAATCAGCACCAAATAGAAAAGCCCAAAACAGTAAGATGATCTCCCGACAATAGTAACCTATTTCTTCCTAGCCCCAGTGTCTTCTTCTTCCTCAGCTATGCACTACAACTAAGTGTGAGTGAGTGTGTGTTAAATAGAGAGGTCACCTCTCTATTTATATTGATTCCCAACATGACTAAAACCCTACTAGGGCCGACTTCACTAGGTAAGTCTAATAACCCTAGTGCCCCAAAACTGCAGGGACTTTAACCCTTAGACAATAGGAGGGTTACCCACAATGACTTGACATGACTTGTTTACATTATAGATCCTCCCAATCGGAACATCAGGGCATGACATCATGACTCAATTACATTACAGACACATCTCGAGAATAAACATCGGGGTACAAGACATAAGATACATATGTGAATACATTCTAAAGTTACAAATACATCAACAACAAAAAAAATTCTTCTAACCAAACCTAAGGTAGAACACTCGAATGAGTTAGAAAATGTGGTCAAGATGGTACAAAAGTTATCGAATAATATAGTGGATCTAGAAAAGGACAAAGAAGTTAGTTCATCGAAAAAAAAGTTCAATCCTTATTTTAAGACAAAGGAAGAAAGTGGACAATTTCAACCTCTTGTGTATAATTCTTTCGTTTTGAACTTTAATGAGGTAGGCATGGACCATTTCTGTACTTTCCATCAAGAGCCTCATTCTGAGAAGAGTTTCCCACAGTGGATAAACTCAATGACTTTGGTTATGAATCAACTATTAGATGCTCAATTAACAAAGCCTAGGGTGGAAGAAGAACAAACCAATGAACCAAAAGAAACACATGAAGAAACCACAATGGTATTATGGGATTGTGTACCTACATTGGGACTAAGTGAAGAGGATCCTAATAAAGAGATTCAACTATCAACGGTTAATGTTACGACCAAAAGTAAAGGACCGGTAATGGATGAAAGATCGGTACTTCCTAAAATAAAGAAGATGCAATAAAACATGAAGAAAATTATCAGTACTACCCAAACAACATCTAAGTCTAATCCGGTCAACATGAAATACAAAAACCCAGTAGTTAGTAATCCTATAAAGACTGTGATAACTAAAACAGAAACCAACAAGAAAGGTTTGGTAGAATATGATATGGGGTATGATATAGTAGAAGACATTAAGAAAACAAAAGCAAATATTTCCCTATTTGAATTATGTAATTTTCCCCGCCAAAGAAAGAAGCTTATGGAAGCTTTTGATCCACAACCCAGCAGTTCCCAAGAAGATGTTGAATCTGATAAAGAAATTAATGAAGCAACTATTGGAGGAAAATCCAAATCTCAGACTTTGACTTTTTTGTTATCCTTTGATATTTTAATCATAATGTGCATAACTATTTGGTGGATTATGGGGATTCATCTAATGTCATGCCACTCTTAGTAAGTAAAAAGATTAATGGTCAACCCACACCATCCTCGTGTAGGCTCATTCAATTGGACAGATCTTATGTCAAGGTAATAGGGTAAATGAAATATGTATTGATTCGGTTATCTGCTAAATGATAGAGTTTGCAAGTTTATAGATATCATGGTTGTAGATATACCGGAGGCCTATGGATTGATATTGAGAAGGGACTGGTCAATGAAACATAATGGGTACTTTGCAACTGATTGGTCTCACATGTGGCTTCCATATAAGAATAGCCAAAATCATATTAAGGTAATGAGGGAACCACATATGAAGCACAGCATAACTCAATTGGAAGGAAATAATGAACCTGTAAATGTCTCATCTTCAGTCTTAGGTAACTACATTTTAGAGCTTGAGCCAGGAAATTATCAAGCTGAAGAGGCCATTTGTGAATCACACACACAATCCGATCTCCTTCAATTTTCGCGGACTGATGATATTGATTGTAATATAGTAAACTTAGTCACTAACATAGGAAATGATACTAATCAGGTAGAGTTAGATGATAGGTTTTAGTTTTTATATTTTGATGGATCCAAAACATAAGAGGGATCAGGAGTTGGTTGTGTGTTGATTGACCCTGAAAAGAATAAACAATTTCTCTCTTGTATACTAGAGTTTGAATGCACAAACAATACATCTGAGTATGAATCTCTAGTCCAGGGCCTGAGGAAAGCGATTGAACTTAATGTTAGAAATTTAAAAAAATTTAGTGATTCTGAGGTAGTAGTTAGACAATCAGAGACACAATTCATTGTTTTTCACCACACATAAAAGGATACCAAAATGAAGTTTGGAATCTGATATCACATTTCAATGATTTTAATATCAACTCAATTCCTAGATTGCAAATTGTTGTCGCTGAATTTTTAGTTGTTTCTGCTGGTGCCGACTAATAATAAGCGTCCCATTGAAATTATTTTCATGCCATCAATACCAGATAACATTACAAATTTGAGGGTGTTCGACCATGATGAGCAAATTATATATTTTCTGAAAAATGATGAAACTGATTGATGATGAAGAGCATCAGGAAAATATACAAAATGGAGAAATGACCAAATGAAACTTTATGCCCAAAGAAGTAAGGAAACTGGAAGGAATGTTTGATTTGCATAAAAAATTCAGAAAGGCAGCCAATGTCAAAACCAACAGTTCATCCATGCAATATGAACTGATTAATTTAGGGACAAAGATTGAGCCCAAATATGTGAACCTGGGAAAGTTTTACTCGCCTAGAGAAAGGAGTCGATTTATCAATGTGTCTCAACAATATAAATATATATTTGCATGGACATATGAGGACCTAAATACATATAACACGCTCATCAATCAACACGTTATTCCTATTAAAGCAGGCGTGAAACCATTCCAACAACAACTAAGGAAAATGCATCCAAAGATGGAACCTTTAATTCAAAATGTGGTAAAGAAATTACTTGACGCAAAGATCATTTTTAGAGTCTGAAATTCAGAATGGGTAGCTAATTTGGTCCCAGTAAGAAATAAGTTGAGATAAATAAGGATGTGTTGACTTTCAAAATTTGAACAGAGCTTCAAATAATGACAACTACCTAGTTCCACCAATGGAACAAATTCTTCAGATGGTATCAGGTTCTGAATTTTTCTCCCTATTAGAAGGATTTTTCAGCTATAACCAAGTGTTGGTGGTTGAACAAGCCAGACTGAAAACTATGTTTCAAATGAATTGGGGAAGATTTTCTTATAGAATAATGCGCTTCGGTCTCATAAATGTTGGAGCTATGTTTCAGAGGGCAATGGATATCACTTTCCGGGGATTGATCGGCCACAGTGTGGTGGTATATCTAGATGATGTGACAATTTTCTCTACGAAGAGGGAAGATCATGTTTTTCATTTAAAGCAAATTTTCGATCGCTGTAGAAAGTACGACATATCTTTAGATCCCAAGAAAATCATTTTCACAGTCTTAGAAGGAAAATTGTTAGGTCATATTATTTCTAAGAATGGAATCTCCATAGACCCGAAAAGAATTGAAGTTATATCTCAGATTCTCTTACCCCATAACAAGAAATCTATGCAATCATTTATGGGTACAATAAATTTTGTTCGAATTTTTGTACTGGGATTTGCACAAATCGTAAAACCTTTGCAACAAATGGTGAAGCAAAGTGTGCAATTTAAATGGACTGATGTTGAGAAGGTTTCTTTTAATGACATCAAAGCAGCAATAGCTCATGCACCTTCTCTAAGAAGTCCTGATTTTGAAAAGCATTTTATTCTATATACTTTTTTTTCAGACAACTCACTTGTAGCAGTGCTCACACAGAAGGGAGAATTGGGAGATGAGTACCCAATATCATTTATGAGCACTGGATTACAAGGGACTAAATTGAATTACCTTGTTGTAGACAAACAAGCATATGCAGTTTTCAAAGCTGTGAAAAAATTCAAACCTTACATTTTAAAAAACAGATCTAAAGTAATTGTCCCTCATCCAGTTGTCCGAACCCTCTTCGTACAGAAATAATTGGGTGAGCGAAGAGGAAACTGGGTGACAACATTACAGGAGTATGACTTGGAATTTAAACCAGCCACTATTGTTAAAGGTCAAATACTTTGCAAGTTAATTGTGGAATGGAATACTAATGAATATTGTGATTGGGAAAATGAAGCAGAGTTAAACATGATAGATGTATGTCCCATCTTCACTGCTCCCGAATCTTGGTATAGAGACCTAGTGCATTAACTCCAACAAGGATATTTACCAGAGCATTGGAACTCTAAGCAGCGAAGGGCACTTCGTATAAAGTCATCCTCTTACCAAATAATCAATGGAGTGATTTTCAGGAAGAACTGCAATGGATTATTCCTGATATGCCTCAAGCAAGAAGATGCTTCCAAATTTGTTGAGGAATTGCATGATGGCCCTGCTGGAGGACATTTATCTAGAGATACTACTGCTCACAAGATCCTCAAAGATGGCTATTATTGGCCAACATTATTTAAATATGCTCATGCTTGTACGAGAAAGTGTGACATATGTCAAAGAACCGATGAAAGACTTAAATAATTTTAAATCTACAATAGTCGGGCCGCTAACCGGACGAGTTCGCCACACCGAACAGTAAACGATCTTGTTGGGATTGGTTATTAGGGAGAATCCCTACTGTTGGTACCTGGGAATTTTCCAGGCATCAACAAATTGTTAGGCCACTGCAAGATCTAATTAAAAATGATGTTTTATTTAAATGGTCTAAAAGTCAAAAGGATGCATTTATCAAGATTAGGAAAGCTATTATGGATGCTACTACATTAATGTCCCCAGATTTTGATAAGGATTTTATTATGTACACATTTTCCACTGATTTTTCTTATGTTGTTGTTTTGACTCAAAAACAAGCAAAGGACGTAGAGATCCCTATTTCATTTATGAGCTCCACATTCAAAGGGGTTGAACTAAACTATACATAGATTGATAAATAAGCCTATGTTTTTACAAATATGTCAAACATTTTAGGCCATATTTGTTGAAATATAAAACAAAGGTGATTTTCCCCTATGCATCTATAAGAAATGTTCTGGTTTAGAAGGAGTCGGGAGAGAAGAAATCCCATTGGATGAATGTGCTTCAAGAATATGATTTGGAGATCAAGCCTGCCAATATTGTCAAAGGGAAAGGTTTGTGCTTGTTGGCAGTCCAATCAAATGACCCAGAGCAGGAACAACAATGGATTCAAGAAGAATGTATGTCTATTGACATGGTTAATGTCATTTCTTCTCCATCTTTTGAATGATATGATGATATTAGGTTTTATCTTACTCATGGGTATGCTCCTCCAACCCTATGTTTTAAGAAGCGTATGACTTTGAGTTTAAAAGCAACACCTTACCAATTCACTGATAATGTGAATTTCTGTAGAAATTATGATGGTGTTTTCCTTAGGTGCTTAGAAAAACCAGAATCTGGCAATCTTCTATTTGAAATGCATGCAGGACCTGCAAGAGGACATTTTTCAGGTGAAACAACTGCACAAAAGGTTTTAAGAGCTAGTTACTGCTGACCTACATTGTTTAATGATGCACATACCTTTTCCAAAGGTCTGAGGCCTACTAGAGATGAGTTTGTAAGCTTAAAAGACGAGCCTTTCCCATCCATCATGTTACTATCCAGTTTCCATTTCAATAATGGGGACTAGATTTTGTTGGCCCCATCACTCCTCCCTCTGATTTGTAGCACAATTATATCTTAACTGCAACCGGTTACTTTACTAGGTTGGTAGAAGAAATTCCTCTTAGATTTTCTAATACAAACTCAGTTATATATTTTCTAGAGAGTAATATTGTCACCAGGTTCAAAGTTCCTGAGTAGTTGGTATTTGATAATGCATCATATTTCAATTCAATTGATCTTACACAATATTCCCTTGAAAAGAGGATCAATGTGAAGTATTCTGCAAACTATTACCCCCAAGGAAATGGGTTAGCATAATCTTCCAATAAGAATTTGATCAACATCTTAAAGAAGATTGTGGCTACACACCACAAAGACTGACACACTAAGTTGTTCAATTCCCTATGGGCATATCAAATCACTCCTAAAGTTTGCATTGGAAACTCTCCTTACTGCCTTGTGTATGGAAAGGAATCTGTTCTACCACCAAACCTCCTCCTTCCATCATTACAAATAGCACAATATCTTTCATAGGATGATGAATCCTCTCCTTTCCATAACTGAATTGACATGTTGCTTAAATTAGAAGACGGGAGGGAGAAATCCACAAATAAGCTATATCAACATCAACAACTGGTTAAGAGGTGGTTTGATGACAAATATTTGACCAACCGAGACTTTCAAGTTGGGGATCTGGTACTGAAATGAGACAAACCCCAAAAAGACAAGAAAGATTACACCAAATTTCAGAGTCTGTGGTTAGGGCCATTCGCTATTACATAAAAGTTTGGCCCTGGTACTGTATAGTTAAATACATTGGAAGGTTTGTCTAAGACCTATCCAATGAGCATCCATCTCTTCAAAAGGTATTTTGTTTAAGTTAATCTTTGCTTATCTGTACATAGGTGTGTTTTTTTTATTGGTTTTTCTTTTTGGTTTGTTTTGTTTTGATTGAATTTTTTTCTTTTTTCTACTCTTTGTAAATCATGGTATGGACACCATATCTGGTTATAGATGGTGAGTGGTTTATCTCTATAATTTTTTACTAAGATATTTTATGTTGCATATGTTAGAAAATCTTCACTCGGTTTATATCTGAAATAGTACCTTCATGGGAATACAATATAAGATCTATGCCAACTCTTTAAATTGAGTCTTCCCCTCCTGGAATCACTATCTTTATTAACCCTCATGATGATGATTGAGTTCTTAGGAGTATTTTGGTATTCTTGTCAGATGCCTCATTGGTTATTGGCAGTGAATCTATATAGCCTCCTTAAGCCGTGTTCTTTTATTATTTTACCTTGATCACCTTGAAACTAAATAAAACCACCTAAATAATTGTAAATTGCAAGATAGGGGGTCTTATCACAAGCCAACCTATCATGTTCATAGACATTCTCAGTGAATGACATTACCACCAGCTGGTTACCAAGCCAGGGTAATGGCTTTCAATTTGCATTTGTAAATAATTTAGTTTTTCTTTTGTTTTAACTGTAACTTATTGTATTCAAGGACAGGGGATCTTATCACAAGCCATCCTGACCATGTTCATGGGTCCTATTTTGGACTGGAATTACTGATAGGTGGTTACCAATCCATGGTAATTTCTTTTGGTGTAAAAATTAAAAGACAAGGAGTCTCATGACGGAGCTATCTTGTTCAATTTCCAGGTAGGATCTGTGTATGACATTGCAGCTTACTGGGGAAGTGGTCTTGTTTCAACTAAGTTATTGTGTTACTTAAATACACACACACACACACACACACACACACACACACACACACACACACACATATATATATATATATATATATATGTTCTAGTAGTAAATCTTTGTATATGCTCACTAATAAACAATCTACATCCAAGCTGATTATTGATTTGATGGTCATGAAATAGATCAAGGTTTTCCCAGAGGTTTATCATAAACTTCCCTCCTCAGTTTACATCTTGCTTACAGAGATACCTTATTATTTATGAAACTCTCTCATTTGTTGAGTATCATTATCAGTGGTTTTGGGGATGGGAAGATTTCAATTATACACATCACTCCTTCTAGATCCGGTTGTATCTTTATGAATCCATTGTTCATTATAAACTTAAATATTTTTCTAACTGACACATTTTTCTTTGAAATTCTTAAGTTGATTTGTGCAGAGATAACTGCTTTGCCCAGTGCATCGCCATTTGTTGCTGGAAGCAACATGTCCCACTTTAGCAGCTAAATGGGAGCCCCATTCATTCATTAAGTTAGCCTTGAAGGTCATCATTTTGTTTATGGGGTCTTCTTCATCCTCATTGTAAGTATCATGTTTTGTTTTTAATAAATTTCCATCAACCTTTTTCTTTGTTATTTTTTTCCTTTCCGCAACCCGCAAATGTGGATTGCGGAAGTCATTTTTTTGGAGGTTTTGAAAAATGTTTTCCCACAATCTGCAACCTGCAAATGTGGATTGCGAATATTGAAATTTTCTTTGTTTTATTGATCTTTTCCTTTCCGCAACCCACAACCCGCAAATGTAGATTGCGGATGCCGAAAAATCTTCTTGTGAATAAAATCTTATTTTTTGGTTCCGCTTTTCGCATCCCACAATGTGGAAAGCGGAAAGTATTTCTGTAAATAAAATTTCATTTTTTCAGTTTCGCATTTCCGCAACCTGCAATGCAGAATGTGAAAAGAGGAAAGTCAATAAAAAATAAAATTTACAATATTTCCTTCCCGCAACCCACAAATTTTTACAGATTGTGGATTGCGAAAGTTAACAAATTTATTTATGATTACAAATATCGTTCTGCGTTCCGTAATCCGCATTTCAGATTGCAAATTACGGAAATCAATATCAAAAAAATTGTTAAAATTCATCTCCGCAATTTAGCTTCCCACTCTAATCTCAACCATCGACTTTATCAAAATCTATGACGCAAACATATTTCGTCGTTAAGGCTTGGTGTATTTAAATCATTTGAATTTATGAATTGTTCATTGTTTTCACCTGCAATCTTTACTACGCTTGATATTTTTATTATGTTTCTCCCATTGATCCCACCAATCCTTTGCTTTTCAAGCTATACACGGGTAAGTTTTCGAATCTCTCAAATTCTCAACGGTTAAATTCTGTTATTTTCTACCATGGGTAAATTTTTAATTATGGTCGCTAAATTTATATCATATTTTACTTCCCAATTTGCAAACATGTCCAGAAATACAAGATCTAAGACCTCTCTAAATGAGCAAAAGAGTAAGGACCCAAATGTTGGTATCTCTTCTGACACTAGTGGACGAGTGTTGGAAACTCTCTACCTGGACTGGTCCAAAAAAATTTCTATTTTTACAGCAACTATTTTTCAGCCATCACCCATGACCAACTAGCTTATACCAATATCAGTAATTCCCAGCCCCACTATATTGCAGCTAGACATCCATTTATGCCCTACACAGACCCGTTCAAGTGGGAACTTGGCGAACCCTAAAGAATGGTCTTTTGAGGACCATGCCTAGACCCAAATAGATTCTTTCCACCATAAAGTTTTTGCAAAATAATATGCTCTTAAACCACCCCAGCAACTACTAACTACCCAATTCCTTGATGCGGTCATTACCCATTTTAACTTCGAAGAAATGATAAAATCCTGGATGCACAACCTTGCAGAATTCATCCCTAAAGCTAAATAATCCTATCCTATTTCCTTGTTTAGGGATCCATTCTCTCTGCTAGATGCCATTCTTTATAGGTTGTATGGATTAACCAATTGCACAACGTTTAAAGTTGAATGGCTCCCATAGCTCACCATATATTGACTACAAGGAAATAGTCCAATTGGGTGCGAATTTTCTCAGTTGTTTAGAAGGAAGAAATTGAGAAGTATCAGAAGAACCTGATGTCCAGGAAGCCTTCATTCTATTTAATAGGGTATGTGATGGACATTTTTTGTGCAACATCTTCATTCTTAGCAATGGGATGGAACTGGACCAAGACTTCACCTCATGTTCATATATACTGCTCAGTTTTGTGGGAGGACAATTTTGTTCCTCAAATTTATGAAATTTGTGACCACTTCAATGGGTCATTTTAGTAGAATATTTTCAAAGGGGATGCCCCCACTTTCTTGGATAGAGCTAAGGCACTAATCTCTACTATGGGAGATTGGTATGTGGGGGAATATTTCTCCTACATCCATGTTTGGGTTAGCAATGTAACTGTAGCTAGGGTTTTCACCCTAGCTTGTGCTGATGGGCACCTACTAAGGAATCTGGAATCCTTAGTAGCAGTTCGATTAAACAAAAAGTAAACTGAAAAGTAAAAACTAAGCTAAAGCAGTAAACGTAAATAACATGAAATGAG
>LPNX010785646.1:2683-45044 GCA_001517045.1 Pseudotsuga menziesii
CATTTTTACCCAAGTGATTTATAGAATAGTTATTCACGGCCAGTTTCGAAGCAGGCACTATGTTTTGGTGGACCAGATCTTTGAAAACCTACTCATTCCATATTTGTTATTTAATAAAATATCGATTTTAGAGGGGGGGATGAGGCAAGACACCAGACGGAATACACCATTGTTCTGATTGGACCCCACTGATCCATGTTGTAAGTACCCGATCTCCCGCCGACTGTGTCTGTTTGGGGATATGAACCCCAGTAGTCTGCATCTCATGTTCAATTGGGTAATATCTTCAATATGCTCATGGGGTCGTCTTCGATCTGAACCAGCGTAATAACAGGCTCTTTCTATCCCTGCAAGTCTCTTCCACTGATTGAAAACCCCTTTTATTTCGCAAAAGCAACTAGCTCAGTATATAAAGCATCACTTGTAAGTCCATGCAATTGACTGGACCGTCGAACGGTAGTAAAAATAGGGGAGGATAAATAGGTACAGGATCAATCCTCGTCGAGGGTGCAGGAGCTGAGGGCCATGGGTTAATTTATGGAACTTCCTGACTAACTGGCTTCACGATCTTAGGTTTATTCCTTGGGCTATCATGACCCTACAATAAGCTCTACACCACATAGAAAAACAGCTTAAAATCGCACCGGTGGTATCATCCAAGTATTCAGTACTAGAGGCAATGCAGTTATTACGGTTTCCCACAACTCAGATGTCCCCCCCAGTCTATTAAATTCACGTTATTCCCCGGACTCAGAATCAACAGTTTATAACTTTCCCCTTTTGCTTCCGCTTTACAACTACTTGCTGGACAACTTGCTTATCTCTGGCATGCATGCAGGGATGTTTCAAAACTTATGGTAAGAGGTAACACCACCAGGTGTTCTAGACTTATGGACCCCCGACCATTAATGAACTGAATTATCCAGTGCTGGTTTAGTACAATAATTACTTGCTTTAAGTAACACTTTTTTTCATCATATTTCATATAGGCTGGCACCCTGAAGACAATGAAAGAAAGATCTTCGTTGCTTGGTACCCAATCTTCTTGGCTGCAAATATTTTTTTTTTTTTTAAATTCACTAACCGTCGATACAGCGACGGTAATCCGTGGATATAGAGACGGCTGCAAATATTTTTTTTTTTTTAAATTGACCAACCGTCGATACAGTGACGGGCATCCGTGGATACATCAACGAGACAACCGTGGATACATCGACGGGAAACCATGGATACATCGACGAGGCAACCGTGGATACATCGACGGGAAACTGTGGATACATCGACGAGAAACCGTGGATACATCGACGCGGTTCTGTGGATACAGCGACGGGCATCCGTGGATACATCGACGAGGATCTGTGGATAGAGCGACAACAAAACGTGGATGAAGCGCCGAATATCCGTGGATACATCGACGACAAGCCGTCGATACAGCGACGATGAGCCGTGGATACATCGACGGCCAGACAGGGATACATAGACGGTTAGGCGTGGATATAGAGACGGATTACATTGTCGCTCTTGTGATGCAAATTATGGGTCGTCGCTATTGCGACGAAAAAGTTTCCACGGAACAAAAAACACTTAAACGTGGCAATATCCACGCTTTTCCGTGGATATTGCCACGTTTTTCCATGGCAAAATTGATCACTTGTACTAGTGATCTTATTTGTGTTCATATTTAAGTACCCTTAAATAAAATGAGGCTCTTGAAAATTAACCTCCTCATCTTCTTCCTTCTTTCTTGGACCAACTTCATGAAGCTCAAGTGGTGATGGGGAAGTTGAGGATTGTTTCTTCTTCAACTACTACAAGGTCTTCATATTCATGTTTAATGGAATTTTGGCTTGTAGAAAAACTTTCAAAAATTATCTCTACGTCACCAACATAGAGGTGTGAGAACCCACCAGTAGGTACTCCTTCATAGTTCAAGAATCCATTAGTAGATGCTCTTTGTTTCATATCCAAGGTAGAATGTGTCTCAAAATGATCTTCAGTGTTTTCAATAGAAACTTCTTCATACTTATGTGATGTATCTTCATATTTTTTAGAGTCACTTGGGAGTGAATTTTGATCCTATTCATGTACTACTTCACCAATTTCATAGCTAGGTGTTTCATGGGTCTTCTATTTTGCTCCTTCAAGCAAGCTGATGCATTTTTCCCCTTGGTTTTCTTAAAATCAATATATTTTTTCCAACTTTGGATAGCCAAAAATTCAAATCCTTTCATTATATTATTGGTCATGTATTCAAGGATAGTTTCCATTCTTTTTATTATCTCCTCACCATCATATGAGGTTTGATTTTCATCCCTAGTCATAGTTTCCCAAAAAAATTGCTTTCTTCTCCTACTTTTTTTTTCCTCTTCAACAAAAGCACTTTTGGTTTCAATATATAATGGTAGTCCCTAAATTATCGTACTCATAAATATTTGACCACATCAGGTTCCAATATCAGTCTCATATACCACTGTAATGTCCCTTTTTGAAATTTTATTAAATGACCTATTTTCCACTTTTTCCCCAATTTCGACCTTAACTAGTTTTAATGTCTAGAGCTCCAAATTGACCCAATTCCTCCCAAATTTTATCAGAAGGTATATGAATGATATTATAACTTAAATATTATGTTAATGGATTTTTTTTTTACCCCCCAATTACTTCTACAAACTTTTTTAACGTTCTGTTCAAATTAGGAGTCTTTACTAGCAAATTGGGGCTCCAATTCCCCCTCGGTAATTGTCGAAAATGGCTTCTCAAAAGATCCCAAAGTCACTCGAATTGATGAAAAGAGTTAGGGGATGAGTGGGGGTAATTTTTAATATCTAATATGAATCATGGTTCATTTTATACAGGTTTTTATTACTCTCTCCAAAACAGCTCCCAAATCACAATTTCGACCCTTGGGGAAAAGATGACAAATCTTCTCCCAATGCAATTAAAATAAGTAAAATGGCTTCCAATGCTTAAGTACTGAACATGAAAATTGTAATGAACATTAATTACAGTATATTCATCACAAATTTATCAGATATACATTCTCCCATTTGAAATAATCAGCATTATCATAGCATACATCAATGTAGTGGGGAAATGGTCATTGTTTGCTCATTAATAATCACTTTTCCATACAACTAGTTGATATTTTGACCTGGTACTTTCTGAGAATGAATAAAATATCATATTTATATTATTACAATCATTAATGGATAATGAATATCTTCTCCCAATTCGAAATAATTAGCATTACAATGGTGCACAACAAGATAGTGGGGAAATGGCACTATTTCTTTATTATTTAACATTTTTTACATGAAATATTTTGGAATTTAGACCTGAAACTCTTCTGAAATTGAAATACAGAGTATTTAAATCATAAAATAAAATAATGGAGCATTATAATCTTCCCCAAATATCTCAATAGCTCACCTAAAGCGCAATCCCTCCATGAGCAAGAATATGCCATAAAACTGGAAATGGTTGAGAGAAAGTGCTGCAATTCAAGAATACACGAGATTCAATGTAGATTAAACCTAAAAATAAGACTCCATTAAATATATATGAAATACCTTAGTGTCATGTCTAAACATCAACTTGGATGGGAATCTTTCACCCTCAAAATTGGCTAAGGCAAGAAAACTAGTCATCCACTAGCTCTCATAATTCACAAATGACAATTTCTCAAATGATAAAAAATCCATTCTCTTGGTTTATTATTTTATTTTATAAACATAATTATCCTTATAAGGATCCCAATCCATCAACAAACTCAAGAAAATTTGAATTTTGGTGTGGGCTCAAGATTTTCCATGTGTCCTCCCTTTCCTAGCCTTCCATTTTCCCCCAATTTGAGTAGGAACTCATTGGGCTTTCCAAATCACATGAGAGCTCTCTTGGATGCTATATTTCGACCTAAAATTTCATATATGTCATATTTAAACCTTCATATCTCATTTATGTCATAGGTGTCATAAAATCTTCATCATTGTTGTCATAGAGCTAGGGAATATAGTCCAAGTGTCTCACTAGCTCCAAAATGACTCTTCTTTTCCCATGTAAGTTGCATTTCTTCCCAAATTCGACCTATGATGCATATGGAAAAATGTATTAATCTTATAACTCATCCAAGAACCTTTAGGCTTCCCATGGATTCGAAATTGTAAGAGGAGGTTTCCATTTGGTACCAAATTTCTAGCTTGTGTGGGTCCCACATTCTCCATGTGTCTTCATGATCAATTGCCACTTTTATTTTCCCTTGTATTTATTTATTTATCTCCTTTATTAAATATTTATGCCATTATAATGTTCAAACATCATTTATTGTCCCCCTTATTCCATATCCTAAAGCTTCCACCCCAAACCTAGGAAACTAGTAATTTTCCCTCCTTGGCAATTATTTGACCCTTAGCATCATTTTGACAAACTCTCATGAATATGGAAAATGTGATTAGGCCATTGTGACCCAATGTGAAATTTGGGACATGAAAAAGTTATTCCCACTCTATAAAATGGAAGAAATTTATGGTCGATCAAACTATAGTTTTTTATCATTGTTAAGGTATTATATATTTTTCATGTAATATACATAAATTTCATCCCACGTGATTGACGAGTTTTTTTATAAACTTTATTTATATGTAAAATTTCCCTAAATTTGCATTATATATAGAAAGAGAGATAAATATAAGGAGGTGTAAAGTGTGATAAAAATGTCAATCATTTTTTCTTGTAATTATCACTAGAAGAAAATAGCAAATAAAGTGCCATGCCACATGATGATAACCCCATGGTTAATATGACTATTTATATGGAACTCATTTGTCAATTAATGTAATGGTATGCATTCATTATAAATAGTAATGGAGTGATTAGAATCCCAACATATGCAATGGAAATGAAACACATATAATCTACTTTGTGTTAGAGCAATTAATCTACCTTAGTACCATGGTCTTACACCTAGGAGGCATTTTCATTTGTCTAGTACTTATGCTGTATGATCCTACTTAGGTTATACTGATCAATATTGGTCTAATAGGTGATTTATGGCTCATTAACTCATAGTTGAGGCACTCCAATTTTATCATCCTGACAGTTGAGGCACTCTAGTTTGATTATCCTGACATTCCAAGCACCTACAATGATTACAAACCACTTCTTCTTTGACTAAGGGTACTAGTGTGTGAATGTGGTTGTTTTGTGGTCTTCTTGGTCATTTATTAGCTCCTAGAGACTCTCACACTCACACATGTGTACACCCATGCCTTGCATGCCTAGATTTATTCCTCCTTACATGTTCACACATGTATTCATGGTTTTTTGGTTAGGTTTGGGAGCCTATTGGTCAACCTAGGGGGGTTTAGGGGTCAAATCCTAGCCTAACACTTGTATGCATTCACATGGCCTCCAAGGGCTCACGAATTTTCCCCAATGTATTGTAAATATGTACTATACACATATATAACATGTACACTAATAGAAATATTAGTTGTTGGCACCATTCACATGTGCTATTCCATTCTCTTTTGTTATTCTCTTGCATATTTTGTAAAATAATTTGATTGTGAATATTTCTCTAGCTCCTAGATCTCACTGTGAAGAAATTATCACATGGTATCAAATATTTTTGGAGCTCTAAACAAATATAGAGAGGTTTGATTTGTTGTTTAGGGCATATTTCCAAAAAACCCGAGTGTTTTCATTGCAGGATCTACATCATTTTCGTCACACAGTGCGCAAGAAGAATGGAGAAGACTCAAGTTTACTAAACCCATTATACTATTTTGAATGGAATTCTGAAATGGTGATCCAGCTAAGGTCTAAAGGCCTGTATAAAGTGACCATGGGTACTGAAACCGGGCCCAACTCTGATGTGGAGAAAGATAAGTACTTCAATAGACTTGATGAGGCATTTGGTCTGTTTTGTATCAGTACTTAGAGATGTATCCTCTTTCATGTAAACATTATTGTTACACCCAATGAATTTTTTCTCAAGATTGAGTCACTATTTGGGAATACTAATGAGATGAGAGGCCATCAACTCGAAAATTAGCTAATCTCAAGTCCAGCTCAATATGAGACCATCCAAGAATTATTTACCAAGTTCAAAGCGTTAGTGCTTCAGATAAAAAAATGTGGCATAGAGAATAAATATGATCAAATTATCTTGTCCATCCTTTTTAAGCTAGGTCCTGAGTATTTTGTGTTTGTTTCGAAATTCCACTCAAGCAAGCTTACAGCTAGAAATTGGAGGATGCATGTGCTAACAGACTTCATGGAGTCATTGAATTAGGAGCAGGACAAGCTCGTACAAATGGGTACCATAAAATATGCCAAGGATAAATCCCTTGAATTTGGTGTATCAAATCATGCCAAAGGAAAGAAGAAATATTTGAAGCAAAGAGAGAAAAAGAAGAAGCATTCAAGTACAAAAAGCTCCAATTCTACTGATGGGAGTTCGAGATACAGGAGGAGGAAGAACAAGAAAGAGAGACCCACATGTGGTTATTGCAGAGTTTCACATATTGAAATATCTTTCTTCATAAATAATATGGAAATCATGACCAAGATCCTTGAGGATAACCATATTGATCTTCCAGAATTTGCAAGAGGATGGGAGCGCAAGCAAGGAGATGGTAAGCATATGCATGATTTGTCTGCATGGGAGAAACCCCTTTCTGATATCTCAATTTATAATGGCTCTATTTTTTATTTACCTTCTAATATATCAGAATCCTAAGCCTCCATCCCTCCTTAGAAGAAACCCCAACCAATTCACCAAAGCCTCCTCCAGAAACTAGTCATTTTTCACTAGTTTTTTATGTGACTTCTCAAAGCTCTTTCCCAATACAATAATATATTTCCCATTATGATTATTAGGGTGATATAAAGTATTATATACACCCTATTAAATTCATAGACTCATTTACCCAACCATTTCATAAACAAAATACTCGACAACCCTCAAGTGCACTTGTTGGAAAATCTCAAAACTGCCTAGTTTCCAATGATATGTCACTTGAGTATGTTGCTTTTATGTCTTGTATGTATTTCATTGGTTGGAAATACATGTCATTGGCTTTAATGTAACTATTTTTCCATATGTATGTACTTTATTTTACCACCCATGGCTCAAATATTAAGTCTCCATACCCTCCAGGTTCGCTCAACTGTAAATGTGATCTAGTTGCTCATCCTTCTCTCACTATGGACCCATTCGCTCATGTAAACACCATACCTCTGATATTTTGTCATGTATATAAAATATATTCTGATATTTTTGAGCCTAATGAGATTTTTTACAAAGTTATGAATGTGCTTCATCGAATTAGGAAGAATATTCATGATACGGGAGCTACACATGAGGCAAATTTTGTTGAATATTTTGATGTTATTTGGGAAATATTTTGCATAGGTATATTTTCCATGATTTATTATGCTTATTATTCATAGTATTCTTGCATAAAAATACATTCTTATGATGCTCCTCCATCATCAAATTATGACCATCAAAGGGCCTCTCCACATGATCTTTGTATACAGCACTTTGATGCATCGATGCATGATCTTGGCATCCACAACATCTTCACCAAGTCCATCACCAAGAAGTTGTTCTTTCAGCTCATTCAAGTGAAGAAGAGGACATGTTGAAGACATTTTTTATCATCTCTACCATGTCTATTTTTGAGGGGAGGTTTTGTCCCATGAGGTTTTCCTCCTTACCTTGGTTTCATGTACTAATAAAATTTTGTTGTAAAAGGTGACTTGTGCCTTAGTTTCCAAGGCCTTAATAAATCATTTGGTATAAGTTGTACTAAGTTATTCTTAAGGGGGTGTGTTATAGAAATTAATATACCTTAGTACCATGGTATTACACCTATGAGGCATTTTGATTTGTCTATTACTTGTGTTGTATGATCCTACTTAGGTTAAACTAATCAATATTGGTATAATAGGTGATTTTTGGATCATTAACTCACAGTGAGGCACTCCACTTGGATCATCCTGATAGTTGAGGTGCTCTAGTTTGATCATCCTGACATTCCAGGTGCCTACATTGATTACAAACCACTTCTTCTTTGACTAAGGGCACTAGTGTGTGAATGTGGTTGTTTTGTGGTCTTCTTGGTCATTTATTGGCTGCTAGAGACTCTCCCACTCACACATGTGTACACCCATGAACTGCATGCATGCATTTATTCCTCCTTACATGTTCACATGTTTATTCGTGATTGTTTTGTTAGGTTTTGGATCCTATTGGTCAACCTAGGGGGCTTTAGGGTTCAAATCCTATCCTGACACTTGTATGCATTCACATGGCCTCCAAGGGCTCACAAATTTTCCCCGATGTATTATAAATATGTACTATACACATCTATAAGATGTACACTAATATAAATATCAGTTGTTGGCACCATTCACATGTTCTATTTCATTCTCTTTTGTTGTTCTATTGCATATTTTGCCAAATACTTTGATTGTGAATATTTCTCTAGCTCCTAGATTTCACTATGAAGAAATTCTCACAGTTGGCTATAAAAAAATATTTATGAGAAGCAAAGCATCAAATTTGACCTTGCCATGGATGGGATTAATCCCTACTCCTAACAATCTATTGCATTGACCACATGGTAACATTTGTTTCAAAATCCTTCTTTTCCATTCATAAATAGGTTTCTTGACCATATTTTAAATACACTTATGACCATTACAACCAATGTTTAGACCATTATTTTGACTGATATGATAACAATAAAAATTACTATGAAAATTAGGTTGAAAACATTTCATATGCTCAAATATTTGAAATGGTGATAAGATTTCAACCTAAACAAGTGAATAAAGAATACTCAACAACAACAAAAATAAAAAAAATGGCCTCGTGTTGTTGTGATTGGAGGCCAATAATCCAACTCATTGTATCCTACAAGGTTCTATCTATGGCATTGGATTTATGCTTTAAACATATTCCATCCAAGGCCATAATTTTGGCTTGAACAAACGAGCTTCGATAGACACCAATTCATCCTAAATAATTCCATACTACTAGCCTAGGAATGAGTGGGCACAAACTCTTATCATGGATGCCATGTTCACTAAAATTTATTTTGAGAAGGCGCATGATTGTGTTGGATGGCCATTTATCTTGAGAATGATCAAGGCCATGTATTTGGTATTCTTATCTCAAACTTGTAAAAAGTCTATTTCTTGAAATCTCAACTTGCCTTTCTATAAATTAATGTAAATAATAGTGAGTGGGCCTTTTCATTCAATTTTAAGGGGATATACCTTTCCCCTTGACCTATATGTTATGAAAGTTGAAGCTTTATCCTACCTCATACATAACACAACCAATGAGACTTCATTAAAAAAAATCATCCCCAATGGTGACTTAATATAATTGGTTAATGGATATTTTGTATATGATTTGGAGGACCAAAATTATTGGGAGAAAAAAATGGACTATTTGCATTTTTGTGTGTGATGCTTATAAGTTAAAATCCAATTGGCCAAAACCTTGTGCAATTGGTATATCTAGAGATAGATTTCAACTTATAGGTTGAAAGGATAGGCTAGTCATGGATTCTACTTTCTTGGATCTTTAAAATTTTTGGGCATCCCTATCACCTACCAAGCCTTCCCTAAGGATATTTGGGAGGTGGTTATTCAAATATTATAAAATAAGGGTAAAAAACAGCTCAATGATCCTATGTTTTAGACATCCAAGATCGAAATTTGAACTGAAATGTTGGTGGCCACTTGTATGCATTATTCCTCATATTAAGTGCCTTTACTATGTACCACCAACCACTATATAAGGCCTTGAGAAGTTTGTTGTGGGAAAACTTGTTTTGTGGGAAAGTTTTTTATTAAATAAAATAGGAGATTTTTTGTACCCCTAGAAACTGGGGTGGTATGGGAATTAGCAAAACTCAAACCCATTCCTAGTTTCTTTGTGTTAAGTGGATGATTCATGCACTCAAAAATAAATAAGCATGGAATGTACATTTAATAAATTGTATCACTATTGTTGGAGAGTCTGTAACTTCGAAAGATATTCTTATTGTAGTTTTATTGTATTATTGTTTTACATCCTTCGGGGGATGTTATTGATGTATTTGGTCAGGTAAAATTCTTGGAAAATAAATGTAAACCTTTTGTTGTAAGTCCGTTCAATAGTACCCAAAATAATTATTATATAAATGTTATTTTGAGTCTCCCTAGAGAAGTCATCCCACTCAAAAAGAGAAGTTAGCCCAATTAGGGTAAAGGGTCACTCACACGTTGAGTATAAATAGAGGAGATACTCCTCTCATTTGGACACACAAGTTTTCTCAAGCAAGTGCATAAGAGAGAGAGAGANCTGAAAAAGTTGTTGGGTTTTCTCCCTTATGGTTTCCTAGAGGAAAATTATTTGTTTCTATTGTATTGTTGTGCATGTATTAATTTTAGTGATCCTATTGCATATGATTATTGTTAAATAATGCAATTTGTTTGAATATATAACATAATCATATTGAAAACATTAAAATTATAACATTGTAACAAAGTCATCCTGAAATAAGTCATTCTGCAGTTGTAACTGACAAAAGTTTAAAAATATGATTTCCTATTCCAAACACTTCCCTTCACACATCATCTAAAAAATAAGTTCCCTTCAACTCTCTCTAGGAGGGTGCATCTTCCCATGGAGGAAAATTCCAATTTCGTGGATTTTCAATTTTATCCCTAACACTGCTGCTGGGAAAACTAGGGCATAAGATATTTTGCAATTTTGTCCACTTATTAAAACAAATAAGACCATTGCAAAACTAGCCTTTAGGAGCCGCATCTCTCTCTCTAATCAAATTTTCAAGATTCCAAAGTTGGAAAATTAAGGTTTCTCTGTTAAACCCTAGTTCAACCAGAAGCAGCTTTCTAGAAGGAATTGAAACAAGCACTTGGTTGAAGAACTTTTATTGGTAAGCACTATTCTCTCTATTTTCATTTGAGGTTCTCATTTTATCAAGATTACAAACAATACCAAGCTTGAGGATAATCCTTAAGGATAAGATAACTTTTGGGAATGGAAGTATGGAGTGATTCTTATACTAGAAGAACATGATTTGGAAAACTATGTCAAAGAAGTAGTTGCAGATCAAGAGGGAGATGAGAATAAAGATAAACACAAGAAGAACATAGTCAAGGCCAAGAGGATCATTTATAAATCCATCAATGATCTCTTGATCCCACATGTTTCCTCCTTGAATACTCCCAAGGATATGTTTGATGCATTGACCAACTTGTATGAAGGAAAGAACGTCAATAGGAAGATGATCTTGAGAAATCAAGTCAAGGGTGTGAAGATGAAGAACTCAGAAAGCATAAAATACTACTTCACAAGGGTCTATTATATCAAGGAACAACTATAAGCTATTGGATACAATATTGTAGAAGCAGAAGTGGTGATGAATAAGTTGAATGGTCTCCCAAGATCATGGGAATCATTCATTCAAGGACTTTTTGCTAAAATAAAGCTCACCAAATTCAGTAGGCCATGGGAGGAATGCACACAAGAAGCATCTCAATTGATAACAAGAGAAGATAATATGGGTGAATATGACAATAAATCCCTAACAACTCATGCCAAGAAGGGAAAGAGCAAGAAATAAGAACACTTTCACAAGAATCCTAGAAGATTCCAAAAGAAGGAATACTCAAATTTTAGATGTTACTCTTGTGATGAGAAAGGACATATTACAAGATATTTCCCCCCAAAAAAGGAAAGAATAAGAGATATCATGCTCATGCTACAGATGATGATGAACAAGTTAAGAAGAGAAATAGAGAAGATTCCTCCATCGATGAAGAATATGTATTGATTCCATCACTCACTAGTATGATTACTACCCATGGTAGCAATGTTTAGCTTGTTGATAGTGGTGCTTCCTAGCACATGACCAGGTTCAAGCACTCTTTCACCCACATGACAGAAGAAGACTCGCCTCACAAGGTGAAATTTGGAGATGATTACCAATATCCCATAAAAGGTGTAGGATAAGCATCCTACAAGCTAGACTCGGGAAAAACTAACAAGATGAAATATGTTCTCTATGTAACAAGATTGAAGAAGAATCGCCATTCCATCTCAAGCCTATATGTGCAAGGATTCAGAGTTCCATTTGTTGATGGCCAAGTAATCATGTGGTAAAGAGGTAATACTTTTGATGATGCATTAGTAATTGGAGAGCAAGGGGGAGGATTGTACAAATTGAAGGGCCTGCTAGAGAAAGAATTGGTTTATGAGACAATGGAACCAAGTGAACTTTGACACATAAGGATTTCACATATACACTAGAAGGCATTACTGATCATAATCAAAGTGGTGACAATCCTGCTAGACATCCACATAAAACATGAAGGTGTTTGCAAAGGTTGTGCACAAGGGAAAATGTGAAGAAACCATTTCCAAGCAATGACATCAAAGTGAAGGAGATCTTAGAGATTGTACACTCAGATGTTTGTGGATCCATGTCATCCAACTCACTAAGAGTGCATATTATGTTTCTTTTATAGATGATTATTCCCTCAAAACTCGAATTTACTTTTTGAAGACAAAATATGAAGTGTTTAGTAAATTCAAAGAATTTAAATCCTGTGTAGAGAATCATACTGAAAATAAAATAAATAACTTGAGATGAAATAATGGTGATGAATTTATTTTAGAAAGTTTTAAAATTGTATGTAAAGAATCAAGGCTTAAGAGGGAGATGATAACTCCATACAATCCACAACAAAATGGTGTTGTAGAAAGAAAGAACGGGACAATAAGGGAAGCCGTTAAAGCCATGATCTATGATCAAGATCTTTTAATGCACTTATGAGTTAAAGTAGTAAGAATAATAGTCTGTGTGCAAAACAGAACACCACATCATGTACTAGGGAATAAGACACCAAAAGAGATGTTCATCGGATAGAAACTGGAATTCATTCATTTTAGAATATTTGGCTGCCCAGTATACATACATATTAACAAATAATAGAGAACAAAGTTGGATCCTTCAAGAAATAAGGGCATCTTCGTCAGATACATTGATGCATCGAAGGCATACAGAGTCTATATATCGGGCTTCAAGAAGATAAAGACTAGCAAAGATGTTACCTTCAATGAAGATAAAACTTTTAGTATATCAAGATAGATTCACTCCGATGAAGTACATGAAGAATAACCTGAAGCTCCAAAAGTTAGAGACACGGTTATGAAAGAGAGGATTCCTGAATAACATGAACACCATGATATGACCTAGCCATAGATACCTATAGATCCACCTCGAGAGGTGAACACACACAAAATAAGACCAGCTTGGGAACAAGAGATCATCCAAGATGTAGAGAAGTACGGTGCTTCAAACGGGACATCTTTAGAAAGTAAGAGACCTCGACCATACTCTAACTATGTACCCCTATTATGTGATATCATTGATGTGGATCCTTCTAGCTACAAAGATGTAGCCAAGAAGAAAGAGTGGAGGGATTCCATAATTGAAGAGTACCAATCGACCATGAAGAATTATGTTTGGGATGTGGTTCCAAGACCTGAAGGGAAGTCAGTAGTGCCTTCCAAATGGATCTACAAGATAAAGTATGAAACATATGGTAGCATTGCGAAATACAAGGCAAGGTTCATGGCTCATGGATTCTCCCCGAAAGAAGGCATAGACTATGAAGACAATTTTGCTTTTATAGCCAAATACACTTATATTAGAGATATACGTGTGATAGTTGCAGTGATGAAGTGGAAGGTACACTAAATGGATGTGAAGACAAACTTCCTGAATGGTGTAGTAGAAGAGAAAGTGTATGTGGAGCAACCACTAGGATTTGAGACACGTGATAGAGAGACACATGTGTGCGAATTGAAGAAGGCCTTGTACGGTTTGAAACAAGCACCCGTGACATGGTACGGCATGGTTGATGGATTTTTTATGAGCATAGGATTTACCAAGAGAAAAGAGGATTCCAACCTTTACTTCAAGGTCGAGGATTGGAAACCAGTGATACTATTATTGTAAGTAGATGACATATTCTTGACAGGTGATGAGAATTTCATTGCAAAAATGAAGAAGAAAATTGTCGCAAAGTTTGAGATGAAATACCCGGGTATGATGCATTATTTCTAAGGTCTTGAGGTGTGGTAGAATCTAGATGAGATTTTCCTTAGTAAAGGAAAATATGTGGTAGAGATCCTAAAGAGATTCAGGATGAGGGATTGCAAGTCCCTAACTACACCAATGACATCAAACTTGAAGTTTCTATGGGATACTACTTCATATATAGTTAATGCCACAGTATATAGGAAGATGATTGGTTCACTAATGTAAACATAAGGCTTGATATATGCTTTGTAGTGAACACATTGAGTTAGTACACGGTAGAGTTGAGACATGTTCATTTGATTACTGCAAAGCATGTGTTGATGTGCCTAAAGTGTACGATTGATTACGGGATCAGATATCCGATGGATCAGTGGATTAACCTGCAAGGTTATGTTGATTCAGATTGGGATGGTAGTGTCACGAATAGGAAGAGAACTTCAAGTTGTTGCTTTAATTTGGGTTCTGGCATGATTTCATGGTTTAAAATGAAGCAAACGAGTGTGGCACTTAGTACATTTGAGGAAGAGTACATTGCGACTTGTTTAACTAGTTGTGAGATAGTGTGGCTTAGAAAGCTACTTGTAGGATTGTTTGATCTCGAGTTAGAGTTGACTTGTGTGTTCTGTGACAACCAAAGTTGTGTAAAGTAATTCGAGAACCTTTTGTTTCATAATAGCTTGAAGCAGATCGAGATCAGCTACCATTATATCTGGGATATGGTACAAACAGGACCAGTGAATCTCAAATATATTATGATAGACGAGAAGATAATTGATCTATTAATGAAGCCTCTGTCAAGAGTGAAGTTTGAGTACTTCAGGGATGAGCTTGAAGTTGTCCAAATAGGTGTCCATCGTAAGAGGGAGTGATGAGTCCCTGATGCAGATGAATGGTCTTCACATCCAACATGAAAAAGGGCTAGAACTGTGGAATACAAGTGGTATTCACATCCATCATGAAAAAGTATTGGCACTGTGAAAGATGTTTGTACTTTACATCCAATATAAAAAATGGTTGGCATTGTAAACATGTGCATCCAGCTTGAAAAAGGGTTGGAACTCTAGATGTGTATGAGACTTGCATCCATCATGAAAAAGGGTTGGCACTACATATGTGTGTGATTTACATCCAGCATGAAAAAGTGATAGCACTATAAAGGTATGTGTCCAAAATGAAAAAGGGTTGGCACTACGAAAATATGCATCCAACATGAAAAAGGACTGGCACCGTAGAGATATGCATCTAGCATGAAAATAGGTTGGCATTGCGGAGATGTGCATCCAGCATGAAAAAGGGTTGTCACTGCGGAGGTATACATTTAGTATGAAAAGGGACTGACACTATAGAGTTTACATCCATTGTGAAAAAGGACTAGCATTGTATGTGGATATACATCTAGTATGAAAAAGGGTTGGCACCGTAGAGTTATACATCTAATATGAAAAATGACTAGCACTGTAGAGTTATACATCCAGTATAAAAAAGGAATGGTTCTGTAGAGTTATACATCCAATATGAAAAAGGATCGGCATTGTATGTGGATATACATCCAGTATAAAAAGGGACTGGTACTGTAGATTTATGTGGATATACATCCAATATGAAAAAGGATTGGCACTGTAGAGTTATGTAGATATACATCCAGCATGAAAAAGGGTTGTCTCTGTAGAACTTCTTGTGATGTATATATTCAATAGATGTCACAAGTCAATATCCCAAGTATATAATTGCAGTAGCAGTGATGATGTCTAGCAATGATATCTAGCGATGATGTCTAGTGATGATGATTATGAAAACATAATACCTTCCTCATTAGGAGGGAACGGTTGAATATTATGTAACTTCAGAAGATATTATTATTGTACTTTTATTATATTATTGTTATACCTCCTTTAGGGGATATTATTGATGTATTTGGTCATGTAAAAGTCTTGAAAGAATCAATGCAAACATTCCATTGTAAGTCAGGTCAATAGTACCCAAAATAATTATTATATAAATGTTATTTTGAGTCTCCCTACATAAGTCAGCTAGTAAGAAAGAGAAGTTGACCCAGATAGGGTAAAAGGTCACTCACACGTTGAGTATAAATAGAGGAAAGACCCCTCTCATTTGGACACATGGGTTTGCTCAAGCAAGTGCACAAGAGAGAGAAGAAGAAGTTTGTTGGGAAGAATAAGAAGTTGTTGTTGTTGGCAAGAATAAGAAGTTGCTCTTATGTTTTGAGTTCATCTTATCTTAGCTTGGTGTTGTACTTGTTAACTAAATCTATACTCAAGAAGTTGTTGGATTTTATCCCTTGCGGTTTTTTAGAGGAAAATTATTTGTGTCTATTGTGTTGTTATTCTTGTCTTTCTTTCAGTGATCCTATTTGTTGTAAAGGAAAGTATCCTATGGCTAGGGTTTAAGAGGCCATCAACATACTGGGGTTGAAAGATGGATGCATATAGTTCTGCAAGTATATATAAGCAAGATTTAGAGATAAGAAAGGTCCACACCTGATAAACTGAAGGCTGGTCCAAGCTTTCTCTTCAATCCTCTTCTTGCTCCTCTCGCTCCAAGAGACCTGCAAAACAAGTTATACCTTCCTCAAACCAATATGACCAAATATCAACAAATGATAATCAAATAAACATGAAATAATGATCTGACTAACATCATCATATGATCATAAATAGAGATTCAATCACACATTGAACAATGATTTGGGAAGAAGAAGGACATCACATCTTTATTAATCTTGAAAACAAGTACAAGTATACCTTCTCTTCAAGTTCGGCACCTCACAAAACCTTGATCCAGTTCTGTTGCTTCTCTTCTCCAAAGAACTCAGCCTCCAAGCTCTGCAACACAAGGAGCTGAATGCTTCCAGGGCAAAGGTGTGGGAAAAGAGAGCTCCAAATCCTCCAGCATAACAATGCAAAGATTCTAGTCCCTTCTCATGGACCTCCCTAGCTCTATTTATATGCTTAAGGAAGAGTTAGGGGTGAAGACAAAGTAGTTACAACTGAAGGAGTCAGTTGCATAACTACCCAAACTACCCGAAATTCAAAAGACGTGTTTTTTGACATTTTTAAGAGGCGTACGTGGGTTGTAGAAACAATAGTCACATACACGAGAAATACACGCGGGTTGCCAATATAGAAAGTCATGTATATATAGCAACTCGCGTACGTACGCGGGTATTAAAGAGAGCAACTCGCGTACGTACGCGGGTTTCCTTAAGGGAAAGTCACGTATAGACAAAAAAAACTCATTTTTAGGGTATTTTTGGGCATTCTCAGACTTTGGTGTCTTCTAGAAAGTTTTAGCTAACGGAAATATATTTCCAATGGTGTAGAGATGAGGTCAAATGGAGTTACAAAACTCAAGATATGGGTCCTTCAAGATAGGTGTTTTTTCAGTGACATTCAGTGACTTTCATGAAGTGTCATCATGGAAGTGTCAACATGTGACGGAATCATGGGAAAGTGGTCACAGGCAGAGATGTGTCATTTTGAGCTATAACAGATGCCCCCTAATGTGTGAGGTTAGAGGGGAAGACGATAGCCGAAATACAGTATAAAGAAAACAGTTGAGTATGGAGAGAGCAAAGAATCCAAGATCAAAAGGCTCGAACAAAGGTACCTGAAAGAAAGATAAATGTCAGAAAAAACTGATCTCTGGGACATACAAGTCCATATACAAAACATCGCCATAAAGATATAGGCGGATCCAACATATGTATAACTGATGAAACTATCATGGTCGCTCAATATGCAAAAAGGCTCCATATCAAATCTAAAGGAGTCATGGCCACAAATGAACAAGGTGGATCCATGTTCAATAATCGATCATAGCCACAAAAATACAAGGTGGATCTATGTCTCAGCAAAATGTCATATGAAGTATAACAAGGTCTTGCGCAACTTGGGCAATAGAAATATGATGATGCTACTGTCGGCTAAAGTTCTTCAATCCAAACCGTCCAAAAAAGGTACGAATCCTAACCATGTGAATAAAGGGAGTTGAATTCGAACATGGAGGAAGCCGTTTGATTACCGGTCAATGATGAGAACCGTTAACAAACGCAAGGGAAACCACCATTAATGAAAATGGTCCCCAAGGTACCTAGTACATTCTAACAAGTGTCATTACAAGGACTTGAAGTCAAACACTTGAAGAATCCATCGAGTAGGAGACATTAAGGTATTCCCACTACCCAATAGCGAGGGAAATTGCCACTGATGACAACAATCCCCAAGGTACTGTCATAAACTTTAAATCTCATTCCCAGAGTAAGATGTGTTGCAGTCGATAGGAAGAGATCCATTGAAAGGAAGGCATTAACGCATCCTTCATCATCCAACATGAGGTAAGTCAAAGACTAATTGGATCTGGAATTGGTACTGAATTTCACAACAAGGAACGCCGAATACATGATGTAATGAACTAATACCAGGGAATGGCCAACAAAAGGTCAAGGCAACTGCAGAATGGCTGACAAAGGTTTAATCCTTGAATAGTGAGCATGACACAAAAAGTGACTTAGGCAACTTTTGACACAAAAGGACCAATGAAACAAATCTTCAATGTAGGAGACATTGACAGATTCCCCATATAATTGGAAAAGAGACCAACTGGAGGAGTAAGAAACTCAATATCGGGATAAGGTCAAAATATTAGGACCCAACTATTGATAGACTCAAAACTAGTGCTTTGTTCAAGGAAACAAGACTTGCTGCCATGATGTAAAAAACATGTGAATGAACTTCCCTTCCCCTCTTTCTTGTAAAGGTTTAACGAGTCCAAGAAAGCAAACTCGGGACCATCTTCATTTTTGGCAAGCTTGAAGAAAAGAAAGAAGAATGCTTGATAAAGCACTGATTCGTGGATTTTATGAGCCCGAACTAGTATATGCTCGACGGTGTTTTCATAGTTTAGAGAGTCTGAAAACTCCAAAGAAGACTCCAGGGGGGTGCTTTTTCATACAAGTTAGTCTCCTAAGGCCAAAAAAGTATAAAACATACCAAAGAAGAACTCTCTTAACTTTCAAAGAAGAAAAGGCGCACCTTTTTCGTACTTAGTCAGGAAGGTCCGAAAAAGGTTAAATTGCCACCTACCCAATGCTCCTTCAAAAGCAGCATATAGCCTGAGTTTTACGATTGTGAAGGAAGGCAAGATCACTCGAAAAGATCCATTTGATTACGATAAATGGGGCTTACAACAATAAACTCGATGCTTTGTTCTTTAGGGTTTAATGAGCATGACAAAGACATAAAGTACACTCAGAATCTTT
The DNA here is from genome assembly GCA_001517045.1 of Pseudotsuga menziesii. NCBI lineage: Eukaryota > Viridiplantae > Streptophyta > Pinopsida > Pinales > Pinaceae > Pseudotsuga > Pseudotsuga menziesii. The sequence continues at coordinate 22,097 of LPNX010785646.1, forward strand.
TTCATGTTTTGGTCCAGAGCACAAAAAAGAGAAAACTAAGCTCATACCGGGGGTTCCTTTTCTGTAAGTTTAGTCCCTCAGGTCCGGAAAAGAGATAAACCTATGCTTGAGAATACTCTTCTCAATTCTGAAGAAAAGAGAGTGTTCCTTTCTCGTATTATTCCACATGGTCTGAGAAAGAGATAACCTACCACCAATGCGAATGCCCATTCACATATTCTTAACGAGCCTGAATGGACAAGTTTACTCGGCAGTCAAGTCTATTTTGAGGAGTTAGACCTAGGCCTAGTGAATTTTTAATGAGTCCGAAAAAATTCAACTCGCGGCCTCCTTACTGTTTTTAACGAGCTCGAAGGAGAGTAGAAAGAATTCTCTAATGTGAGGAGACGAGTGTCATAGACAAGCGAAACTAGTTCCAAGCGCAAGGAACAAACCTATGCATAATGCAAGGAAAGCGAGCAAGATAAGGACACTCAAGGAAAGTCTCCTCAAGGTAAAAGGTGTCAAGTTGCAAAGGTAAAATGATACAAGGCTTAGCGACGATGAGAAAAAATATGAAGGCTTATACAACGAGCTAAAAGCGTGGAAGCCAGCATCATGCTCATAAGCGCGAGCAGGGCACATGCAAATGCAATTAAAACTTGAACAAAAAGGCGAGGCCAGTAAACAGTTGTGAATCCAACTACAAATCCTGTCTCCAAGAAACAACAACATCAGGATCATATTCAGAAGAAAAGATCCGATGCAGGTCACTTTGGCAAAAGCACATGTGACGTTGCTATCTTCTATAAAAGGTAAATTCAAGGTAGAATCAACTGAAGAAGATTCTATACAACCAAGGCCTGAGGATTTAAGATCAATAATATCAAACTTAGAAGGAGAGCAAAAATCAACAAGGGAGATAGAGTCTACAGGAACAAACTCAATATCACAGGAGTTGAGAAATTCATATGAAAAATCAAACTCGTCAGGATCACTGACTTGCTATTTGAAGGGAGAGTCCAAAAACTCAACAAGACCAACATAAGAAGACTGATCCATGGGAAAATCAGGCTTACTAAGCAAATCAGGGTTAGACTTAGTCACAACTGAACGAACATCCAAAAGAAGATCATACTGTATCAAAGACTCTAGGAAGACTTCATCTGAAGGAAGGAGATCATCCGAGATAGGACACATGTCTAAACTTTCAAATGGATCAACAGAGTGGAGAGAAAGCTCTACAGTCTGTATAGGATGACTCACCTGGTCAACTATTGGGACCAAGTCCCGAGAAGGTAAGCATGAAAACAGAGGTTGCTTCTCAGTAGCAATTGAACGCAAAGGACATGAGGCCACATAGCTCACCTGTGGCGGGGTAGTGTCTATAGAAACACTGGGAACCAATAAAGGAAAGACCTAGTCTCTAGTTAGGTTAGGAGAAGGATCAAGAAAATCCAACTGATCAATAGTGACAATTTCTTCGCCATGATTAAAGTACATCACACGAAAGAATGTTGACACCACAGCTTGCATGGCATAGACATAATCATGTCCAAGGAGCATATTGAAGTCCAAGGGGTCTTCTATCACCATGAAGTCAACTAAGACAGTATTCCCACCCAAAGTAACAGGTGTTTGAGCAAGAATTCCCAAGGCTATACAAGTTCTTCTATCAAACGCCAGTAACTGACTCGTAGTTGACACAAGGCTGGGAGATCCCATGCCTAGCCAAGCATGAGCAGACAAAATACTAACTGAGGCTCCTTCATCAACAATACAACGAGCAATCGTGTAAGGTTCAACTTTGACCTTTATCTGGAAAGGTGCATCAGAAGGAAGGCGTGGCTCAACTAGGCTATCCCAATCAAAGGAAGAAATCCGAGAGCTTGGTGGGGGTTGATCCAAAGCGAGTTCAATTCCCCCTTGTTCAGTAAGTTCTGAACTGGCGGTGAAGAGAATGTGACTAGCAGACACTTCACTCTCCAAAGGAAGAGTGGGATTGATCGACAATGGAATTGATTCAACCGCTTCGTAAAAGTCACTCTCCGAATGGAGAGTGGGATTGACCAAAGATGACATTGGTTCAATCACGTCAGGATCACTCTCCGAAAGAAGAGTGGGATCGAACAAAGCTGATATTGGTTCGACCACTTCATTAACCAAAGGTTGAGTAGGTTGTTGAGAAACTATAGGTTGTTTAGGAGAAGGAAAATCTTGAGTCTTGGACCACACTCTTCGCACCTCTGCGATAGCAGGGCACTAGTGAGTAAGATGATCTCCCTCACATAGCTTACAAGGGAACTTAAGTTTGCACTTCGAACGACCAGTTTTCTCAACGGTGTCAACATGACTAGCAGTGGCTGATTGTTTTCTCTCAACGTGACCTACAGAGGTTGATATTTTGCCCCCAGCATGAACTACAGAGGTAGGGTGACTGGGTCCAACCTGACTAAGAGAGGTTGGTTGTTGAGAGACTTCAGAATGTTCAAAAACGGGATGACCATGAAACCAAACTCTTCGCACCTCCGTGATAGAAGGGCATTTATAAGTAAGGTGGTCTCCCTCACAAAGCTTACAAGGAAACTTGGGCTTGTGTTTTGAACGGTTAGTCTTTTCAACGGTGTCAACATGACTCGCAGTGGCTGACGGATTGTATTCAGCATGAACCACAGAGGCTGAGAGACTGCCCCCATCATGACTTGCAGAGGTTGAGAGACTGCCCCCAGTATGGCTTGCAGAGGGTGAGAGACTGGGTCCAACATGACTTGCAGAGGTTGGACGGGCACCACCAACATGAATAACAAAGGCTGAGTGGTTAGGATCAACATGCTTTGCAGCAGTTGAGAGTGTGCCCCCAGCATGAACCACAGAGGCTAGGTGGATGGATCCAACATGACTTGCAGAGGTTGGATGGGGAGGTTCAACTTGAAAATCAGAGGTTGAATGAGTGCCCTTAGCATGAAGTGCAGAGGCTGAGTGACTGGATCCGACATGACCTGGAAAGGTTGGAAGGATCCCACCAGCATGATCAACGGAGGTTGGATGGTGAAGATCAACTTAGAGGTTGAGTGCTTAGATCCAACATGACCTGCAGAGGTTGGATAGGTTCCCCCAGCATGAACTACAGAGGCTGGGTGGTGAGGTTCAACTTGACTTGCAGAGGTTGAACGGGTGCCCCCTTGCTTATGTGCCTTCTTCCTATTCCTCCTTCTTTTACTCCTTTTAGACTGTCAGTTACTAGTATCAATACTTTCACCGCATGACGTAGAAGGAGGAGGAGAATCAACTACAGGTGAAGGGGAAGCAGTGTTTTGATGCCCTTGATATAAGGAGCTTACTTGAGAAGCATCATGAGCATTCAGGACGGTTGGAGTGGAAAACAACCACACCAGTAGCCCTAGGGTGAATCCAGGTAGATTCAAGGTGGCCATCAAGGGAACACCAACATTCCTTGTGAGAGGAATAGTACAAGGAGTTCCCAGCATGGGGATCTCTTGGTTGGTGTTCAAAGGGGTGTTAGCCATAGTTTCAAACCAGGATACAAAGTCTGAGGTTGATAGGTAACCAAAATTACAAAGCACACACCTAAAGGCACACTAAGTACATACAACCACACAGCACTCACTAAAAAATTACTAAAGCCAAACAGACAAACAGGTATAAGATACGCTTTCCAAAAGAAATATGATAGACAGTTACTTGGCGTCCCTGTAGATGTTCTTAGGCACAAGCAGAGGAATCACCCACCGCCCTCCCACACCTTCTACCGGGGTTACCTTCCAAGCCCGTCCAAGGTCAACCAGAAATAGCCTTTCGGTGTACCTGTGTATTAACCCTAGATGTCAAAGAGACTAAAGGCTACCTTAACTATATTGACAGTCTGGGGGGACAATCGCAAGCTTGGTTCGTACGCATGGGAAAGGTAGCAAAGCCCGAAACCCTGTCTAAGACAGAATCCCCAGATGCGCAAAAACCTTGGTCTACGCTTTGACAAGGAATCGGAGGGTTATCTCCTCAGTCCAAGTCTCCACGCAGCCTCGTGCTTAACTCTCGTTTGAGAGGAGCTTCCCAGATACAATCAGCATAGAAAAGGGTTTACCTAGTGATTGGCCAACTACGTCTGAGATTTAACACTTGTGGGGAGTTTAAACTCCCTATCCCACAAATCTAGCCTAAGCTAGTTGGTGTATGACCCTATAAAATAAAACTTACTAATAATTTTTAAATTATATCATTTATTTTAAGGGCTATTTTTAGTCAAAGGGTAAATGGCGTGAAACTTATGTGGTGTTTTGACTCAAAGTTGAAACAAAATGACTAAGTAAAGAGAAATGAAATGCAGAAAGAAAAAACTATCCTCTTTCTTTTTCAAATAGAAACTTAAAAGCCACAAAAGAACAAATTCTTTTTTATTTTTAATTTTTTTGAAAACAATGATATGCCATGCAATCTAGACTAAAAACCTAATCTACATGCATATAAAGCAAACATGTGTTTTTGTCTTTTTCTTTTATAAATGGAAAAGAAAAAAAACCTATCAACTAATGCAAGCAAGTACTATAAGCAAAGCAAACAGACAACTACTCTACACCCCACAAACAAACCCTAGTTTTCCCTAAAGTTAGATATCAACCTCTCTTGAAAGGAAGGCTTACAAAGGTAAGCAAGCCAACAACTTTGGAATGAAGAGACTGAGCAATAAGACTGACATAAACAAAGGTCAAGAAGTCCCAAGTATCAATCTAAACCTACAAACAGAGGTTGCTTAGTACCTTGTCCAACAAGGTCAAGCCAAAGAAGGAGGTGTGGGGGAAGGCAGCAAAAACAAGTATACATTCTTTTTATTTTTATTTTATAAATGCAAAAGAAAAACTACCTACAAACAAAATTATGCAGATAACAAGAAACAAGCAAAAGGAACTCTACTATACAACCACCAAACAAACTCTAGAATGAACTAAAGTTAGTATAAACCCTACTTGGAAGGAAGGCTTGCATAAGAGACAAGTCAACTACTTTGGCACGATGAAGTTAACCAACAAAAGAAGAAGGAAACAAACACCAACAAGCTTCTGAACCCAGACAAAGATCACTAAAAAAGGCTGACCAGAAACATAAGCCAAAAATCATACCAAGCAAAGGAGGTGGAGGAAAGAGCAAAGAGCAAACCCTAATGCTATAAAAAGGCTTATCACATAGATAAAGAACAACCAAAAGGGATGACACTAACTCCCTGGAGTCATGCACCTACAGAGGACACCAAAAGACCTACCAAACATCCCACAATAGCAGAAAGAACCACAAAAATGAGGAAAAACATTGTTTTAGGGGCACACGCGGGTTGTACTACTGACGGGTCACGTGTCATACGCGGGTTGACAATACATCATGTGTCATACGCGGGTTGACAATACAGCAAGTCGCGTGTACAAGCACACATGGGTTGTACTACTGACAAGTCTCATATCATACGCGGGTTGACAGTATAGACAGTCGCGTGTATCAAACCAGACACGCGACTGTTCAGTCTGCAAGTCGTGTATGGGTGGAAAAAATCCCAAAACAGGTCAAACAATGCCTTAGGGAGGCAGGGGAAGTGTGCAAATAGACTTATAAAGTGTTCCTAAGTGGCAAGAAGGACCTAAAACTTCACAAAAGGCTGAAAGAAAGACAAAGAAACCCCAAACAGACAAGGCTCTCCCCAGTATGGTCGCCAGTTTTGTTGTAAAGGAAAGTATCCTATGGCTAGGGTTTAAGAGGCCATCAACATACTAGGGTTGAAAGATGGATGCATATAGTTCTGCAAGTATATATAAGCAAGATTTAGAGATAAGAAAGGTCCACACCTGATAAATTGAAGGCTGGTCCAAGCTTTCTCTTCAATCCTCTTCTTGCTCCTCTCGCTCCAAGAGACCTGCAAAACAAGTTATACCTTCCTCAAACCAATATGACCACATATAAACAAATGATAATCAAATAAACATGAAATAATGATCTGACTAACATCATCATATGATCATAAACAGAGATTCAATCACACATTGAACAATGATTTGGGAAGAAGAAGGACATCACATCTTTATTAATCTTGAAAACAAGTACAAGTATACCTTCTCTTCAAGTTCAGCACCTCATGAAACCTTGATCCGGTTCTGCTGCTTTTCTTCTCCAAAGAACTCAGCCTCCAAGCTATGCAACACAAGGAGAATGCTTCTAGGGCAAAGGTGTGGGCAAAGAGAGCTCCAAATCCTCCAGCATAACAATGCAAAGATTCCAATCCCTTCTCATGGACCTCCCTAGATCTATTTATATTCTTAAGGAAGAGTTAGGGGCGAAGACAAAGTAGTTACAACTAAAGGAGTCAGATGCATAACTACCCAAACTACCCGAAATTCAAAAGACATGTTTTTTGACATTTTTAAGAGGCGTACGCAGGTTGCAGAAACAACAATCGTGTACACGAGAAATACACGCGGGTTGCCAATACAGAAAGTCACGTATATATAGCAACTTGCGTACGTACACGGGTATTATAGAGAGCAACTCACGTACGTACGCGGGTTTCCTTAAGGGAAATTCGCGTACAGACAAAAAAACTCATTTTTAGGGTATTTCTGGGCATTTTCAAACTTTGATGTCTTCTGGGAAGTTTTAGCTAACAGAAATATCTTTCCAATGGTGTGGAGATGAGGTCAAACGGAGTTACAAAATCAAGATATGGGTCCTCCAAGATAGGTTTTTTTTCAGTGACATTCAGTAAATTTCATGAAGTGTCATCATGGAAGTATCAACATGTGACAGAATCATGGGAAAGTGGTCACAGGCAGAGATGTGTCATTTTGAGCTATAACACTATTGCATATGGTTATTGTGATATAATGCAATTTGTTTGAAGATATAATGTAATCATATTGGAAAGTCAATTCAAGCTATCTAATTTGGTTAAGGTGTGAGTCTCGTCAATAGGGCGACCCAGGTTCAATCCCCTTAGGGGTGAGTTATTTGGGAGGAGACACCCAAAAATACAACCATGTTAAGGGTTGGTGTGGTTCAGGTTGGGTGTGATCCTCGAGTGATTTTGATGACTTAAATGCCCCTAGGTTGCGGTTTCTTAGCCAATGGTTGAAATGCACTGGCCTCGAATGACAGCAATTTCTAACAAAAAATTAATAATATTGGAAACATTAAAATTATAACAACCATTGGGGCATCCATGGGAAATATTGTATGGAAATTCCTTAAGCTTTAAACACGTGTGGTCTCTTCATCTTTAGTCAACATGAAAGGAACTCTTGCTTCTCAAAGCACTTGGAAGGATTAGGAGTTTGTTAATCCTTTCCTCAACTGGAAGGGACATTTTATCTATGTTGGGATTGATGGGACCATATTTTGTCATCATTATATCATATTTTTATTTCTACTAAGACAACCATCATCATACCTTTTTTCCCTTATCCTTGCATAATAACATCCAATTTGGTCCAAGAAGCACTCAGGTATATTTTACTTAAAATCATGGAGATATGATGAATTATGTAAGTACATATCGAAAATATGGTGCTTATTTATATCTAATATGAAGATGTAAGCACTACAGATCAATTGGACTCTATAGGATGAATGTTATGAAACAATCACTATGAAATAAGTTGTTGTGAAACCATTGCCGCGGAAGCTATAGGATGGTTGGATATAGGACAACTGGTGCAGAAGCTATAGGATAGTTGTTGTGGAACCTTGAACCAAGTCACTACAGAACTAATGTTGTGGGTCCAAGTCTTCTTGGATGCCACTTGTCATCGCCATTAATATTACAAGCTATCCTCATTGATATTCAGGCTACGCAACCACCTTTCATTTTCTATAACAAAGCTAGGTGAGCAAAATCCTAATCTAAGTGTTGCAAACTTAGACAACATATAAGATTAGTATGATTAAATCAACTAACTAAATCTAACAATGAAAATGAAATCAATACTCATTAAACTACACATAAACCATGCATGAATTAGACATTTGAACATATAAAGAATGATTACACCTTTTCTATTTTCCAATGAATAAGCTTATAGTGTATACACCTTTAGGTAAATTTGAAGATGACAAGATGGTATCATGGCTTCTCCTTCAGGTGGATCCTTTGCTTCTTTGAATGTTCTTAACTCCATGCTTTGGTACCTACAAGATAGATTGGATAAATGGGAAAAAGTGGCCTTCTTAATTTCTCATGTAAAGGGTAGCATAACTATGTTAAGTGATGGAGGATGGGATGGAAGAGAAGGGATAACGAAATTAATGAAGTAGAGATGAACTAATGAAGAATATAGATGAAAATTAGTGAATAGTGTGACATTTCACAGTTTCTTATGGACTTGTGGAGTTGAAACCTAGAAAATACTATGTTTTTTTAGTTTAACTAGGGAGAAAATCTTTATTTTTTGTTACACTTGGATTTTCATATCGAAACCGATGCTTTTGTGCTAATTGTTAAAATCCATGCTTTTTGGAGGAAAAGTATGATTTTTTGAAATCGTGTGCAAAAAATTGTAGTGAACTTATTAGCCTACCTTCTACATTGGGAGTTGCCTTAATGGCCTAATAAATACGTTGGTTCAACTTCATTCTTGCACTAAATATTTGAGTTGGTGTCAGGAGGTCTAGTTTGGGGAGAAGGAGGTCTCCTAATGGATAATTGTTGGGACCATTTCCATTTGAATAAGAGAGGTCACATAGGAATATGGAGGCACTAATAATGATGTGTTATGCATGTTATATGGTGTACTATCTAGTATCATGTTACACCCAAATCTCATCATCAACATGTGATAAGATCCTAAACATCTATGTTTTCCCTCATTCCCAAGTCTTGAAGTGAAAACCCTGATCCAAATGTCAAATTTGCATATAAAAACCTAGCATCGCTTCTACCATTAAGCTTAGGAGCGGTACCTTCTTCAGCACCACTTGAGTTGTGTTGAAGATAGGCGGTGGAACCACCTTTCATCTTTGTTTGAAGAGCGGTTTTGCATAACACCTCTCTGTCATCAAGGAGCAGGAGCAATGCCCTTGCTAAAAAGTGAAAAAGAGAAGCTTCACGAAGCTTCTAGATCAAAAGCTTCATGGCAATCCTTATCCCTATTCACCTGGGTCAGTTGAACTTGAGATCCATGCTTTGGGGATCTCATGTCCATGTCACCCACCAAAATATCAACCATCTCTATCCATTTGAATCCTATAAAAACAGGCTCATACCCCATGGTTGAGGGAGAGAAAAGTCATGCTGCCATTTTGACATTCTGGCCTGATTCATTAAGAGTGAGCATAGAGGAGCAAGTTGGAGCTATTGGGGATAAGATATCAGTTTTTTGAAGGAGTTCATCAACACTAAGGTACAGGTATCTTCTTGGAGATATCTTACCATAGGTAAGGAGCCACATCAATCTCTGAAGATTCCATTCCAGGTGTCTGTAGTTTTTAGGAGAAGTCTATCAGCCTTGTTGTGACTTATTTGTTTTGGATCTGAACCATTTAGACCAGAAGAATAGCTTCTGTCTGCATAAGGTGTAACAAAATTCCTGACAACAAATCAGGCGGCCATACTAGGGAAGAGCTTCAGCAAATCTGATCTTCCTTAGGCTTCAAACACTTGTCTGAATCCAAGCTCTAGCTTTTATCATTTCAGTCAGATCTACCATCTGACCTAGTTGGGTTTTGAGTTGATATCATCATATCTCTTCAGATTTGATCCATCCTGACTTTCTATGCGCTTTATTATTGTTGATTCATCTCTTTTGATGCTGGTTTGCCAAAGTTCGACTTTTTTTTCCGATCTTATTGTGTTTTGGATTGCAGGGAACCGTGCATGAACAGTGGGAAATAAGTGCTGACACTGCCTAAACTCAGTTAGCAGGGAGTGGTGCCACCGCATGTTATCAGCAATCAAGAAGCGGTACTCGAGCAGAATTGCTCTGTTAGTGACCTTCTGGAAGCGGTGCCAGGTAGGATTTTTAGTCCCTTTTGATTTCAAAACTATGACTTTTGTATTTTAATTTTTGTGTGTTTTTTGGCTTCTGCAATCGCTTTGATTGTTATATTCTCTTTGCATTCAAAGAATATCTTATGTTTCTTGCATTGGATTTTGCATTCTTTTCTTTGCTTGAAATTTCTTTCTCCTTTTTGTAGATACCATACATTGGAATTGGAAAATATATGTTTCATTTCCATGTGTATCCTTTGGTTTGTTTTGGACTTGGAATGTGTGAGTGATCCATGTTGTTTTGAGTTTTTCTTTGCTTGGAGTGATTTTTGTTTCCTTTTGCATGCTTCATTTTTCAATTCTTGGTAGGAGAGATTGGTTCTTCGTCTCCTTTTCTGTTCCAAAGAGAATTTTTAGTTTTCTCTCTCCTTTGCTTTATTCGCAAGTGTGTTAAATGATTTTCTTATTGTTTTGTGCATGATTGTTTGAAATTTTGGATGTTACTTTCATTAAGAAGAAATATATGTTTTCAGCTTTGCATGCATTAGAGTTAGATTTGTTTGGAAACGTTAGTGAAATCATCTTTCCATTAATTTTTTATGCATCTTTTTCAAGCATGAAAAGATAGGAAACATTTCTAGTTTATTTATATTAGATGTTCTCTAGATCTCTTTTTTAATTGCTTTAAAGATTGTTTGGGGTGCATTGATATTTTACTGTTCGTTTGAAAAGATAGAATTGCATTTGCATTTGGGTGTGCATTTTTGGGAAGAAAACTAAATCTCTCTCCCTCTCTTAGGTAGAACTTTATTGAAGAGGAAAACTTGCATTATCATATAGATCAGTGTGCATCTTCTTTAATTTCAAGATTTCACTCCATGGTTCCACCTAACTGCACAAGATAAAATTAACGGTAGTACTAGGTTAAGACTTTTAGCAATTTGAGTGTTAGGTTAGCGATGCATTCCAACGTCGGTTAGCACGGCAGCTATCGTTATTTGCCAGCACTGTATCTCGGGGGCTTGCAGTTCTTCCACATACGTCTGGTATATCGAACAGCCTTTCACGTACCCTTGAGGTATATCGAAAGGTACTTCACGTACTTAGTAGTATATCGGAAGGCTCCTGTCGAACAGTTGTGCATTAGATAGCACCACTACGAATTTGAGCTCCCACGTATCTAGCGTATATCGGGAGACCCTTTTAGGAATCCTCAAACCATCTGAGTTATCCTTTTGGCCTATCCTGTCAGGTTCTTGACTCTTATCCACTCCTTTCACATGTTTTCTTGTTGCTTTTAGTTTGAGTAGTTCTTGCTTGTGCGTGGTAGTTAGGAGGTTTTTATAGAGTTTAGAGATGGCATCCCCATCTGGGACTAACACTCAAGAGGTCCCTTTCCAAGGTATACCTTTTGTATTCCCTCCAAGTGAAGGTATTGGTCCTCCCTTTATTGCCACTCTAAATCTTCCTGAGTTAACTATAGGATTACTGGTCTAGCTGTTTAATCTGGTAATTCCTGTTACACCTAATGTCTCAAATGTCACCTCTCCTCCAAGAGAGGATCGACCTCAACCTAATCCTATTCCTTCTTCATCAGTAGTGGCTTCATCCCTTTCTTCTTCTTCGCTTGACCAAAGCTCTATGGTTAGTAGTCAAGTGGATAAGAAGAAGAAGAAGGATAAGAAAGAGAAAAAGCAGCAACCATCTTCTCTTGATGGTGCTCATACTAAGAGAATACCCAGAAAACCCAAGTTCCCTTGTAAGCTTTGAAAGGGGGGCCACCTTCTTAAGGAGTGTCCCGGTCTCTCCCATGTGAAAGAAGAGTGGTATAAAAGGTCCAAACTATCTATGTCATCAACCTCTGATCATCATGTTTATGATACTCCCTCAACCAATGAACCATTGGTAAAAGGTCGTAAAGGTAAAGTCTTGTATCCTTGTTTGATATGCAAAGCCATGCATCGTACTTTTCTTTTTCCAAGCATGGATGAAGCTTCTAAGTTATTGGAAGATATTACTGTTCCTCAACAATGACTTCCAACAGGTTATCGTAAGTTGTCTCTTGAACCCCCACTAGTTGACCAAGTGGTCGATTCAGTTTCATCCACAGTCAATCCCACTCTTCCTTTGAAGAGTGAAGTTAAAGTGGTCAATTCAGATTTATCTATGATTGATCCCACTTTTCTTTTGAAGAGTGAAGTCGAAGTGGTCGAGTCGATGTCATCTCCACCTGATCCCACTCTTTCATCATAGATTGTTAAGACTAAAGTAGTCTCTTTGACCAATTCTTTGTCTTGTTCTTCTCTTCCAGTAGAGAGTGAACTAAAACCTGCTGAAGTTTTTATGCTTCATTCTGATTGTTCTCGACAAGAGGAAATTTTGTTTGTTTCAATAGAACCCTCGCCATGTACTGAGGTTATTTCCTTTGATTGGAGTAACTTAATAGAGTCTTGTCTCCATTCGAGTGTTGCTTTCCAGATAGTTGTGAATGTTACTGCTAGGCGGATGCTTCACACTATTATTGACGAAGGGGCTTTTGAAAATATCGCCATATGTAGTGAATGTTTTCTGAGTATGGAGGAAACTGCATTGATGCTTTTTTTAAGGCTCGACATTTCGATCTCACTCTGAGATCATCATCAGGGGTGCTTAATCAAATCATTAAGAGACCAAAGATCCGCTTAAATAGGGTTAGGTAAGTGTATGTGTGGTAAAAGAAGTTGGTTGGTTCAACAGTTAGGTTTGGGAAACCAAAATGCTCCAAGTGAATTATTAAGACATAATGGAATTACTGATTTAGGTTAATAATATATAATTATAAAAGCAAATTATTTGAAATGTTTTTAAACTTTTGAAATATTTGAGAAGGGGCTTCTGTTAGCATTCTATCCTCAACTGCTTGGAAAGATTTAGGTTCTCCTCAGCTTGTGCTAGCCACCAATCAGATACTAGCTTTTAATCGAAGACCTACTGCACCTTTAGGGATCCTTCCTCATTTTCCTATTACATTAGGAGGGAAAACTGTCTGTATTGATGTTATGGTGGTCCAAGGTCCTTTAGATTTCAATCTACTCCTTGGACATGATTATGTTTGTGTCATGAAAGCTGTAGTGTCCACACTTTTTAGGGTAATGCATTTTCCCCGTGATGGGAATATTGTGACCATTGATTAGCTTTCCTTTGTTGCACCTTACCATCGCATCACTCCTAGTAATCAAACTGCCCTGAATCTGCCTCATGTTCTTGTGGTTCCTTCCCCTTCTAGTTAGCTTCTTCCCATCACAGGTAAAATGTGGGGCATGGCTCTAGTCTATGGACATCATAATGGAGTTAAGCCGCTAGCTTTTATGTAATGGGGGAAACTTACCAACCTCTGGATATCATGTTGGGTAAGACCATGTCTGAGAGCACAGTTCTTCTCCTGTGTCAAGCTCGTTAAAAAATGAAACAGCACCTGACCATCATGTCAGTTTTCTCCAAGCATAGTTACCTTCTGTTTTAAGCTTGTGTAAAAATGAAACAAATCCCCTTCCCTTGAGTCGAGTCTTCCCTTTAGTGTTAGAACTTGACCCTTCTTTTCACCTGCCTGATTTTCATTCTTCCTACCCCCCTGGTGAACATTTTCACATTAGTAACCAGGTTTTTAGGTTGGGTATGGAATAAGAATCGTCAGACGAAACGAAGCTTGGGGGGCATGTTGAGCCCTTAGAAACCATGTTAGGGGTAAGGTTTGCTAGCAATCATGCTGGGGGCAAGCTTCCAACCTATATATATCATGTTAATGGGATTTTTCAAGCATAGTCTACCCATTGGTTTCGAGCTTGTGTAAAAATCAAAACAATCTTTGAGCATTCTTCCAACTGATCTTCGAGCTCGTTAAAAACAGTAAGATGGTGTCGAGCTTACTTTTCATTTTTCGTGCTCTGGCTAAAACACGAAAAGTGGTTGGAGCTTAATTTTCATTTTTCGTGCTCTGGTTAAAACATGAAAAGTGGTTGGAGCTTACTTTTCATTTTTTGTGCTCTGGTTAAAACATGAAAAGTGGTTTGAGCTTAGCTTATTACTTTTTCATGCTCTGGACTCAAACATGAAAAAGGTTAATGAAGTCTCCTTTAAACTCTTTTCGGACTCCCTAAATATGAAAATATTTTTGAGTGCTTGTATTCTTCATACTCGTGCAAGTATTTGAAGAGTCGTCTCTCCGACAGTAGGTTATCTCTTTTTTGGTTCAAACAGACTATTTACGAAAAAGGAACACTCCAGGCAATCATGACTGGAAGAGTTCTCTTGGGTATTATTTTATACTTTTTTGGGCCCTGGAGACTAAATCATACAAAAAAGGACCCTTTGGAGTCTTCTTCCATCTTCGTTCAGACTCTCTAAACATGAATGATACTGAGTTCTCTTTCGTTGGACTCGTTAAACTAAACACTGAGAGCCCCGTTCAGGGAATGAACCCCTCCTTTCTCAAGTTCATAAAATATATGAGAATGGACTTGTCTTCTGACGAGCTAAAACAAGTGTTTGTTACCCTCTTTGGACTCGTAAAAATGAAAAGAGGCACTCATCAATCATGGTGGGGAAATTAAGGGAAGGGAATTAGTTCATTTTACAAATAAATGGCAGTTGTTTGTCACCTTTGAACATGGCACTTATCTGCATATCATTTAGTCAATTGGGTATTCAGTTGACTTGAAAGTCAATCCACTTTCATGATTCATGTCACTCCTTTGAGTCTTTCAAAAGAATGCATTGTCCATTGTCATACTGTGTATTCGTCTAATCCAGTCATGCTATCAAGTCTATTGTCGTCCCGCTCGATGTTCAAAGGAAGTAAGAGTCTTTACTTCTGCAGTTAAGACAGCCTTTGTGTTAGTACTTTTGAGTCAATCCTATGGTTACATTATCTACAACATTCCAGAAATTTGTTTCAAGTTTCGTGTCGTCGATGTGGGATTCATCATGGCCCTCCTTTGACAAGACTATTCCTGTCGACATCAACTCATCATCCGGGAAATAGTCTTAGAAACAAGTTTAGTACCTTGAGTGGCATAGTGGCATCTGGATTCAGCTATCTGACTAGCATGGCATCATAGCTGGCATCTGGCATCTGTCTTATGGGGGAATAGCTATGCGACTGGCATGGCTAGTGAGGTAGGCATCTGGCAGGAGTCTGGTAATAGCTATGCGAGTGGCATGGCATGATGGCTAGTATTGAGTCTGGTAGCTGTAATCTGGGGATTATTGCTGGTAATGGCTATGCGAGTGGCATGGCTATGCTTCTGGTTTCAGCTTCATGGCTGGAGTCTGGTACTGGTTGAGTCTGGTAATGGCTATGTGCATGGCTAGTGAGGTAGCAGATGGCTGTAATGGCTAGCTTCTGGGCTATGGCTATTGAGGTAGCAATAGTCTAAAGGGGGTTGTTTGGGGTGGGCTAGTAGCATGGCTAGAGTCTAGTTTCATGGTATGGTATGGTATGGTGGATGGAAGGAAGGTATCCATCATTTATGCCTCAATGATAGATTCTCTCACTTCGGGTAAAGGTTCACATCATTGACCTTTGATCGGCAGATTCGACTGAGTATTCGACATCAAAACATCAATTCACACTCAGTAGATTGTACTAGGTTACCTTGGGAATCATTAACATCAATGGTGATCTCCCTTGCACTTGTTAACAATTCACATCATTGACCGATAATCAAGTGGTTTCTACCATGTTCAACTTCAGATCATTGTAATCACATGGTTAGAATCGTACTTTGTGGAAGACGAGATGAATACCCTAGGTATTTGTTATAAAAGAACTCATAGCTTTCTCCCCATGTTGCAATGGAGTATATTGTATGAAGTACCAGCATGGATTCAGATTTGTATGGTCATGGCTATGCTCAAATTTGTGTCTGTATGACATAGATCTACGTTGTATGTCTGGTAGCTATGTCCAAGTTTGAGTCCTCTATCACATGGANTCTCTCCCATGGATCTACCTTGTATTGGTCTGCAGCCATGGTAAAGACACATTTGCTCATGAGTCAAAAGTATTGATGTATTGCAGGTTCCTGGTTGATGTTTATCTTCGATCAAGCTGATTCTTTCCTTGAAAGTGATAACTTTATCTATCAAAGCTCTCGCCTATCATATCCCTCTAGCCTCATGCTTTGGGGGGCATTTTGTTACACCCAAATCTCGTCATCAACATGTGATAAGATCCTAAACATCTATGTTTTCCCTCATTCCCAAGTCTTGAAGTGAAAACCCTGATCCAAATGTCAACTTTGCATATAAAAACCTAGCACCACTTCTACCCTTAAGCTTAGGAGCGGTACCTTCTTCAGCATGGCCTGATTTGTGTTGAAGACAGGTGGTGGAACTTCCTTTCCTCTTTGTTTGACGAGTGGTTATGCCTAACACCGCTATGTCATCAAGGAGCAAGAGTGGTGCCCTTGGAAAAAAGTGAAAAACAGAAGCTTCACGAAGCTTCTAGATCAGAAGCTTCGTGGAAGGCCTTATCCCTATTCACCTGGGTTAGTTGAGCTTGAGCTCCATGCTTTAGGGATCTCATGTCCACCTCACCCACCAAAATATCAACCATCTCTATGCATTTGAGGCCTATAAAAATAGGCTCATACCCCATGGTTAAGGGAGAGCAAAGTCATGCTACCATTTTGGCATTCTGGCCTGATTCATTAAGAGTGAGCATAGAGGAGCAAGTTGGAGCTATTGGGGATAAGATATCAATTTTATGGAGGAGTGCATCAACACTAAGGCACATGTATATTCTTGGAGATCTCTTTCCATAGGTGAAAAGCCACATCAATCTCTGAAGATTCCATTCCAGGTGTTTGTAGTTTCTAGGAGAAGTCTATCAGCCTTGTTGTGACTTATTTGTTCTGGATCTGAACCATTCAGACCAGAGGAACAGCTTCTATCCACAGAAGGTGTAACAAAATTCCTAACAACATATCATGGTGAAGAGGTCTTATGGAACAGGGGAGAAAATTTGAAATAATGATATTTTCCCACTGATGTATGAGTTTAAGAGTTGATCGTAAGACCAAAATACATCATCATTTATTTTATATGGAAAAAGAGGGTGTTCCGACTTACGAGCCTTCTCAATCATCATTAATGTAGTTTCCTATCAAGACAAGAAATCAGCAAGAATGGTATTTACATGCCTTCTACTTTAATTATCAAACCCAAGGATTTATACAAACTTATGATGGTTCTGCACAGTTTATGCAACTACAAAGAAATATGAGTATGTCTAGTAGTATCAAACTTCAATCCAACTCTATTTAAATCAATATTGATAAAATAAAAACAAATTCAATCTATTATCTATGAGTTGCAAGATGCATGGATCTATATCATTCAACTAGGCACATATTCTTTGGTAGTTGTGTTCAGAGACATGTTTTAAGAAGCTCTTTGCCTAGTTTTTAATGAACCTTTTGAAATTCTTCCCAATATACCCTACCATTGATATATCGACCCTTGACTATTCTTTTCCTAATATTGATAATAATATCTCATGAAGAAAGAAATCAACTTAAATTGGATAAACAATAAAGCCATTCAAAGTTACAAGAAACGATGCATTGAGTCTATTCTATTTTAAATCAGGAAAATCTTCTACAAACTGTAGTAAATGTGCTATATGATATGTTCTACCAATCATTCATACTTAAATATCAAATCTACTTTAACACACATTTTCCTGTAATCGCTTGTAGATGGGCCCTAATCCAAAGTGAAATACAAATAAAGGATTACTCAATAATCTAGAGGAATAAAGGTATTCATTTGCATTCAAAATAACTATTTAACATAACCATATATGTGTTTCTCTTCAAAACGTAATCAAAATTAAGTTCATACAAAAATGAGCACTGGCCTCGTCGTGTTGTTCTCCTCTGTCTTTAAATATAAAAATGCATATCTATTCTAGATGATACATCTCACCTGACAAAAATATATTCATATGATTGACGTAAGCGTGTTTGGTAAGATTGCTTGAGATATGTGTTATCATATGTGTGCTATGCAGACTCGGGGACTAGGCCCCCAAGTAGTAAATCTTCAAGTTTTTTCAAGTTTGCTACATGTGTCTACAATGTTGGAACTGAAGATGTTGTCAACTAGGAGTGCTTCACTCATTAGTGACCATGAGTTAAATCTTGGATCTTATGCTTTAATCAAAACTAGGAGTCTTGAAATCAAAACCGGTACTGCTCACTCACCATCTTCATGTTGTCTTCAGATTACTTAGAACTTAATAAAAAGTTGTGCTTCTTTTGGATGTGGAATCACGGATAAAGTAAGATGGATTGTGGTTCCTTTATACTTTGCTAGAACATCATGTTCATTAGTATCTTTTTGGCACATTAATCATAAAAAAAAAGGTAAATAATTAATCAACTTAACAAATATTTTCTAAATCTACATGAAATCAAAACTAAGTGCCTTCCTTGTCTGAATATATGTGTATTATCTCCATAATTGGGCTTTAAGATACTTCATTTGACCAAAGGAATGATGTCTTTTGTAACCAAAAGTAGGAGCCATCATCACTCCCCAACTTACCATTTTGCACATCCCTGTGTAACTAATGAACTATGAGATTATTCAGATAGGTTTTCCTTTGTATTTCACACATAACACTTAGTCATGGTTCCAGGTGGATGGTACCCCCTATTCCTTCAGATTGCTTGCCAATTTGCTTCCTCCTCTTCTTATGTCGATTGTTGATTGATGGTAGAGATGAGAAGCAGGGAACTGATCCTGAGACCTATCCACTGCAACTTCATTTGTTCCATTGCAACAATATCTAAATAAGATCTAAAGAGGGTTTTTTTTCAGATTGCAAGGGGAAGGTACTTCCATAGGTCAAAACTTCTCAAAAATATCATCCCATCTGGTAGTGTTAATCCGAATGATCCTGCTTGTGTTTCATTCTAATG
Organism: Pseudotsuga menziesii; assembly: GCA_001517045.1. NCBI lineage: Eukaryota > Viridiplantae > Streptophyta > Pinopsida > Pinales > Pinaceae > Pseudotsuga > Pseudotsuga menziesii. The sequence goes on from LPNX010785646.1 coordinate 41,021, forward strand.
TTATTTCCTTGAAATTTGCAATGGTGGCTACTTGATTCTCTATAATTACTGGATCTAACTCAACATCCTGAATTAAGAGTTGGTGGGAGGTAGAAACTGCATCTGGCGTAGGGGATTTTTCCATAATAAAGAGATGAGAGCTCTTCTCATCTTCATGATATTTATTCATCTATGTCACTATGATATCTTCATTCATAAGCCAAGAGAAAAAATACTGTAATTGCACATCCCCTACATAGGGGTTTGGGTTCCATTTGAAAGGATGAGACAATATTCTTAAGATTTAAACAGCCATACATATAATTATTAATGATAGAACACAAATTCACATAGCAATACATTTAAGATAGACACACAATATTTACATGGAAAATCCAAAACCATGAAAAAACACCATAATAAATATTTTATCTCCCTTGACATAAATTGGTTAAGTCAATCCAAGTGAGCTAGACACCGCTCACCTCGAGGCCACCTTACAATGGAGACTCCTCAAGCCTTATAAAGGATTCTTTACATGCAATACCATGGGACAATACTATGGGACACCAAATAACATTAACCACCAATACCCTCGAAAAATACCATGGTCTATAATAAACCATGCTCCCAAACCATGTGCCAGAACTCAACCACCTTTAAATCATTCCTGATTCAATGTTAACCCTAACAACTCCCCCTTTAAACTTGACTTGGAGTAAACACCAACCCCCCTCAAAGTTTTACCTATGAATCTCACATACACCCCCTATCACCTAGGTCTATGTCCCAACTTTACCGATGAGTTACCAGGGGCATGCATGCCTTACCAGGTCATACAACCATATGCCCTTTACATGCAAACAACTCCATTAAATTTTTTTCATGTGTCTTCATGGTGACTACACCATCACCATCTGTTGCTTCATCCTCTCACTTTTCCATGTTAGCTTCCATGCTCGTTTTCTATCATGCTCCTTTTGCACCTGCATTCAACCTTGTCATTGACGTCCATATAAAGAGGAATCATCTACCAAATTACATGGGTCCTCAATCGTTGTAACCGCCAGTTCTCTAGGAATTCTCTCCAGCTACATGGTTAGTTAATATTGGTCCCATGACTGAGATTAAATCATATCATGTTTCTTCCGCAATCAAAGACTCAACCTCTCCAATTCACATCAAGCTAGGCTACTAGTACACCTACAACCCTCGTACCTACTGAGTGGTTCATTCCACACTTTATGCAACTTCCCTTGTGCTTATAGCACCTGAGGAAATCAAATTATAATCAATAACCCAAAAATAATAATAGGGTGTTGGGGTACCACCGAACATGCACCCCACAATTAATTTTAAAAATCATGTACAACATAATGAGCACAAATATATGTCAAACCATGGATATGATACTAGTTCTTAGGATTAAAATGAGCATCGTTAAATAATACACAAGAAGAAAATTAACAATAAGAAAAACATATAAGATAGACACACCATATTTACGTGGAAACCCCAAAACTAGGAAAACCCATCATAATAGATCTATTATCTCCCTTAACCTAAACCGGCCAAGCTAGGACAAGTGAGCTATCCACCACTCACCTCCAGGACACTTTACAACGGAGCCTCCTCAATCCTTATAAAGGATTATTTACATGCAATACCATGGGACAATACTATGGGCCACCAAATACCATTGGCCACCAATACCATGGAAAAATACCATGGTCTATAATAAACCATGTTCCCAAACCATGTGCTAGACCTCAACCACCTTTGACTCATTCCTGAGTCAAGGTTAACCCTAACAAGTACATAATTATGCAAATAAAATTCATTGAGTTGGTATTCTCCATATTCTCCTACCTCTTTCCTAGTATCAATAAAACTCTTTGGGGTTTCCAACTTTTCAAGCTTTTTATGTTGTATTCTCTTGAGTTGATACCATAACTGTTGATGTATATGTAACTTCGGAATGTATTCTTCTATGTATCTTATGTATTGTAACCCGATGTTTATTCTGGGATGTTTCTATTATGTATTTGAGTCATGTGGTCATGCCCTGATGTTTCGATCGGGAGGATTAATAATGTAATCAAGTCATATCAAGTCATTAGGTAAGTCCCCACAGTTTCGGGGCACTTGAGTTGTTATACACTAATTAAGGTGTAGGCTCGAGTAGTAATTATTAGGTTGAGCCTACGTGTGAAAAGGCAATTCAAGTGAATGGATGAATATAAATAGAGAGTGAGAGTCTCTCTATTTATCACATTGTGGAAATACTTCACTTGCTCTCCCAAGTGTGGCGCACTACTGAAGAAGGAAATTTTGGGACTAGACAAAAGACAGAAGACTACTGCTGTTTTGGAAGATATCTTACTGTTTTGGTGTTGATTCTATCTTAGAGGAAGTTGTGGGGTTTTCTCCTTTATGGGTTCCCCAAGAAAAACTCTTTGTGTCTCTTGTCTCTTGTGATGTGCTTATGTTTTATTGATGTACTTGTTATTCTCTCAGTGAAAAGATCCTAAGATCTTAATGCTAGCTTAATGTGATGAAAAAATAACATGGAAACAGAGCTAACCTGAGAAGAAGACACTGTGCAGCTGTGGGAACTAGGGCTTCCTATTTTGTGGATCTTCCTCCACAGATTTTCAGCAAAAGTATGCTAGGATGACTCTACATTGAAGGGTGCATCTTTCTGTCAAAGCAGAATTCAATTTTGAGCATTTTCAGTTTCGATGCGGAAATTAGGGCTTTCTACAGAAGAGGAATTTTTGAGTGAGACCTGCATAGTATTGTTCTCCTCATCAAAACCGAAGTTTAGAGACCTGGATCAAGAAATTTGGTTGGGTGAAACTCCGGGAAAGTCAAACCCTAGTTTGACCCCGAACTTGAAAAACCTTAAATACTAAAAACTGATAAGTTTTGGTACAGTCGCTATATTCTGAGTTTGGAGAAGTCTAAGAAGTTGAAAATTGCAGGGCCGAAGATAACATCCTGAATAGAACTATGTCCAAAATTCAACCTCTGATTCACTATATTCCAGGAGATATGATCTCTCCAAGTTAGGGTTCCAGCCTCTTCCAGAATTCATCCCTAAACATGACATCTGGGGAGATCTGCAATATCTTGAGCTACAGAGGTCTAAATGGAATTCCTGAAGATGTTCTAGAAAGGGAACGGACTGTACTTTCGGTGATCTAAATATCAGACTCAGAAGATGAACCAGTGACACATGGCATGCCATACAACTTTGCTGTTCTGAATAGTCCTGTAACAGGTCACCTTGGGAAAATGATCATAAATCCCAAATGATGAAACCAATTATGATGAAACTTGTGGTGTTGGATCAGGGACATGTGAGGTTACCTCAATGCAAAATTTCAAACATAGAGGATTAGTAATTTCGGATATATCATAGAAACAGTAACAGGAATTTCTGCAGAAGAAATCAGAAAATTAGGGCTTCCTGTTTTGGGAGCTTCCCTTCACTGTTTTCAGAAAAGGAGTACATTGGACAGCTCCATTGGAAGAGATCTATCTGTTTGTCCAATCAGATCTGAAAGTTTCCAAATTTTGAAAATTAGGGTTTCTGTGACAAACCCTAGATCAGCAAACTCCGGGACAAGGACGGACACCTCAAATCGGTAAGATCTAATCCTTTGTTATTTCCATTTGAGGTTATCATTTCAATATGATATATCACATCAGCTTGATGATACGCTTGGTGAATTTGACAAATTCCAAGCCTGGAAGTATTTGATCTCTCTGAAGAAAATGGATTGAACACCTACATGAGTATAGAGGTTCCAGTTTCATAGGGAGACAAGGTTAGAAGCCTTTCACAGGAAGAACTTGGTCAAGGCCAAAGAAGACATCATGCTCATGCTGCAGAGGATGATGAACCATCCAGAAAGAGATCCAGATATGAAAGTGGAGATTCTTTAAGTGAGGATGAATATGTTCTGATATCAGCTCTCACAGGTAACATTACTCATGGAAGTGATGATTGGCTTATAGACAGTGGGGCTTCCAAACATAT
>LPNX010785646.1:49483-122981 GCA_001517045.1 Pseudotsuga menziesii
TTTGGAAGATCTCTTACTGTTTTGGTGTTGATTCTATCTTAGAGGAAGTTGCGGGATTTTCTCCTTTATGGTTTCTCGAGGAAAACTCTTTGTGTCTCTTGTCTCTTGTGATGTGCTTATGTTTTATTACTGTACTTGTTATTCTCTCAGTGAAAAGATCCTAAGATCTTAATGCTAGCTTAATGTGATGAAAAAATAACAATAACCATCTCTCTTTTAGAAAAAAATAGTATAATCAATATGGTGGCCTATTAACCCTAATTTCTTGCATGGTCTTGAAACACTTGTTTAACCTTTCTTCCAACTCAACTTTTTCTTGCTCTCTTTCTTTCATCTTTGCTTCATAATGTTCTATATCTTGCTTTAGGATGGTATTTTCTGCAATGAGTTGTTGTTTGCATGTTGACTCTACATCTTAATAACCTAGATTTTATCCTCCAAATGGTGTAGCCCATACTCTTCATGAATCGGAGTTGTGGCATCATGGGAAGCCTTCAAATATTTGATTGTATGAGTTATTCTTCTCCATTTCATAACTTCTTGATCATGTTCTAAAATATGCCTCTTCAGCCTTTCGATATATTGATTTTTTTCTTGCAGCAATTCGTGCATGTTCATGCTAATAGGGGTGATTTTTGTAGTATCACCAAGAAACTAATCAGGGAATTCTTTAGGTGTGTCATCAGATACTTCTGGTGAATTCTATAATTATTCATCATGTATGTACTCATGCTCTCCCATATATACAATTCCTTGCTCACTACCTTGAGTATCTGAGTCATCAACTTGGTGTGCTTCTTCTTCTTCTAAGTCTTGAATGCCAATTTTTTCCTTTTTCTTGAGTTTCATCTTATATCTCAGTTGCATAAGAGTGTCTCCAACTTATTTCTCCTATCTCTTGGGGATTGCCCCACTCTCTTTTCTTCTTCCTTTTTTGCTTATTTCTCTTCTTCCAACATTTGTTTGATGCTAGCTCTTGTTTTCAGTGAGACTTGTCTATAAGTTCACTTATTATTTGAAATTGGCTGGCTTTTGGATTTTTTACTGGGATATTCTGTAGAATAAATATATTTTGGTCTCTTCCTAGGGGGTTTTGTGGATGGCTAGGTTTTTATAGATGGTGGAGGAGTCATGATTGGGGAAATCCTCTAAGGAGATGTCTGGGAAGGATGTGGTTCTTCCTTATATGATGCCTTTGTCACAGCATTATTTATTTTTAGGAAGGTTGACCATGGGAGAGGGAAATAGTGTGTTTAGGGTATGACATGTGATCAATTTGACTAGGCCATGGTGGGATAGTGAGTTGGGATTTCCTGTCTAAAATTTAGTACTCATAAAACAAAGAGCATTAAAAATAAACCAAGGAAGACTTATGTTATGACCTGGTCTCTACCATCGCAAATTCCTAAGAAGATTATGAAACTAGAAATGATAGGCATGCACCATAGCATACCTTCCTTCGCATGTGAGATACTTCATGATAATCAAGGCTATTTTTCCCCATGGTTCTTGCGTTGTTTCTCTTTTCAAAATTCCTTTCTCTTCTTCATATTTCTTTGTAAACCTAAAAAATAGTTTTTGTCTTTCTAAGCTAGCTCTCGATCATCCTTGTTCCAATTCATCCCTTTTGGGAGTTTTGTCACCATGCTCATCACATCCTAATTCAACTTTATTTCTACCCCTCTTACTTTGGTGCTCGCAATGTTCTCATTATCTTTCTTAAAATTCCTCAGCTATGTTAATGCTTCATGGTAACCATCTAATTTCTGAAAATAGTGTATCCACTCTTCATTTTCAAAGTACTTTTCTGATTATGGGTCTTGATACATTTTGGAATGGTCTATAGGCTCATGTTTTACAAATCCTCTAGTCATCTTTTCAAATTTCCCACCCCCTCTTGCAAAAATAATTAAATGAGGTGACCAGGATACATGTTCTACAGTAATTATTTCTTCCTATATCACACCCAATAGCTTTTCTCTGATGTTTCGCTTCACAACCAACATATTTGATTTGATGTTTCTTACTTCTACTGTGAAACTAAATCCTTCCCACGATTAAAACGATGTAATTCTTTGGATAGTATGCCTAGGTCGAATGGGTTCATGTCATGATTACTAAGTGTCTACTATCCACTCCCTTTTATCATTATAGTTGTCAGTCACCTTTAACGTTGAGTGGTCGATTATGGAGGTGAACCTCGCGCATGTGATTTGTCTTTTGCATGCAGCTTGATGATATGTCTGCTCATTACTCTCTCATTTAAATTTCCATGTGCAATGATTAAGTTTAATGGTCACACTCATCACCACAATCCACTTGCACTTGAACTTTACCATAACTTTATATTCATGCTATCCCTCCCCAACTTTAATTTTTATGTCCACATAAAATTAAAAATGGTAGGAAAATTAGCTAAGATTTTATAAGACTAAAACACATTTTCTAAGTCGATAAATTCATTCCTTGATGTCTTATTTAGTGCATAGTCTGTGATTGCATTTTTGTAACAAAATATCTTAACATCTTGTAGAGTTTCTTTGATTTATAAGAATTTTTTCGACTTGAGCTATTGTTGAGGGCTGAAGATTTGCTTGGTACTTGAAAGGAGATGTATTAGCAATAAAAAAATGGTGTTTATTTGTTTCCTTTTGTTGTATTTTTATTCTTTTTTCTTTTTTTTTCTATTTACAGATGATTAGATCACCTTTAATGGTTTTCAATCCACCAGTCTGTCGCATTAGGCTTGCTAGCAAGTTTTCACCTGATAATTTTTATTATTTTTTCTACAATTTGGAAAATTTCCCTATTTTTTAGGTTTTCATCTCTTCAGTCTATACCAGGTGCTTCAAAAGAAGTTTTCACCTGAGAGTTCTTTTTTTTATTTTTATTTTTATTTTTAAATATATTGATTTGTTGATCATGTTAGAGGAGCGCTTAACTGCCCTTAAATTAACTGCAACTTTGTTGATTTTATCTTTTCTATGAATTTTGCTTTGATGAGGGGTTTCTTATATAGTTTAAGATGATGGCTATTGACTAGCATTGGTATCTTCTCTTAATCTATAGAGAAGATTGTAATTTATCTATTATCATGTATGGTATCCACTTGATAGGGCCCCAACCATATGGTTCTTAAATTGCCTTTGAAATCCTTAAATCTTGAATCATATAGAAGGGCCCAGTATCCTTCTTTGAAATTTTTGTTTTTTACAAATTTTTCATGTCTTCCTTTTCCCTATTGTTGAATTATTTGTGTATGATGTAGGGAATGTTGCCTGAGTTCATCCAGTTGATTGAGGTAGTGCAGTCTCTCATTCTATGTTGTCGACAAGTCCATATTAAGTTCTAGTGTTATCCTTAATGTTTTGAGCTAATATTGTATAGGTGACATTCTTTTCTTCCCTTAAACCAAATCATTTGGTGTGATTCCTGTGGTGGTATTCTAAGTAGTGGTGTATTCCCATGCCACTTCATGAAGTCTGTCTTCCCAGTACCTCCTATGAATTCAGACTGTTTTGGTCAAGATATTCTCTATTCTTCTATTGGTAACTCCAGCTTGGTCATTTTCTTGTGGATGGTAGGATTTTGATCTTATTGGCTTTACCTTGTTCATTTTGAGGATGTCTTCAATAAAGTTTAATGCGGATTTTTTATCTCTGTCCATAACCAACTCTCTAGGTGCTCCAAATATAGTGAAGATTTCTTCTGCTAGAAATTTGACAACTGACTCCTCATTTTCCAATCTTATTGCTTTAACTTCCACCTAATTGGTAAGGTAGTCTGTGCAGACCAATATGTGATGCTTTTGGTTAGAGGAAGGATTGATAGGTCTAATGAGATCCATTCCCCATTTTTCAAAAGTTTGTATTATTCCTTGTGGATGGAGGATCATTTCATCTCTTTGTGTTGGTTTTCCCATTGTCTAATAGTCATCACGTCTGGAAACATAATCTACTACATCTCTATGTAAAGTTGGCAAGTAGTAACCTTCTTGCAGCACTTTGTATCTTGTTATTTTAGACGCATAGTGTCCACCACATGGTTCATAATGGAAAACATGAAGAACATCATGGACTTCATCTTCTCTGATGCATCTTCTCAAGATGTGGTTTGGTCCCGTCTTAAAAAGGTATCGTCGGATCCATGAGAATGGAGTACTCTTCTCCATGATGTTGCATTTTTCTTTGTAAGTGAGTGTGTTAGTTTTTCTAGATATTATTATCTTAGTTAGGATCTTTATCTGAAAGAATAACAAGTACAACAATATGCATAAGATAGAACATATACACGAGGCTCAAAGATTTTGATCAGGGAAACCATAAAGGAGAAAACCCCGCAAACTTCCTCAAAATAGTGCAACAACAAATATTATATCATAATATGAACAAACCTAGTAATAAGAAGTCTTCAGCATCTCTCTCTCTCTCTCTCTCTCTCTCTCTCTCTCTCTCTCTCTCTCACACACACACACACACACACACACACACACACTAAAGTGAATAAATTATTCACTTACACAAATAATATTACCAAAAGACTTGGAATATTAAATAATCCATAATAATATATAAATTGATGATAGAATAGATATGATACATTTACAATGGTCGGACTTATATACGTTCATTCGTGACTTTCCAACCTACAGTCATGACTCTTCGATAATTATTAATTATTAATTAATAATTATCTATTAATATTATTTTTAATATTTATATATTTTATGTTCATTACATTGCCTTCCCCTTAAGGGAAGCTTTGTCCTCAAAGCTTGTTTAGTGAAGGACTTCTCAGTTATGAATAACGTCTTGCCATGTCTCTCTGAACTTGTAACTTCGACACTTGATGAGACATGGTGATATAATTTCTGAATCCCTGAACTGAATTGTCACATTTCCTTGGGAGTGATCCATCCAAGATTTACTTTCATCCGAGCTGCATGTTGGTCTCCTTGCTGGATAAAACTTCTTGTTTTTTGTTTAGGTTGTAGATTTTGTGTTCCTTCGCATTTGACATCATAACCTCTCTGTTTATGTACATTTTGACCCTGTCGTTGGTCAAAATGACTTTTATAGTTAAGGTGTCGATAAGGAGTTTTTATTGTTGGTTCATTTGCTGGATTGACTTCTTTTTTATCTGTATTGATGACTGGATTTGTATTTGCTTTGTTTTCCTCAACTTGTTTTTTTGAGCCCAAAAGTTTTGATGTCCTCTTTTGAATGTGCACCAACTTGTTTCTGACTAAATGTTTAGCATTCTTAAGATCCTTGATCGTTTCTTCTTGCTTTTTCGCATCGTCTTTAAGCTCTAATCGTTTCTTCTGTAGATCTCGATTTTCCTCTTCTATATTTTGATGGTCTTGTGCCCTATCTTTCACCTTCTTGATTTGAAAGAGCAACTTCTGATTATGATCTCTTAAATGAGATATCTCTTCTTCTTTGTCCTTGATAACTTTGTCGAATTCTTTCTGCATCTTTTGTCTTGATTTTTGATCTTCTTGTGAAATCATCTTCGAAATGTCTTTGAAATATTCTGATGACACATCCTCGGAATCCGATTTCATTGAAACATCTTGCAGTTTGATTTGTTTCTTCTTATATGGAATGTTAAAAACTTTTTCTTCATATTTAAGATGATTGCTCCCAATGTTTCCATCCATGATAAGCCGAGAATGATGTCAACTTCATTTAGATAAATACTCGTAACATTGAATCGGGATGTGAACTTATACTCATCAATTGTCAGTTCTAAGTCCCTAATGGCATATTGCTTCCCACCATATTTATCTTTCTTTTTGGTTATACTTAGTTCGAGGACGAGTAATTGATTTGCCAAGCTGACGTTAATGTGATTTTCCTCGTTGGTTGGGCAAATAGCAATTCTAATAGGCTTGCTTTGAATAATCCCTTCAAGTTTTAGAATGTCAATGGCTATCTTTGAGTCGGTCTTCTGGAATCTTCCTTTTTTGTCACCATGAAACTCCATTTTTGTGTTCAAAGGTGAATAGTCTTCAACTTTCGGCGATAATTGATCTTCCTTTGACTTCTTCGGCACTAAATGGTCTTCGAATTTTTCGATGATAGGAGGGTATTTGACTTCGAATTCTTGAATAATAATGGTATTCTTTATTTTTTTGTATGAAATAATAATTGTAATTATTACAATTATTAATATTAATAATATTTTTCATAAATATAATAATAATATTAACAGGGCACTTGGATTTCCACGTTGGTTAACCTTTTGATTTAGATTAACTTCTTTGTGGATTGTGTGTAGATTAGGTGGTTGAGAGGAATGATTGTTAACTTCCCCACCTAGGTTCAAATCTCACTTCTTTATGCACTTCTAGCTTTTATGTTATTTAATAAAGAGAATTAAAGACTAAACTCAACCTAATTAAGGTATGAGTCATTATTTAATATCCAATAACCTTTCAATAAGTAAATAACTTAATTAAGGTGTGAGTTGGTTTGTTAATAAAACCAAGGGTTTGTTTTCTTCTTTCCTTTTTTTATGGGATCTTCTCCCTTCTTCTCTTTTTTTATTTTTATTTTTACTTCTTCCTTTTTTTATTTTTTCTTTTAACTTTTTATCTTTTTATGTCTCACTTTTTTTCCTTTTACTCTCTATTGTTATGGTCAAAGACCCAATTCAGGAAACCTGGAATAATGGCTAAAAGCCAATAAAATGGCCAAAGGCCGGAATCTAGCCAATGAGCCTCTGATACCACTTGAAGTGAATAAATTATTCACTTACACAAATAATATTACCAAAAGACTTGGAATATTAAATAAGCCATAATAATATATAAATTGATGATAGAATAGATATGATACATTTACAATGGTCGGACTTATATACGTTCATTCGTGGCTTTCCAACCTACAGTCATGACTCTTTGATAATTATTAATTATTAATTAATAATTATCTATTAATATTATTTTTAATATTTATATATTTTATGTTCGTTACACACACACACATGTGAACTTGAGTGACTGTGAGGTGTGTATAAATGAGGGAGGGAACCTCCCTATTTATACCTTTCAAGTGACTGACCTATTACATGATTGGGCCGACCTCTTACCCTAAAAGGGTTGACTTCTCCTAGGGAGACTCCAAAAATACATTACATGATGTTATACTGGGGACTATTTCCCCGACTTACAATGGAGGTTGTACCTTAAGCTATATACACAATAATGACATCCTAAAAGGAGGAAAACACATATTTGATGGGGTTACAACAACATACAATAGTAATATACATCAGAGTATCTTCTGAATTTACAAATACATCAACAAAGTGCTGAGGAAATTTTCTAGTAGCCAAATAATTTGCAATATCAACAAACCATGGAGTGTGTACAGAGATGGAAAAAAGGTGTTCACCTAGAAATACATCATCTATTATATCCTTATCTGCAACATTAGTAAGTCTGGACAAGAAATCTGCTACTACATTGTGTTTCCATGGTTTGTCTATGATAGTTATATCAAATTCTTGCAATAATAAAAGCCATCTTATTATTCTACAACTGACATTTGTCTTATTTATTTTTTTTAATTGTTGAGTGATCAATAAGGATGAACTCTTGATATCTAGTGATGTGGTGTCTAAACTTGTTAATGGAGTAGACAATAGCAAGGAATTAATTTTCTGTGACTATGTAATTAAGCTTTGGTCCTGCAATATTCTTGCTTCTATAGTAGATAACATATGGAATTTTGTCTTGCCGTGGAGTCATCATCATAGCTGCTACCATCATCATCTTCTTATCGATTATCAAATGGTAATATCTTTCATCGGAAGTTTCTACAAAGCCAACCCTTTTTTATGTTGGGTGTAGGCCTAGTCCTCATCCAGGTCTTCATCACATCTACGAGAAAGCCATTGCATATGTACAGTAAATGACCTTATTTACATTGCTACAACAATAACCTGTGTCTCCTACCTTTAACTCATCGTATCCAAATCATCTCTTTTGTCCTACACAAAACAAAACATACATAGCACATATGGAACATCCTATATGCATACCACTTGCGTTCTATCACCATAGCAGTATGCCAGGATCTTTCATGTCATTGAGATAACCTACAACTTCAACTATGTGAGAATCTCCTAGGAGCACACCAAGTGGATTACGTCTCTCCACGGTCAACCTGTGTTCTACCAACATAGGAGAACTCCCTAGGTGCACCTCAAGTGCCTTGTGACCTTATCATATCCAACATGGGAACACACACATTTATAGATATATATGTAAGGAGTGATTACGACCGAACAACCTGTTACACCAGGGCTTTTACGTTACATGTCAACCTCAAGGACTTATTACATCTGAACAACCTACATCCAATATCTTTTCCATTCAGATAACCTTTGGGGATTATTACATTTAGATAACTATGGTGGCCGACATTACACAAGGATTGTCGAAAGCTTGTCGGTAAATGTGATCATTGTCAACGTTTAGGTTGACCTTCACCTAGTACTGAGATTCCATTAATATCGGTAAATCCAAGTTTAACATTCAAAATTTGGGCTATCGACTTTATAGGACCATTTCCAGTTCCAGCAAGAAAGACAGGTGCACACTAAATCATAACAGCAGTCGAGTATGTTACTAAATGGGCAGAGGCAGAACGTATCGAAACCTGTTCCAGTGAAGTAGCTACTAAATTCATATATGAAAATATAATTACGATATTTGGATGTCCACTGACTCTAATCAGTGACCAAGGATCACATTTTATCAACAAAACCATTGCAGCATTGACAGAGCAGTTCAAAATCGACCACAGACGAAGCACAACTTATCATCCTCAGTCTAATGGGGCAATAGAAGCATTTAACAAAACCTTAAAAAGAGGCTTAACTAAAATTTTCAACACTGACAAAGACGACTGGGATGAGAAAATTCCCGGTATATTATGGGCCTATAGAACAACATATAAGTGATCTACATATTAAAAATCGTTTCGACTAGTCTATGGCCAAGAAGCAATCATTTCCCTACATTTCTGACAACAGACACCAGTAATAGCCGACATACTACATATTAATGTCAAATAAGCAAACAAGTACCGACTAATGCAACTGGATAAGATCGAAGAAAACCGACTAATTGCTATACAACACCAAGAAATCCAAAAGCAACAACAAAAAGCATGCCACGACCGAAATATAAAAAACAAGAACTTGTCAGTTGGAGATCTTGTGTTGTTGTATAACAGTCGGGTAAAAGGAAAACCAAAGAACCTGCACACATAGTGGATGGGACCTTACATAGTTGAATAAATCAATGCCAATGGATCAGTTCGACTAAGAAATTTACAAGGCAGAGTATTTTGAAAGCTAGTCAATGGCGCCCGACTAAAGCATTATCAAAATTAAAATTAAAATTTTTAAAAAAATGGTTTCATAACTGTTAAACAAAAACCTATAAAAACCTAAAAACCACAGAAAGAATCAAATCCATCATGATCAAAATGACAAGAAATCATGAAGTAAGTAACAGAATATAATTCGACAGAAATAACAATCGACATTATCGACATACCGACTACCGACACTTCCATCATCGACAAGAGAACTAAACAGTCCAATCAAGCCATCATGACTATAGAAAAAGGGAGCGCTAAAACCATAGCGCATTAAAAGAGCTATCAATAGAGCATCCTTCGCCATTAGATCCGCCATTAATACCTCCATCGATAAGATCACCGCCCACGCCACCTATAAGTACCACACCATACAAAGAATTCATATCATTTACGAAGATCTTGAGAGACAGAGCTACCAGACTTCTGAGAGAAAAGTACACGAGCAAAAACTTGAACTTACAGCTGACAAAATGGAACCAAAGAAGACCAAATCCACGACCACCAAAGCAAAGGAATTGCAGTCCACTGCAACCTCGTTGATAAAAAAGATTAGAAAATATTAGTAAGGAAAAAGTTTAGGAAACTTCTTGGGTGAGATTATGGTCAGAAATTAAGAAATGGGCATATGTAGATAGAAAAATGATAGAAGAAGCACTGAAAATAAATGTCGATACCATCATGAGCTATATCAATGCACCTCCAATGGCGAGCTTCGGCGGAACGAAAGAGATAATAGCAAAATTCATCATTAGTCGATATCACAATGGTAAGTTCTATTTTGATAAACCTGTTGAGATATCCGGCGAAGTTATTTACAAACTTACAGGATTGTCTAGCAAAGGCGAGCCTATTCCTGTCGGTTGAAAAGATGGTTTGGTTGAAAAACTAATAGGTAAACTGAGTGGAAAGAGCTCTAAGGGGATGATAGTCGGTTAAATCAAGGCCACAACACTCAAGATGATCATGAAAATTGTGTCTAAAGATCTAACGGTTACAGGATGAGGGTGTGATCTGAGGCTCGACATGCTGGAAGTTGTTGACTGTATATCAGAATCAAGGAAAACCTACTGTTGGGCTCAATATGTAGCGAACATGGTTAAAAACATCTGCGTAAAGTGTCAGAAGGGGGCCACAGTGATCAGGTTCCCATCACTGATCATATGGATTGTTATGTACCACTTGTGTCTTGTCGGAGATCCACATTTCCTGGAACCAACAAGATTCCATATGTGGTGTTTTAAGTCGTTTTCAATGGTTGGGAACTCACAAGAACTTGAAGCAGCCAACGTGTTGCTAGACAACTGGTTTCAAAATTTAAAAGTCCAAACAACCAGATGGAGGGTGCCCCAAAACATTTGAAGAAGTATGTCGCCGACAGCACACATCCAGCTAGAAATCGACCATACTGTAGTCTTGTATATGCAAGGAGATGCAACAAAATCCAAACACCTTGATTATTATCCAACAGTCTAGGAGATCTTCATAGAGTTGGATGGATAGTCCAACACTAAAATATCCATACCAGTGGTTGCAAAGAAGACCAATCAATAAATTGTGGAACCCGTAACTGACCAGGAGAAAGAGGAAGATTATGAAGTACACCTTCATATCAGCACTTTCACTCTGGAAGACACCCGAGTAGGAGAGACAAGTACTCTTTAGATAGTAACAATACCACAAACAGAGCAAGCCCTTGTACTGACCGAACAACAGGAGGAGGAGGGTGAACAGACAAATGAAGAAACACAATCCGACAAACCTGAGTATTATCTAACGAAGTATAATCTTTGACAAATAGCTCATCAAATATCCAAATCACAGAAGAAGAATGATAGTTTGACAAAAGGGAAGGGAAAACAAAAACTCATTCTTCAAGGAGAGTCAATGATGAGGAAGAGCTACTTGCCAGAGCTGTCGACATTTTGGAGGATGCCTCCAAGAACAAAAAATCTGTCAAGAATCGATTCAAACGCTTCATCGAAGCAAAAGAAAAACAAGCAAAATATAAAAAGGTAAGAGCTGCCACCCCCCCTAAAGTCAACTCTATTGATTTAACCTCCACTCCTCCACCCCCATCTCCAACTAGAATAGTGCAAGCAGAGACACCAAACCCGGACGTTTTTGCCTCATCAAACCCTTATAAAGACGTATTGCCTGAAACACAAAGATAAATTCGATAAAGATGCTTACCTGCAGGAATTTATCAACAATATTCCTAATCTTTTCCACAATGTTCAACAAATAAATACCACACACTAACTCATTGATTCAAGCTCTTCATGATGACTTCTCACCCAGCAATCCATCCAACCACAAAAAGCTTCCCCAAAACTGAAAGTAGTGGGAGTTATTAAATCCTCATTCATAAGAAACCCCGACAAATCATCGAAATTTGTCACAACTCAAATTTCATCTTCTATACCATCCACTGAAAATCATCCCCTTCCAGTTAACGAAGTAGACGAAGGCGCAATTGATATTGATACAAATGATCAAGTAGAAACACTAGCAATGGATCAACAATTATACAACCTCCTCGACTCTATTGAAACCAACGACCCTGTCGACTTACAACCTGAAGTTAAAAATTGTATGTCAACAAGTACCCTTTCAACCACCCCATCAACTCCAAAATATCTGCCATTGCCTACACCACCACCAACCTCATCTCCACCTCCAAACTCAGATTTACCGTCTACACCACCGACAATCAAACAAACAACCATATACCCCATCCCCAAATTACAGTCGGTAAACCCCAATGTAACAGAAGAGAAGCCGACAGAAGATCAACCAACAGAAGATCATTCGACTGAAGAGCAATAGACAGAACAACAGCAACCTGAAATAGTACCAACAAGAGCAAAGGTTGCACTTCATTCTCGGCATAAAATAAAAAGAAAAAAGAAAAACAGGAAAGAACATGAACAACATCTGACACAATCAACATTACAGTAATTACCGATAGTTATCCACCTACATCAGCTAGGATCGACTACTACAGTCAAGACACCAAAACTTAGGGATGGAGAATTGGATCAACTATTGGAATCCCTCAATAAGGAAGCAAGATAAGAAAAGAAAGAAAACAATAACAAATTGAGAAACTTAAAGCAGAGCAAATAGAATTTTTGACAAAATGCAGCAATTTGACACAAACTGTCTTACCAGGAGCAAAAGAAACCGACACCGACAAACCACTAGAAAGAGCTTATCAATTGCTTGAAATTGTCGTATCTAACCTTCAGACACAATTACAGGAAAAGAAACATGAACAAACAGAAGAGACTTTTGTTCTACTAAGACATCAGTACACAACATTTTTGGAAGCTCACAAGGTACTACAAGAGCATTTTGAGGAGTCTACCACTACAGAGGAAGTTTTGAGAAACTGGTATATGTTAGATTTTTATCATTTAATCAATATGATCTAGGATCTTATCTAAGATAATTTCATGCACAGTAATAATCACAAGAGACAAGAGACACAAATAGTTTTCGTATCCCGAGATATAGCGATTCTCCCAAGGTGTCATGTTTAGGGATGAATCATGGGAGAGGCTGGAACCCTTATTTAGAGGAATCATATCTCCCACAATATAGATAATATGAGGCTGAAACATTTAAAAAGGTTACATTAGGAATTTTTCTTCGGCCTGTAAAAGTTTCATCTCCTAAGCCTTCTCCAATCTCTAGATAAAGCAAATACGGTACCAAAATGACTAGTTTTGGTCTTTTAGGGTTTTTCAAATTAGGGTTTGACTTTCCTGGAGTTCTACCGAACCAAAAACTTCGATCTTGGTCTCTAAAATTCGATTTTGATGAGGAGAGAAATTCTATACTGGGATCACTCAAAAATTCCTCTTCTGTGAAAAGCCCTAATTTTCTGTAGTAGTGATATGTCAAAAATTGAAAATACTCAAAATCATATTCTGCTTCGACATAAATATGTGCCCTTCAACGGAGAGTTAGCCTAGCCTCCTTTTATTGATGATTTATGGAGAGAGACCTAAAAATTAAGAAGCCCTAGCTTTTGCAACTACACAGTATCTTCTTCTTAGGCTAGCTATGATACCATGTTAGGCTTTTATCATTTAATCAATATGATTTAGGATCTTATCTGAGAGAATAACATGCACAACAATAATCACAAGAGAAAAGAGACACAAAGGGTTTTCCTCGGGGAAACCATAAAGGAGAAAACACTGCAACTTCCTCAGAGATAGAATGAGAACCAATAGCAAAAGTAAAACCCAAAAACACAAAGATGATCTTCGAAAGCTGTTCTCTCTCTCATTTGTGTGAGCTCCTCCTTTCTCACTCATCCGCTACTACTTAGTGAGTGTGTGTTCCAAATAGAGAATCTCACTCTCTATTTATACTTGTTTTCCACTTGACTTTTACTCTTACAAGGATGACCTCACTAGGAGAGTCTAATAACCCTAACACTCCTCAACTGTGGGGACTATTTCCCTGACTTACAACAGAGGGTTAACGTCAACTCAATTGTGGGGACTATTGCCCCGAATTACAACAAAGGGTTAACCTCAATGAATTTACATGACTTTATCATATTAATGACTCTCCTGATCAGAGGAACAAACATCTCTGTCGGGGTATAATGAAATACAGTAAGAAATATACAAGTGAATACATTCTGAAGTTACAAATACATCAACAGTATACTTATTATGGCCAAGTATTCCAACAAGTTTGAGAAACTCGTGAGCACATCAAAACACTAGAAAATAAACAAGGACTCCCATAAGCAATGAAGAGTACAGTGCAAGATCAGATAATACTAGAAATAACAAAACTCGAAGAATTAGAAAAACAATCACATCAGTGGATAAATCAGGCAATCCCTAGCCTCGACACACTTGATAATATTTGTCCAAGCATGAAGAGATTACTCGACATAGCAAAGGAGAACGCACAATTTTTGGGCCCAAACATGGAAAATATTATAGACCTATCAATACAGGAGAAGATGTCGAACTTGTCAATCATCATAACCTTGACCATCGATATTCAGAAAGCACTCCGCAATTGGAAAGAATTGCAGCATCAACTAGCAGTGACAACAGAAGCCATTGTGGAGATTTGCGTACATAAATGACCATCTATTCGACAACATAGTCCATAAACAAAGCAATTTTAGGAGCTAGTTAAGACAGTCATAATTTGTGTTACCTCCCCTAATTCTTAGGGACGAAGAAAGGTTTTGTTCCTGGGGGAGATGTTGGAGGAACTGGTCAGTTAGCCGACTAGAATAGTTATTTGACTAATTGTATATTAGGTAGGCCTCATCGATCATTTCGGTTGAGTGAACCAACAAGTAGTTACCATAGTTGTGTTGTAATCATATATATAGGTTGTTGAGCCAGATAAGGACTTGGTTTGATTTGATGTATGTATGAACCCACATGTGTTATTGTGTAATATAAAGTTGTTATTCAACCTACTATCCTTGTCTCTTGTCTCTATTATAATTATATGATTATTTATGTGTATTGTTGGTAACCTTGCAATATGAGTGATTACAACAACATGCCAAGGCTCTTATTTACACTTGGACAACCCATAGGACTTATTACATCCGAATAGCTTGCATACCACAACAGGGCTCATATTTACATTCGAATAACCTATCTCAAGACTTATTACATCTGAGTAACCTGTGTACCACTCCAGGGATTGCATTTACACTCAGACAACCTACATGATTGATTACGTCCAAGCAACCTGCTACACCAAGGTCTTTTCTGCTAAGACAACTTGTCTCATTCCCCATGCGATATATCACGCATCTGCATCTTCTAGTCTCTTGCTATTTCTAGCATGGAAACATATTAGGACTAATTACGTCCAAGGATAACCTGCGAGCTTTGTTAGGACTTATTACATCCAAGGACAACCTACAAGACTGATTACACCTGAGCAACCTATGATCTTCACCGAGATTTTATGCTCAAACATCCTGTCTCTCCAGCTATGCTAAAACTCATCACTCCCTATTTTGAGGGTTCTCATTTTGTATCACACCAAGTCTTTCTTTGAAGTACTCTAACTTCACTCTGGATAGAGGCTTGGTCAACACATCATATATCTACTCGTATGTTGCCACGTACTAGAGCTTCACTTCTCTTCTCTACACCATATCCCTGATATAGTGCAACTTGATCTATATGTGCTTCGACTTGTCATGGAACACAGGGTTCTCCGACAGCTTTACGCAACTTTGATTACGCAGAAGATACAAGTCACATCTAACTGGAGTTCAAATAAATCATATAGTAGCTTTCAAATCCACACTGCCTCACAACTAGCCGATCAAGTGGTAACATACTCTGCCTCAGTTGTACTTAGGGCCACGTAGGATTGCTTCTTACTAAACCAGGAGATCATCTCAGATCCCAAATTGAAGCAACAACCCAAAGTGCTCTTCCTACTTGTGGTGCTACCTACCCAATCCGAATCAACATAAACGTGTAGGTTAAAATTCTAATTCACATCATACTTGAGCCCATAATTAATTGTACCCTTTAGGAACCTCAATACATTCTTTGGAGCTATCGGCTAAACATATCTCGAATTCATCAAGAACTAGATCAGGGTGTTCATATAAAATCATGTCGGGTTTCTTTTCTTCAGATACATCAATGAGCCAATGATATTACAATGCATCATGGTATCAACCGAATATGATGAAGCATCACACAAAAACTTCAAGTTAGATGCCATAGGTGTGGCTATCGTCTTGCAGTCCAACATTTCAAATATCTTTAGAATATCCACTGTATACTTTCCTTGACTAAGGAAAAACCCATCTACACTCTACCATACTTCCATGCCTAAGAAGTAGTGCATCATCCCTAGGTATTTCATCTCTAACTCTGTAGCAAGTATCATCCTTGTATCTTTAAAGAGTTCATCCTCACCTGTCAGGAACAGGTCATCGACATATAGCAGGAACATCACTGGTTTTCCGCATTCAACCTTGAAGTAAATGTTGGAATCTACTTTACTCTTGGTAAATCCTAGGCTCATCAAGAACCTATCCATCATGTCGTACCATTTCCTCGGTGCCTGTTTCAATCTATATAAGGCCTTCTTCAATTTGTAAACATGAGTCTGTATATCATGTGTATAGAATCCCAGTGCTTGTTCTACATATACTTCCTCCTCGACTACACCATTCAAGAATGTTGTCTTGATATCCATATGGTGTATCTTCCATTTCATAATTGTAGCCAATCCAAGTATGGATCTAATGGAAGTGTACCTTCCCACGGGTGCAAATGTATCCTCGTAGTCTATGCCTTCTTTCTTAGATAAGCCTCGTGCTATGAATCTTTCCTTGTATTTCTCAATGACTCCATTTGCAGCATGTTCAATCTTGTAGGTCAACTTCGAAGTCACAACAAACTTCTTTTCTGGTCTCAGAACTATCTCCAAGACATCATTCTTCATGATTAACTGATACTTCTTAATCATGGAATCCTTCCATTCTTTATTTTATGCAGCCTCTTCATAGGTGGAAGGTTCCTTGTCAGTGATGCCACACAGCAAGGCCACATAATTGTTGTAAGGATTTGTTTTTTTCCTTTCTCTATGCATTCCTTCTGGAGCACCTTACCTTTCTACTTCTTATATGAGCTCTTGTGCCCATGTTGGTTTCCTCTTGTGGGATTTCTTCTCAAGAAGTGTCTCTATTGACTCTTTTGGTTCTATCGTGTCATGATCTTCATGGTTTTATGGAATTGCTTCTTCAATTTCCATACCTTGGACTCTCATTTCTTCAGGTTCCTCGACCTCTTGAATAGGTAGCCTCCTAGATATGAATTATGTTGAGTCTTCATCAAAGGTTACATATCTGCTTATGTTGATCTTCTTGAATACTGAGAAGTATATTTAGTAGGCCTTTGATGTATCAATGTATCCTATGAATATACCCTTCCTTCTAGAAGCAACAAGCTTGGTCCTCTTCTTCTTGTTAATGTATTTGTAACTTCAGAATATATTTTGGTGTATATTATCATTGTATGTTGTTGTACACCCAAAGATGTGTTTACCTCTTTTTGGGATGTCATTATTGTGTGTATACCTTGAGGTACAACGTCCATTGTAATTCAAGGAAATAGTCCCCAGTGAAACATCATGTAATGTATTTTTGGAGTCTCTCTCTAAGAAGTTGGCCCTGTTAGGGTAAGAGGTCAGCCCCAGTCATATAATAGGTTATTCACTTGATTAGTATAAATAGGGAGGTTCCCTCCATCATTTATACACACCTCACACTTGCTCAAGTTCGCATGAGAGAGAGAGAGACAAGGAGGATTCTAGACAGATACTTGTTGAAGACTTCTTCTTACTGGGATTGATCAACTTATGACATAGTCTTTGTGACTGTACTATTCTGAAGAAGTTTGTGGGGTTTTCTCCTTTATTGTTTCCCCAGTGAAAATCTTTGTGTCTTGTGTATCTGTTATATCTTATGCATATTGTTGTACTTGTTATTCTTTTAGATAAAGATCCTAACTAAGCAAACAAGATCTAATAAAAAAATAACACTCCTTTGGGATATGTATGTACACCGGGAAGCCAAATTTTCTAAGATGGTTGACTTCTAGTTTCTCTCCTGAGAAATCTTCTTATGAAGTTTTGTTATCAAGTACTTGATGAGGAGTGTGGTTCTATACATACACACTTGTCCTTGTTGCTTCTTCCCAAGGTGCATAGGAAGATCCTAGTCATGTAGTAATTCTTTCGATGCTTCCATTATGGTTTGGTTCTTTCGTTTTTCAACCCCAATTCACTGAGGATTATATGGAGTGCTAAACTCCCTCTTAATCCTAAACTCTCTGCAGAGTTCCTTGAATTCTTCCGAGGTGAATTCTCTTCCATTATTTGACCGTAGAGTCTTGATCTTCCTTTCAGTTTGGTTCTCGACCAAGGATTTATATTCCTTGAACTTACTAAATACTTCATTTTTCCCTTTCAATAAATATATCCAAGTATTGCATGAGAAATCATCTATAAAGGAAACATAGTAAACATACCCACTTAATGCACTAGAATACATGGGTATGCATACATTCGAGTGTACTATATCCAATATTCCTTTAGCCTTTTTTTCACTGTTGGGAAATGTCTTCTTTGCATTTTTCCTTGTGCACATCCTTTATAAATACCTTCATGTTTTGCCTAGATATTTGGAATTCCAGATACTACTTTGCTTGCCATCAGTAGTGCACATGTGCAATCCTTCAGTGCCATAGTTCACTTGATTCTATTAACTCATGAACCACTACTTGTTCAGGTTGTCCCTTTAGCTTGTACAAGCCTCTCTCTTCTTCTCCAATCATTGTTGCATCATCTATTATCTTTCCTTTAGTCCACATCAGAACTTGGCCATCGACAAATTCAACTCTCATTCCCTTTGCATCTAGTGCAGAGATGGAGAGAAGATTCTTCTTCAATCCTAGAACATATAGTGCATCCTTCATATTTAAATATTTCTTGGAGTCTAGTTTGTATGAAGCTTGTCCACTCCCTTTTATGGGGTATTGATCATCATCCCCAAGTTTCACCTTGTGAGGTGACTCATGCTTAAACATATTAATGAATGATTCTTTGTATCCCGTCGTGTGTTTAGATACCCCACTATCCACAAGACAAGCATTGCTTCCATGTGAGATAGTGCCAATAAGTGTTGATATTAGCACATACTCTTTATCTAAATCATCCTTATCTCTTATGAAAATTTTGTTTGTTGAGTCACCGTCTTCGTCAACATGAGCATGGTGTCTCTTGTAAAGTGTCCCTTTTCATCACAAGTATAGCATCGAACATTGGAAGGATCACCCTTGATCTTATTTTGTTTCTTGTCCTTCTTCTTATTGTGATGATGGTTATCCTTCTTATCCTTCTTCTTGTAATTCTTCCCGGTGTGGACTATGAGAGCTTGATCTTCAGTTGCCCCCATCTTCTCTTCTCTTGTTACAAGTCAAGCTTCTTCTTGTGTGCATTCTTCTCGAAGTCGATTGAAAGAGATCACCTTCCTTCTTGCACATATTCCTTGAATGAATGAGTCCCATGATCTAGGGATACCATTCAAGGTAGTCATCACAATTTCTCCTTCTTTGACATTCTCTTCAACCGATTCAAGTTGTTCTTTGATTTGAGCAACACTTATGAAGTAGGACTGTATAGTCTCTGAGTTTTGTATCTTCACATTCTTCAACTAGTTCCTCAAAATCATCTTTTGGTTGATGTTATTCCCTTCTAACATCTTTGTCAAAGCATCAAATACTTCCTTCGGTGTCTTGAATGTTGACACATGGGGGATGAGGTGATCCTTGATTGAATCTGCAACGATTCTCTTGGCTTTAACCAAGTTCTTCTTATGAGTAGCCTTAACCTCATCTCCCTCTGGCTCTGGAACTTCTCCACAAATATATTGATCCAAGTCATTCTCTTCAACGATTAGGGAGATTTTGTACTTCCATGCTTGAAAGTTATCAACACCTCCAAGATTGTCCTCAAGCTGAGTATGGTGGAACATTTTTTCAAATGAGAACCTCAAATGGAAATAGAAAAGATTTACATATTACCGATTTGAGGTGTCCAACTTGGTTTCGAAGATGGATGACCTCGGGTTTGTCGAAGAACCCCTAATTCTCCAAACATTGATTTTGGGAATTATGTTTGGACAAAAAGATGCACCTCGTTGAGACAAGTTTCTCAGCAAGATCCTTTTCTAAGGACTGAGTTGTGAAGCCTACGAAACTTGATGCTTTAGTTTCTCTTGACACTGGTGACAGGGTCTAAACTGAAAATTCTTCAAATATGAAACTGCTTCCACTAAAATATGCGCCCTACTGAGGTGATTTAGCCTGGCCCTATTTTCTTGATAATCTGTGGAGAGGATACCTTGAACTAGGAAACCCTAGTTTATGTTCTTGCATAGTGCCTTCTTTCAGATAGGATTTGATACCATGTTAGTTTTTCTAGATCTTATTAGCTTAGTTAGGATATTTATCTGAAAGAATAGAAAGTACAACAATATGTATAAGATAAAACATATATAGAAGACACAAATATTTTGATCGAGGAAACCATAAAGGAGAAAACCCCGCAAAATTCCTCAAAATAGTATAGTCACAAAGACTGTATCATAAGATGAACAAACCTAGTAATAAGAAGTCTTCAACAGTTCTCTCTCTCTCTCTCTCTCTCTCTCTCTCTCTCTCTCTCTCTCTCTCTCTCTCTCACACACATGCGAACTTGAGTGAGTGTGAGGTGTGTATAAATGAGGGAGTGTGCCTCCCTATTTATAACTTTCAAGTGTTTGACCTATTACATGGCTGGAGCCTACTTCTCCTAAAGAGACTCCAAAAATATATTACATGATGTTATACTGGGGACTGTTGCGTCGAATTACAACAGAGGTTGTACCTCAAGGTCTATACACAATAATGACATCTCGAAAAGAGGAAAACACATCTCCTATGGGGTTACAACAACATACAATGACAATATACATCAGAATATATTCTGAAGTTATAAATACATCAACAAAGTGTTGAGGAAAATTTTCAGTACCCAAATAATTTGCAATATTATCAAACCATGGAGTGTGTACAGAGATGGAAAAAAGTTGTTCATCTAGAAATACATCGCCTATTAGCTCCTTATCTGCAACATTAGTTAGTATGGACAAGAAATATTCTACTACATTATGTTTCCATGGTTCGTCTATGATAGTTATATCAAATTCTTGCAATAATAAAAGCCGTATTATTATTCTACCACTGACATCTATCTTATTCATCAAATATTTATGAATACTTGATATATAGTGATGTAGTGTCTGAACTTATTGATGGAGTATACAACAACAAGGAATTCATTTTCTGTGACTGTGTAATTAAGATTTGGTCCCAAAATATTCTTGTTGTTATAGTAAATTACATATGGAATTTTGTCCTTTTCCTGCCCTGAAACTGCGCCAATTGCTCTTTAACAAGCATTAGAATGTATATGGAAAGTGATTTCCCAATCTGGTCCTTGTAAGATAGGTGCTTCCATGATATTTTGCTTGATTAGTTCAAATGCTTGCTAGCAGGTATCAATCCATTGAAATTCTGCATCTTTAGTCATTGGTAAAAACATAGGCAAAACTATTTTACTATAATCTTGTATAAAGCTCTTGTAATATCCATATTGTCCTATAAAGTTTCTAACATATTTTAGTTTCTATGGGGGGGGTAGATTAATTATAACTTGGATATTTGCGTGATCTAGAGTGATTCATTTTTCATAAACAAAGTGCCCTAACACTACTCCCTTGTCCATCATTAAGTGGAATTTTTCATTACTCAAGCAAAGATTCATTTCTATACATATTTTAACAAAATTTTCCAAGTTTATGAGGGCTTCGTCAAACTCATCTCCATACGGAGTGAAATCATACATATAAATTTTCGTTCGATCATGGATGAAGTCAACAAAAATACTCAATATTGTGCTTTGGGAGGTAGATGGAGCATTGCAAAGTCCAAGAGGAAGGGATCTGTAGGAAAAAGTCCCCCATGGACAGGTGAATGTAGTATTGTCTTGGTTTGCTGGATGAATTTATATATGGTTATATCCACTAAAATCATCTAGGAAGGAGAAAAACTTCTTCACTGCTAAGGTATCTAATACTTGGTTAATAAATGCTAATGGAAAGTGATCTTTATTTGTTTTTTTTGTGTAATTCTACAATGTATTAATCAGCTATACAAAAAAAGTATAGAATGTATTATTCTGGACAATTGAGTGGGGTGGTCTAAACCTACCACCCCAGTCCATCAAAAATAGAAAACCATCAGTAATTGCAAGAGGAGGCACAATAAACCATTCAGAAGATGGGGGGCTCATGCAAAATTAACAGTTTATACAAATATAACAGTAATTAAAAAAAAAGCCACAATTACCCATACATAAGATGGGGGGTTGTGTCAAAGTTTACGTAGTAGGAATGTTCATGAGAAAAACCATAAAACCAGTAACAACATATACTAGATATAAACAAAAACAAACAGTGTGGTGAAAAAACTAACAGAGCCAAGCACACTGCGGAGCATCACTAGGTAGCGGCAGCAAGGTCCTAAGTCTCCTGGATTTCTTCAAGAATCGAACAGGCTCCGTAGAATTCCTCATCCGTTGACAGTTCACTCAGATTGATAGGGAGAGGAGCAGTTTTGCAAACATAAGCATCAGGAACACGTACCCATTTGTGTTGCTGAGTAATGGTGGACGGTGTCGGGAAAGGTGCAGTTGATGAATGTGGTGTGGAAGGAACCAAGACAATGTTCATGGACCCTGTCGAAACCATCGAGACGCTACTGCTACTAGCTTATCCTGACGTGCTGAGTCCCATAGCTAATTTCTTCCATGTAGTCATCACATCTCTATGAGTGAGTATAGTATCTAATTCCAATATCTTGGACTTTGTTTATAGGACTGAACTTCGTGTATGATTCCAAGTGCCCACCATTTCCTCCATTAGAGAACCCATCATGTTCTTTACTATACAGTAGTAGTTTGAGCTCCCAACTCCAATTCCTCGAGCAAGGTTTTCATTGACCAGCCTGGTTTCCCAATCATCGATCAGATTACGAACCAACATTGTAATCCCACTATCAGACCCATCAACCCGTAACAGATGCACTCCCCATTACGCCCAACCATGGCCACTGCTAGCTTGGCGAGGCGTTCCATGTTACAGAGACATGAAGTAGTAGTTTAGTCTCAGATCAAAGACAAACAATGGTGGGCAGGATAGCTCGCTCAACAGAAATAAGGAAGAACAGAAATGCACACAAGATAGACTATACAAGAGCAAATCGAACCAATGGAGAAGGAGAAGAACCAATATCAAAACTAGAGCTCTTATCAGAGGAAGAGACCGCCAAAATGGGTTCATAAACTTTGTATCCCAGATAATATCTATAAATGGCTTAACAACCATTAATGTGGAGTTAAGAGGGAAATTCCCCTTCTAGTCCCCAACAAAACCTCACCTCACCTCAACCAGTAGATGAAATAACCGGAGGGTTATTTTCGGACACGGCTGGTAAATGTTGGTGTCTACCATCCTAGTGAATGCGTGTGGACAGAGCCTCTTCATAAGAGAACAGTTAATGCTGCCTTTGAAGGAGGGAAGGGTGACAAAGGTGGTGTGACGTACCAACCTTCGTGGCAATCCTACGTGTGAGAGTATCATCGCTAGAGTGATGCTTGTCATCCATGATAGGGTTGGTTGAAACCATGGAGGCGCAGCTGTCAATAGTGGACGTGACTACGGGGTCAGCTATGGTCACAGCATTTAAATGTTGATGACTGCCAACCTTTCTTGCCTCGAAAACCAAAACCACGTCATCGATTAGTAATAAAAATGGTGCAGATGTCGGTGGGTCATGTTGGTTGTTCGTTCGTGATTCTACCATGAAAGCATAGTCGCACTCCTTTCCACCATTGCTAGCGAGACACTTGTCACCCGCATCTAGGGAAAGTGATATTTATTTGTTGCTTTTTTAGTTCTCTATAATATATACAAACTCTCCATCGATTAATCACCAGCAGTGATACCCATTCACTATCTGATATAGGGTAGATGAACCCTGAATCGAGGAGTTTTTGTAGTTTTGTTTTGACAATATCCCTTAAGGATGGATTCATTCTATGTTGTGGTTGCCTAATGGGAGTGGAATCATCCTTAATGCATATATGATGTTGGAAAATGTGTGGGCTAACTCCCTACATATCTAGATAACTCCATGCAAATGCTATTTGATATTTAGTGAGTATTTGGATCAGCATTTTCTCTTGTTCGGGTGTGAAATGGTCACTAACTTTCAATGTTATGTTAGGAGCAATTTCCATGGTTTTGTTGGTTGCTTCTGTTTGTTCCATAAGACAAAGTTTATACCATAAGGGGCCCTAAGTCCCTATAACATCCAAATCAGAAATGGCATGGTCTTCTCCATAAGAGATAGGGGTATCATAAAGATTTTCAATAAATTTAGAGATGATTATGTCTTCTTCTAGGGAGTATTTTCAATATCAAAATCATTTTCCTCAGACTTCTTTTCCTCAGACTTCAAAGGATTATTTTCAATATCAGAATGAGGTATGCTAGGAGGATTTACGCTTAAGGTATTTCTCTCTAATTCGTTGGTGATAGTCTTATTTCCTTGCCTATAACCGATGTATGCATTCATTATCGCAAGCCAAGGTATCCTAAGTATGAAAGGGTATCCACTGAGTTTAGATTTGGTGTGGATAATAATGAAATTTGTTGATACCACCATGCATCTATGGTTACCATAATATTTTCTAATATTCCATTAGGGAAAATTGTAGAAGTATCTGCAAGTTTTAGAACTGTAGTAGTTTGTCTTAATAGGTTTTGAATGTCAAGTTTGATCATGGTATCTCAAGTCATTACGTTTATGGCTTCCCCTAGGTCAATCTATGAAAACGTTGATTATTGAACTTCCTGGGTCATCATATTTTGGGTTAACAATTCTTCCTAACATGAGGTTTTCCAATTGTCCTACAACATTTATAGCTATAGGGTCCTTTCTTTTTCTTCATGTCCTTTTTATGCAGGTGTCTCTAATATACTTATTATAAATAGGGATTTCCTTAATAGCATGCAGAAGGGGAATTTTAATAAACAAAATTTTATGTTCGTCGAATATGTGGTTTTTAGGTTTTTCAATTTGTTTGGAATGCAACTTCTGTGGAAAAGGTGGATTAAGGGATGGCAGATCTGTGATAGGGTGTTGTTCTGGATCAAGCTCTTTTTCCACAGGTTCCTCTTCAGGTGTACTGTGTTTTGAGGGAGAAGGAGGTGTATCTGATCATTCTTATGGTTCATTTGTTGGTCATGTTACAACTCTTCTAGAATGCAAGTTTAATTGGTTTTTTCTACAGTATCTAGAGAATATGTTGGATAGTTGGCCACTTCATCGGTATATGTGGGTTGAACTTTTGTATTGTTAGGATTCATATTGGGTTGGCTTGGAAGGGGAAACCTTGGTACTGGATGCTTAGGATTTTGAACTTGTGGCTGAGTGGCATTGGTTGTTGGAGGAGGCCTAAGAGCAGGTACTTTTTGTTTTTGCCTCCATCCTATGGTGGGAAAGTTCTATCCATTAGTAGGAGGTATAGGTTGAGGATTCTGGCATGGATTCTTCATAGTTGTTCCCCAATCAGGTTTAGGATAAGGCTATTGTCCATATGGGTTTGGTGGTGCACAGGTGGGTTGAAATGGTTGTTGATTAGAATCATGTTGATATGGTGGACCATATGTCTGGTAAGGTTGTTGTCCTTGGAAGTTTGAGTATTGTTGTTGACTATAATGTTGTTGAAAGGGTCTATGGAATCCTGATCTCCTAGGGTTGATGCAACAAAGAGATTATGTTGTGCCATATGGTTAATATAAGTTGGATTTCAGAGAGACTAAGTAAGGGAATTTATATGTGGGATGTGTATCATATAAGATCCCACAACATTAAGCTTTTTCCGCACTAACTTTCATGAGATTTAGTCCGAGCTCAATTTTCTTATGTTTCCTCCTGCAATCAGGATAGAAGACAACTACTGATTTTTCTTACTCGACTTTATTTAACTTGGATTGCAGGGAATCCATCTGTAAAGCCATTGAGTGTATGATATTTGTTTTCATATCATCTAACAAATTCCCTAAGTCTAATTTGGTAATTGTAGAACTAGAAGCTCAGGATAAATGGTCATAAGGATCCCTACCCCTAGGATTCTTCTTTATCGATCTAAAACGATTTTTTAATTTTTTTGCTTATCTCATCGTATTCTTTTTGGTAGATATCTTCATTGGTTAAGAGGTATAAATTTTATAAGAGCTCTTCTCTCACTCCCCAAATAAGTACGAGCTTTAGATATTCTTCATCTAGAGTACAAGTGTGAGCTCGTTTAGACCTAAACTGAAATTGTTCTTCGTAGTCTTCTAATTATTCATTTGGTCCTTATACCATCCTAAATATCTCATATCTAGTTTCCCTTAGCTTATAATAATCTCTATATTTTCAGTGAAAGTATATTTCATTTGATCTCGGGCATAAATACTATTAGGATCCAAACTCATAAACCATCTTAGTGCAGAGTCTTCTAAAGTTGAGGCAAATAGTTTCAACTTCTATGCATCCATAATGTAATCATAAGTTTTGCAGAGCACCTCGAATTCAAATAGGAAGTTGTTTGGGTCCTCTAAGGTTATCCCATGGAAATTGGGTAATGTGGTAAGGTTAATGTTTTTTCATCTTGGCTACATACTTGGAATCTCCTCTAATAGGGAAATAAAAAACAAGAGGTCCTTATTTGTTGTTGTTCGACATGTTGTCATTTTCACCTTCTACATTAGCAAAATCGTCAGATGGAAAAAGATTGTTTTGTCTTCTTCTTCTTGGTGGCATATGTTGAGAAGACGAGGGGTCAGGAATCTTAAGATTCCTACCCTACTCGTTATTATGGTTATTATTCAAAATAAATCGGCCAAAATTGTCCATGTCTCTAAGCATTCATTCTAAGTTGGAAGACGTTTTTTGTGTTTTTTTAGTCTTTTTCTCTCTCTTTCTTGTTTACTTTGGTCTTTTATGTTTTTTTTTCTCAGGTTTTTCTTGTGTCTAAAGATTTTTGAAAAGGCTAAATATTCTAAGGGGGGGGGATAAAAGAAAAATAACTAACAAAAATGGTGTTATAACAGAGAGACTTGTCTGGTAGCATGTATGCTTCATGTTTACTCTGTTTAAATGCAACCTTCTTAATGCAAAAATTAATTGATATTGCCAGCCTCCCTTGTGGTCTGGAACGCCTCCCTAGAAACGACGCCAAAAAGTGACAACCGTAATCANATTTATGCAACTACAAAGAAATCTGACTATGTCTAGTAATATCAAACTTCAATCCAACTCTATTTAAATCAATACTGATAAAAATCAAAGCAAATTCAATATATGATTTACGGTTTGCAAGAAACATGGATCTATATCATTTAGTCAGGCACATATCCTTTGGAAGTTGTCTTCATAGACCAACGTTAGAGTTGATATAACATGTCATAATGGGGACTGACTTAAGTGAGTAATGAATTGGAAGTCATATAATTAAGGGGGCTAAGAATTTATTGGTTCAAATCATAATGGCTAGGAATACCTGGCATCTTTGACACACAATTTGAGGAAATAGGAGTCCAACTTGTAAAGGATGGTCATAACAAGAGTATATTTTAGCAATGTGTAGCTTGGAAAATATACATGTTTTCTTTGGGGGGGAATGTTGACGTATACATGCAATGTGATGGGAGGGATTTCATTAGGGTATACTCTTGGGGAGGATAATGTAGATCCTATGAACTAAGGAAACTGCATGATTTTAGACTAAACTGAGGTTGTGCTAAAAAGAACAGTTAAGTAGAGTTGATCTAGTGTGTCCAAAAACACAATAAAACAATCTAGTGGTATGTTAAGGAGCAAATATACTTGATATTTTCCTTTGGGGAGGAAATTTTGTAGGAGAGGCAAGGAAACAAGTGACATGTTCATATGTTAAAATGAAATACATGATATATCTGATGGAATCAAACAAGGGTAGGACACTGATGGGAATTTCCTTGAGGGTTGATGAGATGGAGGTTGATAAATGCAAATCAATGACACAATATGGGTGATACGAAGGGATCATAATATTGTATGATTTTAATTATGATATACCAACCATAGAAAAACACTATTAGGTATTATAGGGTTAGGGGCAATGTGAGATGAGGAGGAGAGATATGAGGCTCAAATCTAGGAATTAGACTATATAGACTCCCAAAACTAAATGGGATTAACAACAACATGGGTGCTAATAATCAAAGGGACACTAAACTAAGGAACCCATGTAAAGGTGTATAGATACCGCTAGACAAGGGAGAATACAATGAGTGAATAAGGTTGGACCACGGATCTTATGGCAAAGAGTTACCAACTAGGTTCATGCATTATAGGAAAATTTATGGATACCTCTATATGAAAAGATTAACAATTATACCTAAAGGTTTCATGTAATTGTTATTATGTGTAGCTTGGTATGGGAAAATCCTACAAACATGTAAACAAATACAAAAGCATAAAAGTGCACACGAAATTTAAATTTATTTACTTAATAAGAGAATGACCCAAGGGAGGATTAGTGTGAGATATTTGCATAAAAAAATCACACAAAACAAGTGGTAATGGATGATCTTGACTTGCGTCCCTCTAGAAGGAAGCCATGGAATGAAGGATTCCCATGGAAGGAATTCGAGAAGGAGTCTAGGGAATGAGAGTTCCCAAAGAAGGAATCCCAAAGGAGGCCACATAATCATGAATTCCTAAGGAAGGCACACCTAAATGAATCTAGAGAACAAGAGTTCCTAATGAAGGAACTCTTAAAGTGTTATAAAAATAGGATCGCAGAGCTCGATTTTTAAACGATCTGTACAGACAAATCATAGTTTTGTTTGAAAAATTGTTCACACCACTGTGATCAACATATCATTCTCTTTACCATGTTACCATCCACTCCATTATCTAAGAAACTTCATCTTAAACCCAATTTTATGGCCATCACGTAGGTGCGATATGTTTTTGGTCAATTGTTCTGCATTTTCAATACTCGTGTCATAATCTATATTATGCTTGGGTACTTGTGCCATGTGTGTAGGATTAGTAGCATGAAAAAACCTCTCCCTTTACAAACATGGTGCATGGACTCCAATAAAAGGTATATCATCTCGACCTAGCATATAGGAAACATTCTCCCTTTGTTTACATTGGATTTACTCAATACTCTCATTGATAACCATAGGATATTAATTCTTGCTCATGATATGACATCAATTGTTAGAAAACTAGATCCTTTAGCAATAACAATAAACAAGATGCAAATATTAAACAAATTACGAGACACCAATATAATGTGGTTCACCAAAGATGGGCTACGTCCACATAGAAATTGCCAGTCCCTTTATTATTATACCATCCAGTAGAATGAAGGGATACAACCCGCACCACACCTATTGCACTTCCTCTTCACTCTCTCACAGTCTCCCTCGCACAATCACAGAGATTGCTTTTCACAATGCTACAATACATTACACATATGTATTACAATGCCTTCCTTTTATAAAGGGAATACCATGGGAAGATACCATTAGCTACCCAAAACCATGGGCCTGTAAATCACCCATTATTGACCAAGTCATGACTCTGAAATTACAACATTTTACAAGGCATCTTTTCCTAATTTTTTGCGATGGGGGTGCTGCCCCCAAACCCCTGTTATGGGGGCGATCCTAAATTAGTATCCACCTCCCCTGGTCCCCCCATGGTGACTATAAAGGGGCAACATTGATGAATGTCACTGAAAGCAGTCATTGGTGGTCAAGATCAAAGCTTCAAATCATATCCCAATTTCAATTCTGATTCATAACCCAATCTCAGAGTCATAGACCAGGGGAAGCAGATCATTAGTGTAGAACCTTATGTCATTATTGCTACCCTATAGATCCAACTAGAGGGACCTGAAGCGTCAGAGGCAGAGGATCACCTCTTCCACTCATAGATGTGGGTGAAGGGAACCTTACTACAATTTGTTGTGGATAGTGGCAGCCAAAAGAACCTGATATCAGCCAAAGTCATCAAGAGATTGGAGCTACCAACAACACCACACCCACAACCATACACCATCGGTTGGTTAAGCCAAGGGCGAGGTATCTGCGTTAGTCATCAGTGTCGCTTACCATACGGCATCAATCCATTCAAAGATGAGGTATTATGTGATGTGGACCCACTTGAGGTATGTGATGTTCTTTTATGACAACCATACATGTGGAAGCGTCATGATGTATATGAGTCATGACCTTTTAGTGTTATTGTCAATTTGGGATGACAACTCTATTGGATACCATAGATAAGTACATTAATCCCAACCAAGCAATGCAGGAGATAATGTCCCACATTGGGAATTTTTTCCTATCCACAATTGCCTCTGAAGGAGAACATCAGCTCGCAGAAACCTCCACAACCTTTGCACAGGTTGTCTCTACTTAGTATAAAGAATACAAAGTCATTGTTGCCTCATCTATTTGAGTAACTCTATGGTGTAAGTCCACACATTCAAGGTGATCCTCTAGGAAGAAACCATCCACACTGGTTCATACTAAGGATAACATGAACACCAAAATTGTTTAACAGCTCCTACGCATTCATCAACATCAATTACATCCCTCTAAAGATGTCAAAGAAAGGCATCCTTTTCACATAAGAAAATGTTGCACAAGGAGCTCAACTCAACACACAATTCCACATTTGATAAGGAATTTTATGCAATGGAGACCATTGCTTCGTAAGGGGGGAGAATTAATCCAAATGGATATCGATGCCCACCCACCTATTCCACTGGCTCAAAACAACTTTCCATTTTGGCAATTTTCTAGTAATGTTTCTATAGCTTTTTAGGTCCCAAACTTTTAGGGGCATTTTGAGGCCGTAAACAACGTTTTTTGAAAATTCATAGGGGGGAAATAGTTTCCAATAACATACACTTTCCCTTAATGGAAATTTGTAAATCTTACATAGACCTTTCCAATGGGATATCAAGCACCCCAAATGGAGATCATAAGCAAAAGTTATGACCCCAATAAGTTGATTATTCAACTAACCACCTTGGGGCCGCAACATTTATGACGATGCATATTCTAGGGTTATGTTTTGGATGTTTAGGGTTCTTTCCCTCGTGCTTGTGATAAATAGGCCCTTTTGGCCTCCTTTTGTATTCGGCTTGGCACGGATGAGCGTAGCAGACACATCTCTTCTCAGAGATAGCTACCACCATTCTAGTTGTTTTATTTTACATTTTGTTATATTTACACAATAAAAATTTGTAAATCTTGGATATACCTTTCCAATGAGCTATCGAGCACCCTAAACGGAGATCGTATGCAAAAGTTATGACCCCGAGAAGTTAAGTATTCAACTAAACACCTTAGGGCCACAAACTTTATGACGATTCATATTCTAGGGTTATGCTTTGGAAATGTAGGGTTCTTTCCCTCATGCTTATGATAAATAATCCCTTTCAAACTCCTTTTGTATTCAGTTTGGCACGGATGAGCATAGCGGACACATCTCTTCTCAGAGATAGCAACCACCATTCTAGTTCTTTTAGTTTATAGTTTGTTTTATTTACACTATTTAATAGAATATGTGTTTACTGTATTATTGTGTTCCTTGCAATACATCTGTGTTTAATATTCTATATATGTTCTTTCATTTCGCTCTCATATAAATCCTAATCAAATAATTAGGATGCAATGCCAGGTCACAAATATGCATATGTATCAGAAATTAGTTGCAGCCTCATACGAAGAATAGAAATGAGTTGCATAAATGCTCCATGCACTTGTAATTTTATGGATATAAACACTTTCCAGTTCCCACCCTACAAAGCATAGATACTAACTATTCCATATTCAATTTGAATGTCACAGTCTACACAACTGTAAAATCTATAAAAATATCTAGTGAAACTTCATAGCAAGCATGAATAAGAAGCCATGTTAAGAACCGAAACTGAATCCAAGAACATTATAAGGAATATGATAGCGATGACAATGAAAAGAAAGAGGTAGAGGACAATAATAAAGTCCATATTATTTGAGATCAAGGTGAATTTGAAGAAGAGCTTGATGAGAATACCAATAACAAAAACAAAGATACAAATGCACCGAATATTGATGAACATGATGTCGATGTCGATTATAAAGAAGATGGAGATCTCAAAGAATATAATGATGAAAAACAAAATATTAATGAATTTGAATATAAATCCAATAAAAAATGTGAAGGAAATAGGAATATACTGATGGAAATAAAGACAATAAAAATTATCCTAATCGTAATGTCATAAAAGGTTAAAATCTAAAAATATATATAGTGATGAAAATAAAGGCAATATAGATCACCTTGATGATGATGATGATGAATCCAAATATGTTAAACTAAATGAGAGGATTAAGAAACATAAGTACATGTTGCAAACCAAGATTTTGATTCCTTGAGCAATGTCAAATTGTCCTCCTTTCCATTTGTCTATGTTCAAAATTATTCCTAGGTGTGGTCACCAAGGCGAGTCCAATTGCTCTGAGATGTGTCCTCCCTGCAAGCATCCTTCTATGAATCGTTGTCCGTATAGTGGTCACATTTTTATCTACATAATATTATGCATGCCATGCATGGAGAAATATGAATGGAATGTGAACAATTATTTCAATAATTAATGAATTGTGGCATTATTATTAAAGATAAACTATTAAGAAAAAGTGTGTGTTTTTTAACCAAAACGATTAATTTTTTTTTAAAGAATAGATTGGGCTTGCACCCAATTACAAAATATTTCGAAGAATTCAGATTCTTACATCCAAAATACTTTTGTCATGGAATGGGATGCATTAGACAATATCCATCATTCACTCTTAACATTCCAGGAGGAAGAATACAACCCTAATTGGCTTTGAAATCTGCCATTTTGTTCAGATTGAAAAGAATGTGGTAAGAGTTAACTAAATCACAATAAATCAAAATAAAATGCAACCTTTGCATGATCACATTTAGGATAAGAGAATTAAGCATTGAATAATAATTTAAGGTTTTGATGATGATCTCGGAATCACCAAAGATTTGCAAGTTATTATGGCCTGCTTCCTTTGCAAGTTGGTAAGATTTCAGGAGAGCAAATCATTCTTCCTGATTATTTGTAGTTTTCCCAATTCCCCAGGTGTGTAGGAATATATTAAACCCACTCACAACTTAGGATAAAATAATTAATCATTATTTGATTAATTATTCACCCACTAGCTTAATTAGTTGGCATCCACTTGCACCTTAAAGTCAATACATGCCATCTATATCCTAGGAATTATTTATTTCCAATTCTGGGTTGATCTTGACCACCTTTTGACCATCCAGTATTAGTATACAGGACTTTACAGCAAATTCTGCTTTATTCTGCCTTTTCTGCTTTTCTTGCTTTTCTAAGGATAAGATAAAAGCTAGTCAACTAGGAAACTGGGAGCTTTTGTTTCCAACCCATCCTCCATTAGTTTTTCTCCATTTTCTAGGATTATCATGTTATTTCCATGTCCTTGACAACTCACTCATGCTTTTTCCAACTCGTGAGGTCCTTGATAGATTTGGTAAGTGCTTTAGCCACCTATGGGAGTTTGCTATAGGCAAGTCAGCCTTTTTGAGCTTTATGAGTTATTTCCATAAAATTCAATTTTCCTATGAGGGATGTACTATTTATGTACACTATTATTCATAATTATTCAATGGAAGGATAAACACCAATATTCATCTCTTCATTCATGTGATTCAGTCTCTTTTCTTCTCTCTATTTTTCCTATGTATGCTTTTGAGAATTCTTAGTAGCAAGATCTATTTCCTGTGCTTATTCTTAGCATCATTGCACATAGAATTGATCTATTATTTCTACAAGATGAAGCTAGTTTCTAGTTTTCCACCTGGAAAAAAAATCAAGCCCCCTTCCCTAGCTTTCCCCGGGTTTCCTTTTGATGCCCCATCAAAGAAAATTGAGGCTTTATTTTTGGATTGCCACCAATCTGGAAATTCTTTTTTCTGAAAGTCTGACCTGCCAATATGGTTTAATAACAGGCCTACTTAAGCCCTTCTGAATTTTATCCATTGTTTGCATACCGAGCCAATTATGTTCGGCAACTAAATTAGTGCCGACTATTCGAAGATTTCCTGCTGCTTCCAAGAGAAAATCCTTAGCTTTTGATGCTAAAATTTTTGGTTTCAGAATTTTGTTGTTGAAGATCAATTCATTTCTTGCCAGCCAAATTTTCCACCAAATGAATTTCGAAATGGCTTGCCAGATTTTTATCCAAACATGACTGGAAGAGAGAGTACCGGGATGCCTTGATTGCCAATTTTTAAATAAAGTAACAGGTTCAGCGGATAAAGGGAAAAAATAAATAGGCAGCCCACGCAGAACAAGAGCCCACACATTTTGAGCAAAAACACATTCGACCAAAATATGTGTTGTAGATTCTTTAGATTGTTGGTAGAAGCAGCACCTGTATGGACCAAAATGCAACCTTCTTAATGCAAAAATTAATTGATATTGCCAGCCTCCCTTGTGGTCTGGAACGCCTCCCTAGAAACGACGCCAAAAAGTGACAACCGTAATCAATCATCATTAATTTTGTTTCCTATAAAGAAAAGAAATTAGTAAGAATGATATTTATAGACCTTCTACTTTAACTATCAAACTCAGGGATTCATACAAACTTATGAGGGTTCTACACAATCTATGCAACTACAAAGAAATCTGACTATGTCTAGTAATATCAAACTTCAATCCATCTCTATTTAAATCAATACTGATAAAAATCAAAGGAAATTCAATATATGATCTACGGTTTGCAAGAAACATGGATCTATATCATTCAGTCATGCACATATCTTTTGGAAGTTGTCTTCATAGACCAATGTTAGAGTTGATATAACATGTCATAATGGGGACTGACTTAAGTGAGTAATGAATTGGAAGTCATATAAGTAAGGGGGCTAAGAATTTATTGGTTCAAATCATAATGGCTAGGAATACCTAGCATCTTTGACACACAATTTGAGGAAATAGGAGTCCAACTTGTAAAGGATGGTCATAACAAGAGTATATTTTAGCAGTGTGTAGCTTGGATAGTATACATGTTTTCTTTGGGGGGGAATGTTGACGTATACATGCAATGTGATGGGAGGGATTTCATTAGGGTATACTCTTGGGGAGGATAATGTAGATCCTAAGAACTAAGGAAACTGCATGATTTTGGAACGCTGGGCATATTCCACACCAATTTCCACTAAGTTGCATTGTGTGTGCCTGGAGGATCAAATCGGGCTGAATTCATCTTGTTGAACCCAATTATTGTTGAATAGAAACCAATTATACCCCAACCCCGTGTGTCTTTGAAATCAAAGTGAATTGAGGCGAGATCAGTCAATTTTTCAAAAAATATTTTTTGTGGACAGAGTTGTTTGCCAGGTCGTGATATGTCAAAGAGGGGAGTGACCAACCAGTCCATTTCCCATTGACATCCCATACGGTTATATGAGATAGTCTATTAATTCCTTTGCTCAACAATTTTTTTTAACTCCATAATAGAATCATCATTCTGAAGTGAATCGTGGCCATTAATTTTTTCCTCCCACAGAAGAGTATTTCTACCATTGCCTGGGATTCGATACAGATGCTGGACGAAGAAATTAAGACCTTTCCAACATAAATTCCATATATTGGATCCTTTAGGGGTGTTTGCAAATTGAATATTTCTTAACGTTCCTCCATGCAAATATTTTTTCCATAAGAGATGACTAACAGGATACTTTTTATTGGAAAACAACTGCCATAATAATTTGCATCCCATTTCTAAATTGGACATTCCTAGATCTTTGATTTGAAAACCGCCTTCAAGAACAGGTTTTTTAATAATTTCCCACTTAACCAGGTGCATGCGGTTCTAGTGTCCTTTCCCACCGCTCCATAGGAAGTCTCTGATCAGTTTTGAAATCTATTCCAGAATAGCTTAGGTGCCAGGAGTAAAGAGGATTGGTAGATAGGAATAGATGAAAGGACTGATTTAATCAGAATGACCTTGCCTACCTTTGTAAGCCAGTGACATCCCCACGAAACAATATTTGCTTTAATCTTATTAACAATTTCCAGCCATAAGGAAGGATTATTTTGTCCCAAAGTGAGAGGTAAACCCAGATATTTAACCTTATCCCAAGTGGCATAACATTCAAAACCCAATATCTGCGAGATTTTATCCATTTTTGGTTGATCTGTATTCCAATCGTACACTGCACTCTTATGGTTATTGATAAGAGCCCCACAAATGATACAAAAATGGTGCATAACTTCAGAGAAGACTCTTGCCATTTTTAAGGAAGCTCCACCCAAAAACAAGGTGTCATCTGTGAAAAGAGCATGGTTAATAGCTTCAACTCTAGCTGTTGCAGTTATGCCTGGAATAAGCCCATCAAATTTTCCTGTGGTTAGCTTTCTACTTAAAGATTCAACCATAAAAATGTACAAGAAGGGCGATAAAGGATAGCCCTAACGAAGCCCCCTAGAAGCTTGGAAGAAGTTTGATGGTCTACCATTTACTAAAGGAACTATTCAAGGATTGGTTATGCAAGATTTAATCAAGTTTAAAAAGGTAGAACTAAAGCCAAAAGAGTGGAGAACAGAGAAAAGAAAGGAATTCTTTACCCGATAAAAGGCATTTTCCATATCTAGTTTGATAAGTATGCCCTTTTCCTTCTGAAGAAAAATAGAATGCATAGCTTCATGCACTTCAATAGCATTATCCAGTATATGTCTCCCTTTTACAAACCCTCCTTGCAGAAAATAAATCAGCTTCCCAAGAAAGGCTTAAGTCTAATTGCTAAAAGTTTAGAAAGAATATTATAAGACGCATTACACAAAGAAATAGGTCTAAATCTATCAAAAGAGGATGGATTAGCTTCTTTAGCAATTAATGCGAGAAAGGTGGAGTTTTTGCATCCACCTACTTTGGATTTTGCCTGAAAATCTTTTACCATTTGGAGAAGGTCTTTCCTAATGACTATCCAGCAGATTCAGTAGAAGTGAATAGAGAATCCATCGAGACTAGGAGCACTGTCTGGCTTCATGGACCATATAACATCAATAATTTCTTGTTCTGAAAAGGGCTGCATTAGCTCTTCATTTTCTTCCTTACTAACCAAACTAGGAATATTTGACAAAAAATCAGAGTTGAATTCTGAGTTAGAAGAGCCTTCTTCCCTATATAGTTTCTGGAAATGAGCTTCAGCTAATTGTTTGATTTGAGAAAATCCTTTTACCATTTCACTGAACTCGGAGGAGATTTTCGAAATATTATTTTTAGAAATTCTGGCTCTGCACTGCTTATGAAAGAAGGAGGTATTCCTATATCCAGCTTTCAACCAAGTGCTTCAAGACTTGAGTCTCCAATATTCTTCTTCTCGACAGAAAGCTTGGAAGGAATTAAATTGAGCTTTTTTCTTCTTTTCAAGTAAAGTTGGAGTAATTTATGTCTCTTCCATTTCAAG
Organism: Pseudotsuga menziesii; assembly: GCA_001517045.1. NCBI lineage: Eukaryota > Viridiplantae > Streptophyta > Pinopsida > Pinales > Pinaceae > Pseudotsuga > Pseudotsuga menziesii. The sequence goes on from LPNX010785646.1 coordinate 87,132, forward strand.
TTGGATTTTCTCCAAATTTTGAAGGGCTTCTCTCCTTTCAATGATTGGATTTTTTTGAGAATGTTTGACCCAATCCTTTAGCGTTGTTTTAGTATTAATGAGCTTACTCTCCCAAACAAAATTTGAGGATCCAACACCAAGCCATTTTTACAGTACTCAAAAATCCATCACTGTCTTTCCACAATGGGTTGAAATGGAATGGGATGGAACCAAGGTCCTCTTCATCTTCGGTCTGCAGTAGTATTGGCTTATAATCAAAGGTGATCTTAGGCATAATACTTGAGGAGATAACTTTATGATTATACAACAAAGAGCTCTGCACTAGAAAACGATCTAGTCTAGCAGAGATGTGAGTTGTCCCCAACCTGTTATTTGACAATGTATACCTTCCACGTTTTGGTTTGAAGTCTATCAACTCCCAAGATAATATAAATTTATCCACTAAATTTAGTAAAGGGTCTTTCCCATAAATGCCACCTGATTTTTCCTTTTCATTCAATATAATATTTAAGTCACCAGTGACTATGACATTTGAGAAAGAGTTAGATTCAAGAAATTCTGCCAACGAATTCCAACAGGCTCTTTTTTCCTGAATATTGACCAGCACATAGAGATTAAAGAGGCAGATTGATTGCTTACTTGGAATATGGCATAGATTTGTGAAGATTCAGTGCTGCGTAGTGAAGGAATTTTCAAGAGAAAAGGAATTTTCTGCCCATAAAGTGTCAATTCCACCAACAGAGCCTCTGGCACCTCATCGCCTTACCAACATTAGTTTTCAATCTTTTGCAGCTAGTGGAAAGAAGACTATCCTCGTCGATTTTAGTCTCTTGAAGCATAAGAACGTCTGGAGAAGCCATTCTTATAAGGTCATTAACAGCTTCATATTTTGAAGAATGGCCATGCCCTCTGCAATTCCAAGAGACCAATTTCATTATTTGACTGAGGGGTTAGGACCACCTCTACCCCGAGTATTCCTTATAATTGACATTTCTATAGTTGGATGACTCCTTTGCATCTTAAGGCATTCAGCCTCTTCCTCCTGAACCGTCTTTTGAGATTTTCGCCCTTTTTTGGATGACTTCTATGATGGATCTTCTTCAAATGAACCAGAATTGTCAATTGGTTTCTTTTTTTTTCCATTTCTGCGTAGGTAGGAGAATGACCTTCCACAAAGATTTTGAGAGCTAGCTCAGGAGAGCTTCTAACTTATTCATTTAATTGAATTGGAAAAAGAGGAACTTCTCCCTCTTTGAGGATAGAAAGCACTAGTTCTTCTGGGATGCTCAATACTACAAAATTGTTTTGAGTTGATGGTTCCTTCAAAGCTACTCCATTTTCTTTTTGGTTCTACCCAAAAGATTTGCTACTTGTCCCCATTTCTAATCTTTGACCAGAGACTTTATTTCCTTGCTTTGTTGAGTTTGGTTTTTGAACTTTGATCCATTGATCTCCTTTTTCTTTTTCAACTTCTTCCTCAATCTTTTTCTTGCAAGTTCTAGCAAAATGTCCATAACCATGATAAAACCTGCACTTAAAGGGCGGTTGCTCATTATCTAGCTCTTGTACATAAGACCAGTCTACTACAATCAGATTAATAGCTTCAGGTAGACCTACCTCCAAATCCACTTCAACACAGATTCCAGCACATGTGTACTGATCTCTATGGTTAGCCCTATCAATGTATTTCCCCAGTGTGTTTCCTATAGCTTATAGGGATCCCAAGTTACATCAATGAAGAGGTAGATGCGAAAACCTAACCCAAACAGGAACAACAGAGGGGACATCTTGGTTTGGATCAAAATCTAGGGTCCATTTATTCAGGTAGACCCCTTGAGGCCCCATAAAGTATGGCCCGTTTCTGAATATTAAGTCTCTATTAGCTGAATTTTCATAAAGAAAAAGATAGTATCTCTTACCAATTAGGTTGCTACAAATTTCTTCTTATATGAGAGGTTTCCAGTTCCTTTGAACCCACCCAGCAATAGTCTTGGGGGAAGGCCAAAGACCGGTGAATTGGCCAATGAGCCCTCGATCAGCAATATTAAGAGCAGTTTGGCAAGTATCCACTAGAAGGGCTACCGAAGGGATATTGTCAAGTTTCTTTACAAAATATTGTTGGGTCTGGGATAGTTTCCTCTTATTTCCTAAAGCTGTTAGTCATCTGAATGCAAGGCCGAGATCAGGGGGATCCCCTCCATCCATCCTGCCTCGGTAAAAAATCCAAAAAGCTTTAAAACTCTTGATAATTAGTCAAGATTTGGTAGCCTGTCTTCAAGACTTGTTGAGCAGAGAAAGCCACAACCACCGACTCAAGGAATAAGGTTCTTGATGGGAGCTAAGTCGAATAAACCAACTCCACTTGCAAGCAACATCAACCTCCTCCAGAATCATGGACCTCCAAGACAAGGTAAGAGGGTTTCACTAGCAAGATTGATGGTTAGGATCAGCCACCCTGCATGGGAAAAAATACAACTTGAATCGAGAGCTACAACCTTTCCAAGCAACCTCCTACTCAACGAAAACCCTCAGCAAAGGGAGGATTCTCTCCTTCACGACCATACTCACAGAGGAGATAATATGGGCACGACCACCACTTGCATATCGCAGCAAACAGGCAGAGATGCAAGATTGATCCTAGGAGTGGAGCTTGAAGGAGTCCAGACTCCACAAAATCAGAAAACCAGGAATGCAAAAATTTAAATTTTCTTGGAGCAAAAGTTCACTAGGCCGTCATGTGAGTATCGTTTCTACACTTGTTCAAGTTTCTTAAGAAAAAGTGTGTTCATCACTAAGTATCTCATCAATTTCAGTATCCTCCCTGAAGTCTCAATCAATTAAGCAAAATCCAATCTTCGAGGCTGAATCTTTTCAAGGTGGAATGACTTGTGATATACTTAAATGTAAATTACTCATTTTAGTTATTCATTATTATTTAGGATAATTCATTGATTAGTTTAAAATTGTACAATATGTCTATTAAACCAAAAGACATGACCCCCTTCTATATTGGCCATTCTCATTATATTTATCATCATCAATTATATAAATATTAATAATTAAATATATTTATAAGAGCGATTCTTAAAACCTCATCCAACCCAAGGTTTTCAATAGCCTCAAGGTTGGAAAGGTCCTCCTCATGGAACCCAAAAACAACAATTATTTATACAATTTCCACAACAACAACTCCATAACAACAATAATTACAACTACCTACTAGTAACCCTCCACCAAGACCACAACTACTTACACAACCCATTATTAACCCAAATATTGATAAAACAAATCAACCCATAGATAATGTTGACTTGTCTAGTTTTCCTACTTATTCTCTCTCTTTTGTTGAGTGCTAAGACATACATTTGATATCAAGAAGAGTTCTTAATAATCATGTTTCTCCAGTTATCACAAAAGATGATGTAGAAGAAGGAAAAGCTTTATATAAAACAATCTTGAAGGATACCAAGTTGTTTCTCAACCAAACATGACACCACAAACCACTTCTCCAAAAAATTCAAAACAACGACAGTCAGAGGTTGTACCACATCCTCCATATCTGGAGAGGTTAAATCTAGATAAGCCTCTTTCCCATCTTGAGTTAGACTTTCTAGGGAAGTTGAAAATTCATGTGTTGGGATTCCTTTATTTCAAGCCATCAAATATGCCCCGTATATGCCAAAGTTATTTGATATTTATGCCTAAGAAATTTTGATAGAAAGAAGAAGGACCCCTCCATTATCCATGTGGTCTATTAACTAGGGAATCTAATGCTTGGAAATATTTTTACCATCAAGTACACAAACCTTGGAAGCCCCGTTTTTTATTTTCACATTACTAACATCCAAATTTCAAATACTTCAATTTATCTTGGGCATTCCATAAATGTAATGGCTAAGGAGACTATGGAAAAATTGAATTTTCCCAATTTATAAAAAAACCCCATATTCCTCTAATAGCTGACCAATCCGCTATTAAATCCAAAGGCATATGATAAGGCATTGCAGTTTCTATGGAATCTTTGAAGTATCCAATAAAATCCATGGTATTACAACCAAAACCCAACCTTGTGGGTCACTCTTTAATTTTAGGCTGGTGACTAATAACCATTGTTGATGCCTATATTACTTTCAGATTTGAAGATATCACTATCTCCCTAGGAAATTCCACTAAGAAAATAATTTTGTATCCTCCTTCCAATCCCAGAATCAATCATGATACACCTTTTTGGATCGGAGAGGGGAGTGGTGATGAGGAATATTCCTTACAAATACTTACTCTAGATGAAATTATTTTACACAAGGAAGAGACTAAGGATGACATGGCCATCGACTTTATAGTAGACCCTAGTGCATTCTAGACCATCCCTCACATTTTTCAATTATATTATGAACCAAAAAAATCACGAAAAATGTTGGATGGTTGCTCTCTCTTTACAATTAGAGTGTATGCTTGATCCACTTTATTCCATAACAAAATCCTTTAGCATAACTATGTAAATCAACCTTGGAAAAACACTAAATGTCAATTATGGGCTATATTTTTTATAAAATTAACAATTGATTACATTGTTCCTAAAAAACAGTGGTGCATTTGCTTGGGAATACACTGACATGAGAGGGGTCCACTGAAGTTTATGTACATGACACTTTTTTATAAAGGATGAATCTTGACCTATTTGACAACCCTAGTAGCAAATGAACCTCGCATTACGTAAACCAGTGAAAATGAACTATGAAAGTTGGACAATGTTAATTTCATTTATCCTATTTCTGACAATCAATGAATGTCACCACTAATGATTGTTTCGAAGAAAAATGGAAAGTGGTGAATTTGTGTTAATTATCATGAACTAAACAAAGTTACTTTGAAATAGCACTTTCCTTTACCTTTCATTAATTAGGTCCTTGATAAATTGATAGGAAAGAAGTAGTTCCCCTTATTCGATGGGTTTAGTGGGTATAATCATATTTGAATTTCCCTCAAATATCAAGATGAAACTACCTTCACCTACCCATGGGGCACCTTTTCCTATTGAGTATTACCCTTTAGATTCTATAATGCACTAGTTATTTCACCAAGTTTCTCTTGGTATATTTTTTTACTTAATACATGACTGTGTAGAGATATATATGGATGACATCGCTATCTAAGGAGATGCATTTGAGGAAGCACTCACCGTGACACATCCCTTCCAATCAATCCAACAAATATAGTAGGACATGAACAATTTATGGGGTTCTAAATTTCACCCCCATGGCCACTTTATGAAATTCATAAACATGTAAATGTGTGTAAATATGCATAGTTAAAATACACAATGAAAAATATTTCATTCCACACACATCATGCATATACCAACATATTCATCACAATCATAATAATAAGAATCATGTGCATTCAAACACAATAGTAAATTAACGAGTGAACACTTATCTTTCAATGCATTTTCCTAAGAAACTGGATATGAAAGAGAAACATTTCACCCAACCCTAGGCACCCTGTCAAGAACATTATCTCTCTATTGTGAGGCCACCCTCGAGCCGAGCTATGTATACACTAAGGAGGAACTACATAGGCTCACTCACAGCCATAGACACACACCCAAGCTAAGCCAACGCACGATTGGGTTTATCAAGCATGTAGAGAGACAATAAAGGAGAAGGTTAAGCCAGTGATCTCAACCACATAGCTATAGACATCTCAATTGGCTTCATCCAACATTGGCACCCACATCACGTACGAAACCCAACACAAGGAAGGTCCCCTTCTCTGCTACACAGTATCTCAGGAGACCCTTCCCTCCTGTGTTACTCAGGGTGGGAATAGAAAGGTCCAAGCTACTAAACCTTTAGAGATTTCTTTCCTTCACTAGTTTTATCAAGCCATTCAAACCTTTGGTCTCTCTCTAACTTCAATTTGCTCTTTGATTTTGGATTCTAGGCCACATTAATCTTTATCCACGAAATTCAATTTCTAGGCTTCTAAATATGGGCTTTCCCACAGGTTTTTGGGTCTTTAATGCTCTCAAATTCCACCGAAGGTTTATACCTATGGATTCCCCACTATATTTCACAACCCAAATGAATTTGTGGGCATTATTAACACTCTAAATGTGGCTCCTTCTCTGGTTATGATTTCTATTCTTTTCACCGATGGGAATGCCTATCTTGCCAAAAATTTGAGTTCGATTGCCCAATAATGGAATGGGAATGAAGGGAAATGAATCCCCATGATGAAAACTGACTTATGGTACCTAAAATTGATCCCATACTTAGCCATACAAATTTATGGTTTCATCCCATGCTCCATCAAATTCAAGAGTCGATTTTCAGCAGTATTCTTACAAAAGAATTAAAGATTGGCAAGGAAGTCCACTTGGGTGGTTGTTTACTAATTATGGCACATGGATTCTCAAGATGACACTTGGAAACAAAGTATTTAATACCGCATACCCCTATCCTCTCCCTAATGGATACAAATAGCCCTTCATTTTAGTTTCCTCCATATCCATCTCTAGATTTTTATTTGCATTACAAATCTTACATTGCTTTTACATTTTCCAAGGCTTACTAGCACATGGTCCACAAAATATAAAATACTTACATTTCTAATATTAGGCATTCACTAGCGAGGCCTTGGACTTGAGCTCTACAGTAGTTGAATCATGCATTACATATTTGCAACATTTACATTATCAAGTCAATACATTCCAGGGGTCAAAATGGGGGTATTACATACTAATATGGATAAAGTACTTAAGAGATGTTAAGAAACATAGTATCTAGCTCCCTTAGGCATGAAAATGTCACATGTTACTTACTGAGGGAATTGTTCTTTTCCATCACATTTCTTTTGCAGGTATATAGGTGCACCCCATAAAGATAAAGGTTATATCTCGACTTATTCCACCTGAAACTCAAAAAGATGTTCATAGCTTCTTAGGACATGCTGGCTATTATCGATATTTATTGAAATTTTTACAAAGTTAGTGTCTCATTTATTTACTTTGCTTAAGAAAAACATAAAGTTTTATTGGACTAACCAATGCCAAATTGCTTTTACATCTCTCAAGGAAAAGTTATATGTACAACCAATCTTGAGGAAACCAAATTGTTTTTTTCCATTCCACATCTCCATTGATGGTACATAAATTGTAGTGGATATTCAACTGGAACAATTCATCACAACATATCTTACAACTTAACTCATGATGTTGTCTTAATTCCACAAAATGGTAAATAAATGAGAACTAAAAGGAGATAACTAGAGAAAAATAACACATTTGCACAAATAACACAAGATATACCCTGGGAAAAGCCACCACGGAGAAAAACCTAACTACAAGTGAGGACTATGCATTTCTCTTTTCTTCTCCAAAATTCAATGCAAATACAAAGAAAGTAGTAATCTTTATATATTTTCTTCTAACATTGTGCCATGCACGGCTATTGCAAGGTCTCCTACTTCCTATGTTATTCTCTAATATCCACTCCCTTGTTATTTCTCAGGTATGGAACAATATAATAACTTCATCAGAAGCGGAACCTCTTTTCCTCTAAATGTCTCAATATTTAACATAACTCAATACTCATCGAGGGTTAGTTTTAGGGTTTGTACTCAACTCCCAATTAAGTTTAACTTTTTTGGACTCTCTATAATGATCTTGAAATTCCACACAATACAACAGTGGTCAACTAGATAGGTCAATTTGAGGGAGGCATGACTTCCTCATGCAGACTCCGAGTGAGCTGATTTTTGTACCGTTGGAAAGGTCCCAGAGTGTAGGATAGTGTCTAGCGATTGAGATCTATTCTCACAAACTCCCCCCGCCCCCCCACAAAAAAAAAAATTTAAGCCCTCAAACAAGCCTCAGAAGGTTTAAGACCACACATATACAAAGTAAGGCTTGGCCCTAAAATTAGCCCTACAAGCTAATTCATACAATTGTTCCACCCATAAAGCACCAAAATATATTAAAAATTTTACATTTTTCCAATTCAGATCATACCTCCCCCTTTTTTGAGCTTTTGGTCCCTACGAGATTTTACTAAATGAGGTTAGTAAATTTTTCCTCTAACATTTACCTGGAGTGCCATTTATCCTTGCCTAGAAGTTGTCGTTTCAACCCGATTTACTAAAGGTTATACTAACCCTATCTAGTAGTTTTAGACTTCTTTTGCAAAATAGTTTATACTTCCAACTCTACTTGAGCATCAAGTGCTAAGTCCTTTATGGTTGGTAGGACATGCTCCTCCTCTTGATTTAACATGGAAGGCTCAAAGAGTTTTAAATTTTCCACATTCACCGTTGAGTAAATGTGCATGTATAGGTGCAGTCTAAGTCTATAGGCATTATCTCCCACCTTCTCCAATACCTCAAAAGGTTCATACAACAAATCCTTGATCTTCTTGTTGGGACCCTATAGTATTTCGTGGTTTAGATGTAACCAAACTCTATCCCCCACTTTGTATGATTTCTAAACCCTTTGTTGGTCACATCTAGTCTTGTATTTTTCATGTGACTTCTTCAATGTTTGTTGTTATTGAAAACATATTTGTCTAGCCGTATCAATGAATTTGTTTATCTATTATTGCTTAACTTATGGTGTCTTATCCCACTTCCCCTTGTTATCCACATAAAATATCTATAGGTGAAGGTGCTAGATATCCAAAACAAGTTTCAAAAGAGGAAAAACCAATGGAAGTGTGGACTCCTCTATTGTAAGAGTGTTGAATGTATATCAAATTTTCATCCCCAATCTTCGAATTCTTCTTTTTGTAACTCCTCAAAATATTAACCAAATCCTTCGTAACTACTTCTATATTTGGATGGAACATTGTATATCTCTCCAACTTAGTGTCCATCTTCTCCCAAAATATAGTCCAAAAGGCACTAAGAAATTTAGTATCCTATCTAAGATGATGCTCGTTTGTATCCCAAAGTGCACCCGGACCTACTCAAAGAACATGTGTGTTGCTTCTTGTCCTTTCATAGTATTTTAAAAAAGCATAAGAGTGCACATGTTTCTAGATATGTAAACTAAAACAAATAAATAGGCATGCCCCTTCCTAGTGGGTGGTAATCTTCCCACAAAATCCATGGAAATACTTTCCCAAGGTCAATTGGGTATAGGTAAGGGTTGGTATAGACCTTGATTTCTATTATTGGGCTTGTTGGTACAACACAATATGCATCCTCTAATATATTGCGCTACATATCCTTGCACCTTACGCCAATGCACATACCTTTATGAGTTAGCAATTATCTTCCCAACACCAAAATGCCCTACACATTGGAAGTGTGCACATCTATGATAAGCTGCAATATTTCACCTTTATGCACACAAAGCTTGTCTACCTTGAAGAGTAACCCATTTTGGAGAATATAGTCAACATTACCGTCACCTTCTTCTACGTGAAATCAATTTTTTAGCTGTTTAAACACCTCCTTGAAGTCCTCATCTTCTTTGTATGCTTCTTTGTATGCATCATGGGTGAAAGGTTCCATGTGCATAAAGTCCCCAAAGTTTTTAATATTGGATGTGAGTGGCCTTGAAATCATCTTGAACAACTTATTAGCACTACCCTTCTTATATTGAAGATTATATGAAATAATTGCAAAAATACCATCCACTTGTAATGTTTCGTTTGTTGTAACTTACTATGGGATTGCAAATATTCTAGTGGTAGGTGATATATGTGGATAATTGTTTCCATGACCATTAAGAAGTGATTGCATGTACTTCTTAATAGCTTGAACTAGGGCATATAGTTCCCTATCATAGGTAGGGTACTTCAATATTCCCCCATGAAACATTTCATAATAACATACTGACTTACATCCTTGCATCAAAATTGTTGCCATGGCATAACCACTTGCATTTGTCTCCACTTTGAAAGGATTCTACAAGTTAAGCAATGAGAGAAGTGGTGCTTGACTCATATTTTATTTTATCTGATTGAAACCTTTTTGTTGATTCTTACTAGAAACTCTCACCACTTGTTGTTATGGAGTGGAGTGGTGCAACCACTGCTGAAAAGGAAGTGATAAAATTATGTAGGTATTGTGATGCTCCAACAAAGATCCTAACCTTAATGACAATAGTAGGTACTTACCATTTTATAATGGCCTCCATCTTTGTGGGGTATATATTCGATTACCCTCCACCGCTCACATACCTCAAATACACCAATGACAACTAAGTGAACTCACATTTATTGAGGTTAGCGAACAACTAATTATTTTTCAAAGTCTCTAACATCTATGTGAGATGTGAAATTTACTCCTCCCAGGTAGAGCTATAAACCAATATATCATATAGATACCAAATAACAAATGAAGTTAAACATGGGCGCAAAACATCATTCATTAGTCTCATAAATCTACTAGGTGCATTACATAAACGAAAAAGGCATGGACAATCATGCATACAAATACTTCCTTGTATTAAAGGCAGTATTCCACGTGTCTTCTTCTTTGACACATACCTAATGGTATCATGATTTGAGATCCAACTTGGTGAAGTGCTTGGAACAATGCAACTAGTCAAACAAATCATCAATCCTGAGCATAGGGTGTCGACTCTTCAGTGTGATATTGTTCAAATATATATAGTTAGTTCCATCCTTCTTGGTTACGATGATTATAGGTGACCTACAAGTGAGGTGATTAGTTGAACTACTCCTTACTCCAACAATTGTTGCAACTGCTTTTTCACCTCGTCTGCTTCCAAAAAAAATGTCTTTACAACCCAATATTCTGAAATGGCGGGTCATGCAAAAACTGTATCGCATGCTCTCCATACCTCTTTGGTGGTATCTCTTTAGGATCCTGGAACACTCCTTTGTACATCTTTATCGACTCCTCCAACTAGGTTTTCCTCCCTAATACATCCCTCTAGGGATGAATTTACTCTTATCAATTCATCACTTGATTGATTCTCTCATAAGAAAAGCAAAACATATTTCTAACTTGCACTAATCAGTTTTTTGGCTTGTTTGGGACTTACCATTGATATCTTTGATTTAAATTTATGTTCATTGATAATGAATGGCTTCCCATCCTTGATCATGCTATACTTGTTTTCTCTCCCCAAGAAAACCACATCCCTCATATACATGTGGGGTCTTCTAGACAATACACCACACACGCCAAGGAGTACTACAACTAACTCCACTCCATCAATAAATCTGAACTTACAACAAATTTGATCTTACATGGTTTAATGTCCTTGGTCATATATCCTTGCTTACACATCCCAATGTATAAGGGACAGGATGATCATGAACCTCCAACCTAAGCTTGTTGACCTGATCAATTGCTATGATATTGGCTTGTGAACTGGAATCAAATAGATGGTCTACCCTAGTATGCTTGATTTGCATCATAATATGGAATATTTTTGTCATGTCCTTCTCTTCCTTATTGTGAAATTCTTATTCACAACAAGATCTAGAAGCAAAGAGAATCCTCACAACTAAATAATTTGACAAAACCTGAAGAAAACAGCGTAAAAGAGCAATATTAACACATAGAGATGGTGTCAATAACTGAAGTTTCTATTACATTCCAACATGTAAACATGTCTAGAACATGATTATATTACATTAGGATAAAATCATTATCCTTTGGAGGCAAATTGGTGGCATACATGTGGAAAGCTTAGATTGGACCTCAAACCCCCCTAAGTGGACCGGTGAGCACCCAAACCACCTAAAACGGTCATGAATGGCCATGTGAACGTAGATGAAGCATGATTGGTCACAAATAAGGGTATGCTAGTCATTTTGGAGTGCATGGGCAAGTGGAAGTGGCTCTAGGAAACATTTAATGGTCCAAAACAACCAAATACAATGCATAGGTGCCTCTGGTCAAACTAGCTCCCTGTTTTAAGGAGTGGGAGCACCCTAAGAGACCAAACTATCATTAACGATGGAAATCGTGTTACTGAATTATCAAAATATGGGATTTTGGTGTAATTAATGATCCAAAACCCCCAATTACCTTAGGTTGCCAACATAACCAATGTTTGGACTATGCAACATAAGTGAAGACGAATGCAAGTATGTCCTAGGTGGTATGTGACCATGGTACTAGGTGGTATGATATTCTAACACCCCCCCTTAACCCTAAATTAGTGTAAGCACATCAAAAGTTGAGGCCTTGGAAACTAAGGCTCAAGTCACCTCTTACAAAAAAATATTTGTCCATATAACCAAGGTAAGAAGGAAAACCACATGGGAATAAAACCTCCCCTCTAAAATGGACACGGAGAAAAATATGAAAGTGAATATCAGTCATCACCATTTGTCACCCACTCCAAGGATTTATCTCATGTAGGTGAATGTATTCTCTGTGAAGATCTTGGTGAAGATGTCAACAGTTTTCTCTCTAGATGGGCCATATTGCAATGATATCACTTGCTCATGCACCAAGCTCCTGATGTAGTGCATGTGAATCTCAATGTGCTTGGTCCTCTATATCTATATTGGATCTATGGATATATTGATTGCACTTTCATTGTCACACCAAAATAAAGTGGGTGAATCAAATGAAAAACCAATTTCTCCAAGAATGCCTTGCAACCACACACATTGTGTAGCTGCATTCACTGCTCCTCTATACTCGGCCTTGGTTGATAAAAGGGATATAGTGTGATTTTTATTAATTTAAAAACATATGGGACCATGTGAAAGCATGAATACATAACCTAAAGTGTACTTTATGTCAATGGAATCTCTATCCTAATCAGAATCAATAAATCCAACTAGTTCTAGTGGAGAACTAGCATCATAGTGTGTCCCGAAGTGTTTGGTTCCTTACACATAATGAAAGATCATTTTAGCATCCATCCAATGGATGTCATGAGGCCCATGCATATGCCTTGCAACAACACCTACTGCATAAGCCAAATCAGGTCGAGAGTGTGTGATATACAGCAAGATCCCAACTAGTTTCCTATACAACGAGCTGTCCACCAATGGAGATGAACCAAAATCACCTAGTTTAACTTCTGAAAGGAAGGGACACTTGGTTGATTTACATTCAGCCATTTTGAACTTTAATAACAGGTCTGAAGCATAATTTGATTGGCTTACCTTAGTATCTACATCATATTTCTCAATCTCCAAGCCAATAAATTATTTTAGCAATCTTAGGTTAGTCATTGAAAACACATTGTGCAATGAAGACTTAATTGAACCTATATCAGCAATGCAACTTCCAGTGATCAAAATATCATCACATACAATAATATGATCTAAATAGAGTCTTATAAATGTTTCAACTACACATTAGGATCATATTTTACATCTTTCAAAGCCTTGTGAGAGAAGAAATCTATCAATTTTGGCATACCAAGCCCTAGGGTCTTGCTTGAGGCCATAGAGAGACTTCTTCAACCTGCAAACAAGTGAAGGATAATGAATGAAACCTTTAGGTTGTTGCATACAACTCTCCACATGAAGGTCACCATGAAGAAAACCACTCTCCACATCCATATGGTGCACCTCCCATCGCTTAGATGCAACAATGGCCAAAACTAGTTTGATATAGTCCATCTTTGCAACCGGTGCAAATGTCTTTGTATAGTCCACTCCATGGAATTGAGAGAAGCCTTTGGAAACCGACCTGGCCTTATAATTCACATCTGAACCATCAACATCCATATTGGTCCTGTAGGCCACTTACATTGCACTAGTTTCCTCTTGGAAGGTAAAGGAACCAAATCCCAAGTTTCATTGTCTTGCAAGGACTTGAACTCTTCTTGCATGGTTGTTTTCCATATTGGATCATGTGATGCTTCTTCATATGAATATGTATCCTATCCAACCTTCATAAAACACCTCTTTAGAATATTCAAATCACAAGTGAAGAAAGCATTGTGAAACTAAGATCTAATCTTCCTAGAGTCTAGTGGATCTCCAACAAGATCGCCATCTGCTTGTATGGTTTTCTCAACCCATTTTGGCCTTATGGGTGAGTCATTATCTGCATGTATTTCATAATATTAATCTTCCATATCAGAATCATAAAAATCAGAATGAGAAACATCACTTACATCATCATTGAGTGGAGGGCGTGAGCAATCCCCCTCTACTAGTTTGACCTCTTACATGGGATCTTCTTCGAACTGTACACTTCTCTTAATGAATGTTTTCTAAGATGAGGGATAAAAGTGCTTGTATCCCTTTTCATATTCAGCATATCCAAACATTATGGATTCCTTTCTTTGATATTGCAAGGATTTTCTCTTCTCCGGAGGAGTTATAGCCCAAGCCTTTGAGCCAAAACCCCTGAAATGAGAAACATTGGGCTTGTGACCTCTCCAAGCCTCAAATGGAGTTTTATCTTCCAATGCTTTGTGTGGAACTATGTTCTGAACATATTCAACACAATTGATGGCTTCATCCCATAGATTAGGAGATAAAAACTTAGCCTCCAACATGCATGTGGCCATCTCCTTCAATGCTCTATTCTTACGCTCTGCCACACCATTTTGATGTGGTGTGTAAGGCACTAAATGTTGCATTTGAATGTCATTCTCTTCACATAGATTTTGTAGGTTATTATTTACATATTCCTTTCCATTATCATTCCTTGATACCTTGATCTTCTTCCCACTCAAGTTCTCAACCAAAGCTTTGAAAACTTTGAAGATCTCATACACTTCATATTTTTGCTTGAGAAAATACACCCAATAATACCTTGATAAATCATCTATTAATGTTAAGACATACCTTGAGTTTCCATAGGAGGGTATGAGAAGAGGTCCTATCATATCTGAATGGATCAATTCAAGCACTTTGATATCCCTTATTTCCTCCCCCTTGTCATACTTGCACTCTGCATGCTTCCCAACAATGCATCCCTTGCATGTGCCTTTAAACTTGATGCTTGGAAGTCCTTCAACCATGTTTTATTTTCTCAAAGCTTGAACATATCTATAGTTTAGGTGTCCAAACCTCTTATGCCATAGCTTATTGGTCTCATTTGCATGTGACAGGAGCGCATTCCCTGAGGAGTAAGGAAGAAAGTGTGAAAACTTGTACATTCTTGACTCGTGATCTGCAATACCCATTGCAACAAATTTGCATGTAGAAATTTATGATATTTCCACATCATCTTTAGTGAATTTCACTCTCTTGACCGAACTTGCATGTGTCATTTGATAGACATAAATTAGTTTTGCTGCAAGATCATGCACATGCAACACATTGTTGAAGTACCCACTGTCAAGATTGATCTTGCCAATCCCTTTGGCTGGGATCTCAGAGTCATCACCCATGAGGATGGATGGACCATTGTATGGATGTAGGGTCGAGAATGAGTCTTGTATAGAATCCATGTGACTTGAGGCACCTGTATATATTACGAAGGAGGGAGAGCCAGAAGATCCAACAACCAGTGCATGACATCTTTCCTTGTTTTCAGAATTCGAACCTCCCTCTTTCTTCCTTGCGCCATCTAGAAGAGGAATGTTTTTCTTCTTAAGGAGTTGTGCATGATCATTGGGGTAATGAATAATCCCGAACTACATTTCCAAAATTTTTACAATTATAACACTAGATTACTCCTCCTCGACCTCTAGATCAACCACCTTGATAATTTCCTCCTTTACTCCACCTTCCATTCTCCATGCTTGGGGAGGGGAGTTATCAGACACTCAATATGCAAAATGATCCAAACTGTCCTCCAATGAATTTGGGGATCTACATTTATTTGTGTTGTGAGTAGTAGACCCACAAAAATCACAATGAACATCATTTAGGACCAAGGAATACTTCTATAGGACAAGGCACTGGCGAGGGGAGTTCCCATACATTTTACAAATTTAACAATATCTGTTCAACTGTGGACAAGTAAAACATTGTCCTCACCCATAACACTAGTTATGAGCACCAACTTATGCAATACCTATAGAATATCTCAACGGACTTGGTCCTGTAAGGGGAATAGGTGTAAGTCCTTCTCTCATCCTTGTACATTTAGAAGGATGATTATATTATGTCATACATCGAAGACACCATACCTACCCTCTATCGACCTTGAGAATAATCAACTCTTGGATTTTCTTAGTTAAGATAACTATCTAGTTTTGTGCTTACAATAAGTCAGGTTTGACTACAAAGCCATAGGCCTACTATTTCTTGGGTACTTAGCTAAGGCTTCAACCTTCATAGCTTGCTCCAATGCGACTCTGGGGGTGTCAATGGTCAGTTGGGTAAAAGTATTCGAGTTAGCAGTATAAACCCATAAATATACCACTATTTGTAATTCAAATCATGAATAGGAAAAGACAATCTATTCATCACATCCCTAAATCTATTAGCATATTCCCATGTCAATTATCCTTCATATTGTTAGATTTATTTTAGTTTTGCAATCCTTTGTTGCTATGATTTTGGAAACTAGAATTCATTAATAAACAACTACTTCACCTCTGCCAAAGATAAAGGTGTTGTATTGGGAGGGCGAAGAGCCATAAATTTAATGTACCACTATAGTGCCCATCCCCACAACATAGTCTGAAATTCAACTAGTTTGGACATATCTAGGATTCCCTTGGACCTCCAAATGGCTTCACAAAAAACCCAATGTTGTTGTGCATCTTCTGCACCTCCCTTGCCCCAAAACTCTAGGTACTTCATGGAAGAATCCCATGCACACCAGCCATTGTGGTCATTAGATATCCTAACAACACAAACCCTCTAGGACTGGTTTGGGAAACCACATTTGAAGCTATGTTTGGGCTTGAACTATTCCTATTCGAAGAACTTGTTAACACTATATAAGAACTAGATCAACTATTACTTCCTCCTATGACTGTACCATTAGACTGACTGCTACTACCAGGAGAATGATTGTACCATGACAATTACAAAGTAGAAATACAAAAAGAGAGTATAATTTATGAAAGCATGGAGAGTGACCGATATCGGGTTGATGCTACAGTTCTCTAATCTTTCTTCCTCGACAATAAGGGGTTCAACTTCTCAACTGCTTCCATCTTGACGTCACTCGGGAGGATCCACAACCTGCACCTAAACTATCTCTGCACCATCAATCTATATTTCAACGTCCCTAGTACTCATGTTATTGTCTCCACCTTCCATTTCCACACATCCGTCTCCACCCCAATCTCCCATACTAGGGTCTTCTTCTATCATTATTCCTTTTTTCCTTCAACCAGGCACTGACCAACTCTTAATGTCTCACTACCTTCCACAATTTGCTCATCCCTTATTCATATTTTCTTGTACCAATTATCTCCTTCCATAATTTCCCACTCTTCCTCTTTGCCCACCTCATATGTTTCTCCCATCATTACTCTCAAATACTTGACCTCTTTGTTGCTTGCTCAACTCGTTCTTGGTCTTCAGAGATGTCACCCATCATCACCAAGTCCTTATCAACTTCTGCAACTAATCAACACCATTCCCAACCACTCCCCATGTTGCAACTGCTTACATTGCCATCAAGATTTGATTAAATGGAAAAAAACCCTTTTCTACCATCCAAAATTTGATCCACAACGAGATTTTCTTGATTAATCTCCCACGAGCATTTCGCTTGAAGTCAACTTTGGATTTTGAGAAGGATTGGCAATTCTCCATGACAAACTCTACTATATATCTATTAATGGTATTGTCTACCCAAAAATCCTCAGTTCTCATTTTTTGGTGATCTAACCTATGCATGCAGCCAGGACTTTAGATTTCCATTAGATAGATCTCTAACACTGATTTTTGTACTAAAGGGATTCCACAATTCATTTTAGCCACATGTATAGTTTCACTAGGAACTCACTCCATAATATTCCATATTGATCCCATGATGGTCCATCACACAATATAAAATCTTTGTATCTTGTGAGGTTCCCCTTTCTCAATACAACTTTTTGTAGCATAAAGTCTTTAAGCCTCTTATCTCGCTAATCTTGAATTAGAGAGTTATAGATCACCTCATCGATCCACCTAGTATATCCCTATTTGGAACCAGGACTTGATAATGGAACCATTTGTTGGTGCAAAAATGTTTAAAGATAAGGATTCTATGTAGGGGCCAACAAAGGAGCATTGTAGTCTAGATGTGTCAGCGTTTTCATTCTTCTCCAAGGAGAGGAGCACCTCACGCGAGGTACCGCTAGGACTTTTGAGAGATGAGGGAAATGCTAATGCAGAGACTAGAAAGAGTTCTCAAAGGTCCATTTTAATCACTTATTATGTTGTCCAACATAAATATAGACTAAACACACATCTTCTATTGATCACGCATTGCACATAAAAAGCAAATATAAAACATTCATTCACACACACACACACACACACATATCCAACATGAATTTTTGACGGGGCACCCACACTTTCATTTTCGTTAATCAAAATAGAGCATATTACAAAGATTACAATCTATAGACATTGATGTCTCACAACCATCCCCTTGGTTCCTATATCCCACCCATTACATTGGAGAACTTATCATAGCTTGTTCTCATCGCCCCTGGTTACGAAAACCCCAATTAGCTCTAATGCAAATAAACTCTCTTGCTCTTGCAAACCATAAATGATAACCACTTTCCTTGGTTCATCTTCCATTTTTATGTTTCTTGGGTGGTTAATTTTTAGCACATTAAGGCAATCTCTAGCTTTGAGTTGTTTATGTGGTTGCATTAATTGTCCATCTTATCTTCTTCCATGTCCACTTGTCACAACCTTTTCCACATTGGCTGCCTACCTATCTTCCGCAATTTGGTTTTCAAAATGAAGGGGCCAACAATAGGTATAGAAGGTGGAGTTGGATGTGGCCCACTTAAGGCAACAATTGGAATTTTAGAGAGGCACTCCTTGTACTATGAGTAGATAACAACCATATGCTTCTCCATCCTGTTTTGTTTTATCTAGGAAGTCTCAACACACCAAGCACATGCCTCACCATCAAGTTGGTTGGGCTTATTTTGGAGGCTATGCGACAATGAATGTTATCTTCTATTAAAAAACTGGGCATGTGGTTCTACAACATTAATACTACATGCTTTGGAGACTTTGCTATCACTATTTTTGTCCATTGGGCAATTTTGGTTTCTAAACTTGCTCGATTTTTATTTTACTAGTGCTAGTGGTGGCTATACTTGTGACCCTTTCTTTTGGAATGTATTATTCACCTAGAGAACTTGTATATGATGCCTTGTGTACATTCTTTATTTATATAATAGTTAACTGAAGCATTTCCATATTAAGCAAGAGCTTTACTGTCGTTAGGGAATAGTTTGTAGTGTACATGATTTTGTTTTCAACTTATCATGTTTGCTACTTGTAATGTCTACATAGTGATATTGTTAGTATTCACACATGAACACATGTCACACAAAGGAGAGAGGGGGAGAATAAGTAAGCATAATCATGTATCAACCAATAAACAATTATGTCAATAGGGAGACCCTACCTTTGTCGATGCCTCAATTGGCATAAGAATCAATGTTAACAAACAATGTCGAATGGGAGGAAAGAAGATTTTACAATGGTAGAAAATATCCCCCAAGGAGTCACAAGACAGGTATATCCAATTGTTATTATTCAAACACAGACATGCATACACTCTACATAAAGGAGGGAGGGGAAGGTCCAACAAGTAAGTATAATCATGCCAGAACTGATCTAGCATTATGTTAGTGGGGCAACCACTACCTTTGTGGATCCCCCCATTGGCATAAAGATCATGGTATATTAGGTCTTATATATTGTCACATACTAGTTCTCATAACCAATATGGGATAAAGGGAGGGGATTTATAGTTGTAGACGTTACTCCAAGATGCCACAAGATAGGTGTATCCAATTGTTCTTGTTCTTGTTATGTTGAGAGATACAACCTACAACTTAGTACGAAGGAAATGTGTAAGGTAACATTGACATGGAATAGGTAAAAAATGAAAATATAACAATAACACTTAAGTTTAATATCTTAATAACCACTCAAACTGTGGTAGGGTATGTACACCTCTGTAAACTAAAGTAGGCAAATTATTACGTAGAGTGGTTCTCTTTGTCCCACAACTACATGCACACATGTGCACACACAGACACACACATTTTTTTTATAACCATTGGGACTCGGTAACTCGTTGGGATTACTTGGGCTAGGCCCAGGTTCAAATCTGTTGCCACTATAACCTCAATAGTATATCCAACAATCCACAAGCCATATATACCAATAACTTATGACTTAGCAGGTGCCAAGACGTCCCAAAGCTCACCGCGGTGAGCTACTATCCTAGGGGTTACCTACCCTTCAAGCCTCATCACAATGGGCCAATGTCTCAACGAGGTTTGATCCTTGGTGGGGAAAGTGAAACCCACTTAATCCCACCAATAGGCCCCTTAATCCTTCACACGCTCACACACACTTTTTTACAGTTTCCTTGAAAAACAATCTTGGGAAAACCCCGAGGTGCACTTCCCTTCATTTTGAGGAAGGTACCCAAGGTAAATTGATTAATGCAATTTTTGGCTAAAGTGGTTGAATGCTACGCGTTACAAGCAGGAGGTACCGAGGTTAAGTCCTCAGATTGACTGCCTCTATAAGATATTGTGGGCCTCACTTGATGTCCCTATCGAGTTAGGTTCCCAAAATTGCACCAATCAATTTAGCTTGGGTACCATCCTCAGAATGAGGAGAAGTGCACCTATAATTTTCCTATAAATTATTTTTCAAAGAAAATGAAATAATAAATAAATAAATAAATAAAATTTAAACCCTTAATATGAGCATGTGTGGGCCTAATGGTTAAGAGCATGTGTTTCCTCTTAGGAGGTCACAGATTCAAATTCAAAAGGGGATAGGGTATAAACACCTTTGTAAACTTTAACAATTAAATCACTGCAAAAAAGGAGTTCTTTGTCTCACAAACAAAAAAGTATGGTACACCAAATTAGTTTTGCTTAGCAGTGACCTTAAATATAAATTATTATTAATTTCACTTAGCAATGACCTTAAATATAAATTATTATTATTATGACATAAAATTCCCAATTATCACATTAACAAGACGGCTCCCCAACCCATCAAACCAATTCATGCACCACGTATTGCCTCAAATTTGAACCCTACATCTATGCGGTCCATGGTTACTTGAAGGTGGAGGAAAGTCATTAAAGTGGGCCCAAGCTTAATCTATGGAGAG
This sequence comes from Pseudotsuga menziesii, assembly GCA_001517045.1. Lineage (NCBI taxonomy): Eukaryota > Viridiplantae > Streptophyta > Pinopsida > Pinales > Pinaceae > Pseudotsuga > Pseudotsuga menziesii. The sequence continues at coordinate 108,315 of LPNX010785646.1, forward strand.
AGTGATCACATGACCACTTGATGCCCAAGCGTGAAAGCTGTTTTATCATTGTCTTAGCTAAAAAGCAGTCTGAAAGTGTATATATTAAGAGTCGTTGCATATCAATACTTAGAATCAGTTGGAAGCGTTTTTCATAAAAGCTATCGAGCCAGTGAGAAGCCAAACTTAAAGGCAAAAACCCAAAGCCGAAGCCAGGAAGGGAAGCCGCGGGAGAGTAAGAAGTTGCAGCTCTGAGCAGAGACGAGGGTTTATCTGCAATCAATGCGACACGAAGCTGGTATTCCCAACTGTAAGTTTGTCTGCCCCTGGTTTGTGACGTTCCGTGTTTGAATCTCAAACTAAGTAAATAAACGATCCGACCGAAAAATAAGTACACTATCGAGGCTGTTGTAAATTGTTTTCGATTTGTGCCCTGCGATTTCGGAACTATGTATTACAGGCATTAAATTCGAGTAACAGTGACCGAGTACATCGGCATTATTGGGAAAACATAAATTATAGCAGTCCTTAGGGTGCTTAAAGCTTTCGACTCGGAAAATCGGGTATCTTTGTACATAGTTTTTGATAGAAGGTCTTGTATGTTAAGCCACTAGACTCCAACAGCCCAGGTCTCTAGGTTCTTTTTGAAATAGATGGAATCGTCATGTTATTTGAAGGACAAGGGTAAATTTACTGTGCTTTGTTTTTTACTTGATCGACACAGAAATGTCAAGTGCTCCCATTGTTTCATTTTTCATGCAGCAAAGAGTGTTATTTTAAAGTGAAAAATGTCATTTAATGCTTCTCCTTGAGGTGAACGCATAAATGCTTTGCTTGTCTTTTCTGTTGCGTTCAGTGTTCATTATTCAAATTTGGAAGTTTCAGACATGAATTGAAACGCATGATCTGTCTCCTCTAATTCAAAATTTTGAATCTCTCATACTTGTATAAAAGATTAATTCTGATGGCAGACTATTTATAGATTTATTTCACTAAAATCTCAGAAACCTGAAAGTGTGTTGCTGCCATTTACTTTATTCATTGCATTTCATTGCTTTGTCTAGTTTTACCGTAGCCAGGGTCTCGCACCATAATTGGCTGGTAAATTAGAGAATTTTTGGTAATATTACACATGTCGAATCCTTACACTTTTACTGATAATTTTGCATTAAATTTTATAATTTACAGGTTGACAAATTGACTGACTGAGTTCTTTGTTTCCAATACGTTTTTTATGTCTCAACCTCCATTGAGCAATGGCTATGAATGCCCCATCTCAGATAGCTGTCACAGATAGAGTACTTTAAAATCTATCTTTAAGTTATTTTGCCAAAGAAGCATCTCTTTGTTTCATGAGAGGCATACAATTATATTCTGTGGTGTAAAATCATTGCTAGTTATTTCTTTTTGATTGACAGTTCAACCCCCCCTTCACTTATATGCTATGAAGGAGTGTTTTTCATGGAATAAAATCACCCAGGCTAGTCAATTGAGAGGAGCCCGACTATGGACTGAAGTAGCCCAAGCTAGTCAACTGGGAAGAGCCTGTCGGTGGATTCAAGTAGTTGGCAAGAACATATAAGAGAATACATCTAAAAGAACAATTGAGTATTGAAGCAAACTTGCAGGGTACTGAAGATAAAGAGGTGAAAATCTATTGAAATCAAGGAATAAGAGTTAAAACTTAAAAGCAAATATTGAACTTATATATTCTTTATAAAATACACACTTATCCAAGGAAATATAAATAGGAAATTCACCTTTATGTTTATTCCAAAGTTACACAACATTGAAAGGATTTTGGCTTACAGGAGACACAAATTTCAGAAGGGAAATCCAAGTTCAAATTTGACTTGCAACCAGAATGGTTGTTGTTGAACATTTCAGAAGGCACTTCAAAGGCTCTTAGGGCCAGATGAATTTGGTTATACTAGAATCAAAATTTAGATCAATTATATTCCTGAAGAAATTGGAGTTCTTAGGTCCAAGTTACGAACAATATGTTGATTGTTTTCTCAAAGAAATCGGCCAGGATTTCTTTGCTTAAATTCACCCTTATTTGGGTGCTGATGGGTGAAGTTGGATGGCATTAAGGTGTCTCTGTCATGTACAATTACTATTGGGACATCTCAATTATTAAAGACTCCTTCCACTGTTTTCTGGTGTTGGAGCAATGTTATTTATGACCAAAAGCATCCCAAGAATGGTTCAATGCAATCTTTGTTACCCCTGCAATTGCATTCTATTCAATAATAATTTTTTCCCAGGTTGTAATCTGCAATGACAATCAATAATGTCTAGCGCTTATGATTCTTAATCTGAGATATGAACATCTGAAAGTAGTTTATCAAAGGTATCCTGATTATGGTTTGATGTAATCTTTGTTACCCATACAAGTGCATTCAGTTTCATAATCATTGTTTTCAAGATGGCAATGACCCAATCACAGTCAACAATTCCTAGTGCTTATGATTCTTAATCTGAGATCTTAACATCTCATAGTAGTTTGCTCTATGTCAGTGTTGCTAAAATGCAATGTTTTGCTTCAGTGGTGTTAAAATGCAATGTTTTGCTTCAGTGGTGCTAAAATGTAATGTCTCTATTTGAGGGTTTCTTGATTGGAGGTGTTCTTTGTGGCTGGATGTCTCTATTGAGAGCCATCCTGGCTAGAGTTGTTTCTTAACAATGGTAATTCTTCTTGCAAATAATGAGGCATTTCGACTGATAGGAAATACCTTTTAACTAAAAAAAAAGAATTCACTGGGGGTGTACAAAGCCTTCCCACAACTGAATGCTCTTGGGAAGTTTGGTCACCCCCCTTTTTTTTCATGGAAATGTCTATAAATTATTAAATTCCCTCTAAAACATTAGAAGAGAATGTCTCTAAATTATTAAATCCCCCCTCTAAAACATCAACAGAGAACATTTTTGAAGAGAGATATTGTAAGAGCAATAGTTTTGGGGCCAAGTCACAGAACAACAAGAAGAGTGTTTTTGTAGGTTGGAACTTCAAGGCAAAGGAGAAGAGGGATTTCATCAAACCTTTACTTGGGCACAATAAATCTGAAATTAGGCTGGACAAAAGAGGAGTTTGATTTTTATCTTTTTATGTCCCATTCTTGAAATGGATTCACTTTCTATGTCCCATCTTGAAATGGATTCACTTTCTTCTGTTTGACAGACAACAAAGATAAATATGCACTGGCAGTGGCTGTGTATCCAGTGGAGAAGTGGAGTGAGATGGTGGTGAAGAAAAACTAAGGAACCACATCCCTCGTACTCACCACTGGAAATATCTGCAGAGAATTTGCCCAAAGGAGAAAAATTAGAAGGAACCAATAAATGATGTTGCACATTTTGCAAGCAGCCTTATGTTGGCCCATATACCACCCTTATGAAGAAGTATACAGTTGGGAGGTTGTTGGAACTGGTTTGTCCCAATTGGACTATGACTGGTGTGCTCATAATTTCCAATGATTGGGTTGGACTGATGTAACCAATAGGCCATTGGTGAACTTGATAGCGTTAGATGATGTTGCAGAGTTAGAACAAACAAATTCTACCTTTATAAAAAAATGCATGGACCTTTGTCTCATGGTTTTAAGTTTGTGAACTTTCCATGATTTTGTGCGACTTACTGACCCAAATTTTCAATGCGGCAGTGATGGCGAAATTTGCATATTCATAGTGTGTTTAATTTTGTTGTGATTGTGAATGCCATTTAAGATTAACAAGCCTCGCCTAACAGTCTGTCTATTTATGACTATGATTGTGTGTTATAAAAAGCATCTCTATGAATAAGCAAGAGGAATTGGGATGCCAACCAAATCACCACAGTGAATGAAAGTTGTAATGAATTTATCTGTCCTTGTATTACGTAATCGAGGGTTTGGGTTTTATTCATTAGAAAGTGTGCATGTTGTTTTGTTCAGTGATGGGGGAATAAAAACCACATGCAAACCTCTTGTCTTTTAAAAGATCCGTAGTTAAGATGGATCTATGCTAGTTTGTTTTGTTTTCTTTTAGCATTAGAGGTTGGGTGTTCAGCTGTCCATTTTCTGGTGGGCCGTGGCCCTTTGGTTTTAACATTGATGTACGAGCCACCATCCATTTTCTGGTGGACCTATGGTTTTAACTTTTATGTACAAGTTTGAAAGTTTTCATGCTTATATTAGTTGGTAGATATCTTTTGAATGCTCTCTTAATAGTTGCTTTAGTCCTGCTAACCTATTTTGGCCATTAAGAGACATTTCTGTAATCTGCTCCTCTTTGCCTTTCACTGAACGTGTAAAGCTTTCCTCAACACAAATAACCGTATTTGATCTAATGTCTTTTCTAATTCTAACATCTCTGAATTTGTCATTTGCATTATATATTTACACCTATGTTTTTTGTAATTAATCTCTTGCAGAGTACTGAAGGCAAAGCATCGAGTTTCAAGTGGTTGATCAGTAAAGGTTGTACATCAAAAGGCAAACTATTAAAATCAAAACCTGAAGCTATATTGAAGACATCATATACTAAAATGTCGAACATCACTATTAATGGCATACTGGAGAAGGTATTTCTACTCATCTGTTTCTTTATTGAATATATGGAGAGATTGACTTGCTGTGGTGTTCCAACTTACACATGTGTCCAGAATCCAGATTGCTTTGGAAATTACTTTCTAATTATTTGCTTTTCAGTCATTGGTTATAAGCAAATTGGCTTTAGATTGAAGTCTAATTTCTTTTAGGGAAATCTACTAGCTGATGTTAAGGTATATTCTGTTTATTTTGTGATGCCTCCCCTTTAGAGGTAGGAAACTGTGATGAAAGAATATTTGGTTATTTCATGTTGCTTCTCAAATAGAGGTGCTGATCTTTATCAAATTTTACCTATGCAGGTTACTGGGAAGGACAAAGATTATAGATACATGGCAACATCTGATTTGTTGAACGAGTTAAGCAAGGACACATTTAAAGCAGATAATGATTTGGAGATTAAAATATCAAAGACTGTACTTCAACAACTTGATGATGTAGCTGGGGACGTCTCTGGGCTTGCAGTAAAATGGTTTGTTGTTTCGTTACTCTTTTAAATCTTTTCTTCAACTATCGAGAATAACTCTGGAATCCTGTCTCTGGGCTTGCAATGAAATTAAGAGTAACTCTGGGAATGCTACAACTATTGAGAAGTTATTGGGAGTTCTTTTCTTTACTGAATTGTTTTTGCTGGCTAAAGAGTTTTAATTCATAAATCCAAATTTTTGGTGCAAATTACATTTCAGTTATTGGATGGTAGTATGTCAAAGATGCTTGCCTCTTTGTTTCAACTCTATATTGTTTGCTAGCAATTGCTTTTAACATTAATCCAGCCCTAAAGTTATGCTTTGATAAGTAGTTACTCTTGTCTGGATATTTCTTTGCAGATTCTAGGCATAATTGGTATAACAATTGTTAAACCTCCTATGCAAGCAAAACTTGTCACTTGATCTTCATTGTGGTCAAAATTTGCATCAATAACTTGCTGCATCTATGATGAATTGTATAAAATGTTAAAAAGTAAATTGGTCATTTAAGATTGTGGATGAATTTGATCACCAAGACTGTATACGAATATGGTCCCTAAAGATCTAAGATCATAGACTAAGGTCATTTAAGAATCTAGTTTTGCTCATCTAAGATTGTGTATCATCTAAGGGCTGCTAGCTGCTGGAACTACCACTGCAATTTGGTTGCCCTTTGATTTATTCACAAAGACAATATTACATGCATAGATATATGTTCTCTGTGTAATATTTTGCTTATACTATTGGAATTTTTGGAAATCTGTGTGACACTGTCTCGAAAATTATTTATAATTTCTCAATAATTTTAAATTAGGAAGAACTTGCCAAAGACATATTCATATGCCTGATGAAAGTAGTAATGGGAGCCATCCTTTTTCTTGAAAGGCCGGGGGGATCAGTAACTGGACAAAGTGACCTGGGCTAGGCCCAGTATCAAGCCAACTGGCTGCCTCTACACCCCATAGGATATATGGCATATGCAACAGTTTGCAAGTCACATGTATCAAAATATTGTGGCTCAGCCTAGAGCTGAGATGTGCAAATAGGGGGCGCCCTAATCTTTCAGCCAAGCCACTGCAGGCCAATGTGACCATTATTGGCCAAACATGTCACTGGCAGGATTTGACACTGGATGGGGCAGTTAACAAACTCACACTCCACCAGTCGAGTTATGACCCTGTGACTGTAATGGGAGCCATCTTAAAGAATGCCAGCTTTAAGTTCATGGTTATAGCCAGCTTTAAGTCTAATAGTTTCTAAAACATTACAGCCATGAAGTTACATTTATGTTTCTTGGCATCTTTTATGATAGGCTGAAATATTCTTTTGCTACTCTTGCAGCCTTGTCCCATTGGTAAAGAAAGTAAGTGAGGACAAAGTTGTTGAAATGGCAAACACATTGTGCAATAGATTGTTGAATGGAAAAGAACAACGGCGTGACATTGTTAACATAGCTTTGAAGACAATTATTTCTGAAATTGCCAACCAAAGTGTTGCTCAGCGCGTGGTTGCATCCCTTTCACCTCTATTTATAAGAGGCATCACAAGTGGGGTAAGTGTTGCTGCTTTATTGTTGCTCCTCCCTTTCTTTTTCAGTTTTGCTAAGTTTCTAGTCAAGTATTTTGATATGGAATTTTTTTAGCATACCGAGTTAAACTGCATCATTGGCTAATTGGCTAAACTGCATCACTGTTATTTAGAATGACAAATTAAACTGCTTTATTGGGCATGATTTTTGTGAGAGGAAATTCATATTGCAATTTAGTGATATCTTTTCACTTCAATTTGATAAATTTCACATAGAATAAGCCTTTGATATTATTTAGCAACAGTTCTGAATTCTGGTGTTAAAGCAGCTCCTTGAATGTGAGCTTTGAATGCCTAGTTCTGTAACATTTTAGCTGTCAGAAGATTTTTCTCTTGTTAATATTTTAAAACATTGTAGGGTTTCTATTACATTTTACCTGTAATGATAGATATTTTCTCGAGGATATAATTTCTGCAAATGTGAAGAATTCTTGAAGCCTTTACAATTTGTTGCTTACAAGAATAATTGATATAATAGACCTATTTATATAGCTTTATATATTCGGGAACAGTTATATGCTTTGTATTGGCATGCATGCTCTGTCCTACTCTATGGAGTACCAAGATGACCAGAAGTTTATATTTAGCTGTGTTTAATAGAGTTGAAATGTATTCCTTAAGGATAAATTTCTGACCTGTCATGGGCTGATATGTACCTTCTTCTCAGGATACAAGTACAGAGATAAAGTGTGATTGCCTTGATATCTTATCTGATGTCCTTCACCGTTTTGGAAACCTCATGGCAACAAATCATCAGATGTTACTGGGTTCTTTGCTTCCACAACTGGGTTCAAATCAAGCCAGCATTAGAAAGAAGACCATTTCTTGCCTTGGTATGTTGTTGAACATGTTCTATAGGTTGTCTATTATGTACGCTGTCTTTAATGTTAAACTGTATTATATGCATATTATAGATGGACATACACACCCACATACATACACATAAGCGTAGGTGTGTATACACATCCATTTAAGTTACTGAAAAAATATTAGTGGTAGTCACATGATGTGAGGTTTTTTGCAGACTGCTTGATGCATTGTGTTTTATGCTATTTCAGTTGAGAAATGAAAGAGCTTACTTGAGTTATTTGTTTGTAGCATCGCTTGCTTCTAGTTTATCAGATGATTTATTGGCCAAGGCGACAGTCCAGGTGGTTCTTTTGCTGCAGCAAAGGAACACAAGGCCGGATATGGTCCGGACAAACATACAAATGATTGGGGCACTCAGGTATTACTTCAACATTAGTTGAGTCGCAAAGACCATTAGTTATTTCAGGCTATGTGCTTTAGCAACATAATTAAAGTTGGAATTCAATGATGTAAACTTAGCCACTGCAGTTGGCCATCTTTCAAAAAAAATTGAAATTCGCCAAATTTCGTGCACTGGTTAACTTAATGGCAATTTTTGAAATGACTAGGCATTACTTTTAAAGACATTAGAATTCACACACATTTTATCATTTTTCTTTTGTATTGGTGATTTTTTTTTAATTTAATTCTCCAAATTTGAACACAAAAACCCTAGTCTTAGAAAACATTGGATAGATATATTAAAATTGTGATACTCTTTGTTGTTTTGAGATGATTTTCATAATATATTTTAGTTTTCCAACTTTTGTTTTAGTGATTTAAGAGATTAGTGAAGTGTACATTTCATTGCCTTGGAAACAATACGTTAATTTGTAGACTTCTCTTAGTGGGTGTTAAATGTAGGTAGGGTCATGTTAAGCTCATCAACATTACAGTGTATGGCATCGTTGTTGCTCTGCAGGTGGACATAAGTCAAGATAGTCATAGTTGTTGAAGTGAAAGACCTTATTGTTGAATATGTATTATATCTTTATTGAAATATATTGCCATTTAAACTGAGTATAGCTATCTACAATGATATGAATGTCTTCTTGAAAAAGATTTCGGTAAACAACTGTGAATAATAATTATCATGTTGCTTGAAAAATAACTTCATTTTGTTCTTCTATTTTTGTAGTATTGCATGAATAGGTTCTTTGTAGCTTTGACATATAAAGATACTTATAGGGTCCTTTGCCCTGCAGTCGAGCTGTTGGATACAGATTTGGACCCCATTTGAATGAAACAGTTCCATTACTCATTAGCTATTGTAGAGATGCATCAGAATCAGATGAAGAACTCCGAGAATATAGCTTGCAGGTATTCCAGTGTTTGCTTCTCATCAGGCACATAGTAATTTGCTTACTTATCTTTTTATGTGGAATATCATTCTAGGCATGAAGCTGCTGATATGCAATATTCAGAGCATGTCAAATGTTCTTACTCTCATCTTGTATTTATGAATGTTTAATTTCATCAGTCTTATGTTTTATATGGGTCCTTGTATCTTACTATGTTATGTATGTGCCCATGGTAAATACAATGATTGCTGCTAACTATCCAGTTGCAACTTCCAGGCATTGGAAAGTTTTGTGCTGCGCTGTGCCAGAGATGTGGCTGTCTACTGTGATGCTATTTTGGAACTTGCATTAGAATATTTGAGTTATGATCCAAACTTCACAGATAACATGGAAGAGGATACAGAAGATAGTTATGGAGAGGAGGAGGATGAGTAAGCATTTTTAATTTCTAGATACATCAATAAAAACATTGTCATACCTTGGCAAACCATCTCTTTTAGAATGCTGTTGCTTTTTGCTTATATTTTTCTTTGGTAGTCTTGATAGTTAGTGTTCTTTCATACTGTTCTTTTGTAGAGAGAGTGCCAATGAATATAGTGACGATGAAGATATTAGCTGGAAGGTTCGTAGGGCAGCAGCAAAGTGCTTGTCTGCAGTGATAACATCTCGTCCAGAAATGCTTTTGAAACTGTATACAGAGGCAAGTGTTTTGTACCCTTCTAATGCTTTGCTAATAACTCTATTCATTCTTCTTTAATAACTCTATTGATTCTATGTTTTCTTCTTTAATAACTCTATTGATTCTATATTTGTTACACTGTTCACTAGACACATTTCCCATATTGGAACAATCTTCTATATATGATTGCCCTTCTGATAGATATGACAACAATTCTGTTAACTATTTCTTGAAATTTTGTTTGTATACATTGCATATAAGCCATTCCTTTATGTTGCTTATAAGTTATTCCTTTGCATTGCTTATAAGCCATTCAAATATATTTTTCCCATGGCTGCCCATCTGTCCCCTTGAATTGTAGGCCATCTCTCAGCTTTCTCCTAAATTTGAGCCCCACATCCTCCTGTTCCCAAAATTGGTGCAACATAGGATATTGTGAAAGTTCTTATGCAAGATTGTTGTATAACTATAAATTGCCAATATTTACTTATAATGAGAGTCATCTCTGTGTCATTGTGAATTTACCTGGAAGCTGTTATGCAGGCTTGTCCAAGGTTGATTGAGAGGTTTAAAGAGCGAGAAGAAAATGTCAAGGTAAGGATTCTTTGGTTGGATCATATCTTTGGATTGATGATATTCCTATCCATTACATTGTGCCATTAAATTCCTTTTCATTCTGATGCAGATGGATGTGTTTAATGCATTTATTGAGTTGTTACGCCAGACTGGGAACGTGAGAAAAGGATCAGGAGACACACTAAATTCAAGGTAAGCGATGTTGAACAATATTTAGAAAATTAAATTCAGGTGCTATAAAAAAATTGGTATCATGGCTTCATACCCCCTTGGGCTTCATGGCTAGCCAACCTCTTTGAAGAAGAGAGTAACCAAACACTCAAATGCATATTGCCACTTTAGTATAGGTGTGGTAGAGGGCTCCAAAATGAGACCATTTTATGTCCCATACAGATAATCCCTCAGTTTCATGTGAATTTATTTTATATGAAGTCTATGCAGCAAGGAAACAGTCTGTATTCCTAAATTTGACTTTTAACTGCAACGTTGATATTCTTGGAACACAAGCATAGTTCCATTGTTTCCACTAAAAGAAAAAACCTTTGTTACTTTTAGATCGCTCATCAAGCAATAAATTCCCATTATAATCTGAAAATGAAGTAGCCCTACTAAACCTCAAAATTGGACGACTCCACCATGAGTCCATCCATTGAAACACAACTCATGTAAGAAGTCATGAAGCTTGGTTCAGGATTGCCCATGGAAAACCAGTTTACACCATGCCATTCCAGCCTACATGTTATAGGCAGCTGACTGACTTTGTGCCCCAGACTTGCTACCATATTCTCTCTGCGATGAAAACTTTACCCTAAAGAGGTCTTCTTTCCAGAAGGGATGTCATAATCCATTACCCTAAAGAGGTCTTCTTTCCAGAAGGGATGTCATAATCCATTTCCCTAGATTACTTCAGCATCTAGTTGGATCTTGCCCAAGGGATGTCATGACTAATAGTTTGGTTGATCAGATTAGACTCCAGATACCCAACTAGTTGCCAACATTATATTACATCACCAATGTTTACTCTCAGTTTTTTTGTGCCTCAACTGTTTCTCTGATAAAGCCTACTTTTTAAATCATGCTCTCTTCCCACTTATTCTCTTGGAAATGCTATGTATGGTCTTTTAGCACTCCATTTGACCACTTATTTTTCATTTCACAGTACTTTTTGCAGCCCCATTTTCCAAGTTTGGCTGAACATTAAAATATAAATATATTCTAAAGATATGTTGCAGTGCTTGATGATGTTATTTCTAACATCATTTATGATGGTTAGTCACAACAAGACATTATATACTACAAAGTTCAAAGACAACTTTGACTGGGGCTAACTCTTGGATTTTGATCTCCAGATGAATTAATGCTTGTTGTTTAGTATGGTTATCTAGTAATATACCCCAATATTTGTAAGGCAGCTTGTATTTATGTTAAATTATTTATATTTATATTTGTTTCTATTTAGCTAATACTACTTATTTCTCTTGCAGTCCATTGTGGATGTTGAAGCAAGAAGTCCCTAAATTGGTAAAATCTCTGAACAGACAGCTTCGGGAAAAATCAGTGAAGACTAAGGTAAGTATCAAGCTGGAGAGTTGAAAAAATGATGTAATTTGTTTTCATGCAATTAGGAAGCTGTCCTTATTTATGTTGGAGCATCTTTAATATATTAGGAGTTGATGGTTTCATTTTTTGTTTTTCTTGATTGTTTAGGATTTTGATGAAACTATATATTAATGTGTGGGCCTAAAATTTGCTTATGCAGGTAGGGGCATTTTCAGTATTGAAGGAGCTTGTAGTTGTGCTACCTGATTGCCTAGCGGATCATATAGGTTCATTGGTGCCTGGAATTGAGAAAGCACTTAATGTAAGAGATAAGGATTTTGAGATTATTTTGATCATCAAAGTTGTTTGAGATATTTGACATTTGTGTGTTTCTTAGGTCTATTTGATTGTTTTGGCATTGATTTTCTCATGATTAATTTTAATACTGACTTCTGGCTTATGTCTTTTCTTAGGACAACTCGTCAAACTCGAATCTGAAGATTGAAGCGCTCATATTCACAAGGCTTGTGATGGCTTCACATTCACCATCTGTTTTCCATCCCTACATCAGGGTAAATCCTTGTCTTATTGCTGGATATGCTAAAAGTTGAAAGCTTACAGCTTAAATAACAGCACAGCTTTGTTTGATTTTGTTAATACCTACAGTGAAGGTTGTCAGCGAGCGGCTTTCTTCTTACTTTTAGTGCATTGCTGTTTGGGGTTTTAAAAACTTTGAAGTTTGCAGGCATTTTTTCACACATTTAGTTCTTGATCTCCCTTAACTATAGCATAGTGTAAAATTCTGAGTCTTAGAATGTTCCATATTACTTTATTCTTGTTTCTGGTTCCATTCTAACATCTTAATTAGTTTTAGCTGTTATCTTTACAAAAGCAATTTTAGTTTATTACTGATAGGTTCTTTTTGTAATCTTGGTCCAGCCCCTTTCTGGTCCTGTGCTTTCTGCAGTCAGCGATCGATATTACAAGGTTACTGCTGAGGCACTGAGGGTCTGTGGAGAGCTGGTTAGGGCAATTCGTCCAAATTTGGAGATGGTAGATTTCTATCTTAGCACAATTAATATATAATATATATTGCAAATGTCTTCATTTAGAACTCAGTGTCGTAGATTTGTGCTTAAGCTGATAGGCATTTTTTATGTTGCAGTCACAGGTTTTCGATTTTAATCCATATGTTCACCCCATTTACAATGCTATTTTAACAAGATTGGCAAATCAAGATCAGGATCAGGTCAGCTCTTGGTTTGTATTTTGTATATATTTTTTCAATGGTCTCATTCCTTTAAATTCTTATATTGGCTATTTTTATGCATCTGACAAATCAAGATGAAGCTTAAGCTGGTATATATATATGTTTTAAAGCATTTGACTTTCTTTTACTTTGACAGTTCTCTATTTTCTTCACAGTGTTTGATTTTTATACTCAGGAAGTGAAGGAGTGTGCAATTTCTTGCATGGGTTTGGTCATTTCAACATTTGGTGATAAACTTCAAGGAGAACTACCCATGTGTTTACCACTTCTTGTTGATCGTATGGGAAATGAGATAACACGCCTTACAGCAGTGAAGGTTGTACTGATTGAATCTCTTGTAAAGTATTTCATTTTAACTGGTGTGCTCTTTGTGTCAGAGAATTTTATCTTTGTTGGATCTGTTTATTGATAATTGGTTGTTTACAACTTTTAGCATAGCCTCTTCTATGAATGGAAATCGCCTCATTTTGTATGATTTAATCCCAGAATAATTTCTGTTTGCTTTTAGCTCCTTTTTCCTTTTAGATTTTCTGTCCATGTTCTCTTGTTTTTTTTGTTAGTCACAGGACTAAAAAAATATTGGAAAGCTTATCCTAGAAGTTGAGGCATAGCAAATTTGTTAATAGATTGTATTTGTATTCTCCAAATCTCCATCCTTGTATTCTCCAAACAATTGTAATTAATTCTAGGGTCTTATGTGATAGAGTGATTTCCTTCTCAACGGTATTTATAGGGAAAGTTGTGGCCAACTAAACCTCTTGAGCTTTACCCCATATAATCCATGTTTGAGATTGTCTTTCAGGTTACTTCCATCAAACAAGGAGTAACTCAACAAGACTATGCACCCAACTATAATAACACATCAGTATAACTTAAGGCATGGCTTCTCCTTTCTGACCTAGCTCAAGTTTCTGTGGAAAATGGGTAACTTGTGGTCTCCAGCATCTTTGATCAGCAGGGAATCTCCTCATGCCTTTGACATAATTGACCATCCTAGCTCATTTTATTTGTAGCTCATCGTATTACATTTGCATGCAACAATGTAACATACATAGTGTGAATAAAGATAATTGACACATCATAATCAGTATAATGACCAATCATGTGCAGACATGAAATCAAAACAAGAGAAATGCTGGAATCCAAAATTTTCTCTGGCTGCAAAATATACAGAAATATCCCAGATTGCATTGTTGGGCACTAGAAACTGAACAGCAGTCCACATGAATTAACCAGAAGAGTTGGATTTCAGCTATAAAAGACACCTGGTCCAATTTCATCCCAAGAATCATGTCACTGCCTTTTATAACCAGCTTTTCATGTTTAGGATTCTTATGATTTCTTAGCAGGTTATATCATTTACAATATAGTATTTCTTAGTTGTCATTAAGGGCATGGTTTATCCCTTCTGACGTACCTCTACATGATTAGTGCGAGGAAAGATAATTGCCACATCATAATCAGTATAATGACCAGTCATGTGCAGACCTGAAATCAGGTCCACTGGTTCGAAGCATTATCACACATTTCTGAATGTACAGAAATCTTAGCTGATAGGAAAGCAATCATTGCAAAGAAGATGATTATTTACTTGGCTTCTTATAATTTCTTAGCAGGTTGTATCATTTAGCATGCAGTATGTTTTAATTGTAGACATTGGATACAAGGACACAATATTAGATTGTGTTTATACCAATTGTGGTTCATTATTGGTCTTTTCTGAGCATATTTTTGGTTTTACCATTGTTTCTGTCATGTTTGATTGTATTCTTCTTTCATGTTGTCATTTTGAATGAAAGTTCATTAACATTCCTAATGACCATTTGTTGTTGAT
>LPNX010785646.1:123216-276810 GCA_001517045.1 Pseudotsuga menziesii
AGCTTTGTTCCTAATAATTTTATCATCATTTTTATGTGGGGCATTATAGCAGATTACATGTTTCTTGCTGTTGGTAAGTATGGTTGTGTGTTTGAACTTGCAGGCTTTGCAAAATTTTTTTGCATCTTTGGTGCAGTCAGCAAACACAAGCTTTGATGCTTTATTGGATGCTCTTCTTTCAAGTGCCAAACCTTCTCCACAATTGGGTGGTCTTGCAAAGCAAGCTCTCTATTCAATTGCTCAGTGTGTGGCAGTTCTTTGCCTTGCTGCAGGATATAAGAAATGTGCATCTACTGTAGAAATGCTGATGAACATTCTGAGAGACAGTAGTGGTGCCAATTCGGTTAGTTCTGCCACTGAAACAATGTTGTATTGACACATTTATATGACTTATGAAAATGGCAGGATTGTTCTCATGCAGATACTACTGCATCTTCCTTTGTTATAAGTTTTCTGAGGGTACTTTGTTTTGGTTTCCTAGAATATGTTTTTGAGAACATTAATATTGTTAGATGTATACATAAACAATCAAAGTTTATATAGTGCCTGAATATAAGTGTAATATATGTTAACTGATAGTTTCTCCCAACTGTAAAGTCTTATGTTGATTCATTGTTTTATATGCTTTATGACTTAATTCTGATTACATTATCTGTACATTACAGGCACGACAGCACCTTGCTCTGCTATGTCTAGGTGAAATTGGCAGGCGAAAAGATCTTAGCCATCATGCGAATATTGAAGGCATTGTGATTGAGTCTTTCCAATCTCCTTTTGAAGAAATAAAGTCAGCTGCTTCTTATGCACTTGGAAACATAGCTGTTGGAAACCTCTCTAAATATCTTCCATTTATTTTAAATCAAATTGACAACCAACAAAAGAAGCAGTACCTTTTGTTACATTCCTTGAAAGAGGTATTTCATATATACATGTTAAGTTTCTATGCATATGAGTGCTTTTGTGCTTGATGAAGTCCCCCACTCACATTCATCCCATGGCAGGTTATTGCTAGGCAAACTGTAGATGAAGATGGCCAAGTTGACTTGCAGGATGCAAATGTTGACAAAATACTAAGATTATTATTTAATCACTGTGAGAGTGAGGAAGAGGGGGTGCGCAATGTTGTTGCAGAGTGTCTTGGGAAAATTGCTCTTATTGAGCCTGAAAAACTTGTTCCAGAACTAAAGGTATTTGTTATTCAAAGTGGAGCAATGCATGTTTAAATTTTATATTGCTTCATCCCAAGACATTTATGTTTAAGCTGAAATATTATTTCATTTCCAGGAGCGAACTTTTAGCCCAGCCGCTTTCACAAGGGCAACAGTGGTTATTGCTGTGAAGTATACTTTTGTGGAGCGTCCTGAAAGAATTGATAATGTTATCCAGCCTGTCGTATCATCATTCTTGATGCTCATTAAAGATGAAGATAGAGTAAGGCAAACCAAACTAGTGGCTTGCTTGGTTACTGATTGTCAATTTCAAGACTTGTTTCAAAGTAGTATTTCTTGATGGCTTAGATTTCAAAATTAGATTATGGAGAATTATTTATTGTCTGTTCTTTTGTATGAATGCTTGAAAATTTAGCATAGTAACTGATCTACTTGTTGCAGATAATATATTATGTCTCCTTTCACATGTGTAGTTGATTAATTATTTACCAAGCTGTCAATTCCAGTGACTTTGTTGGTGGTAATTTCATACTATGTCATGTTGCCTTATAGTATACAGAGAAAGGACAAGCTCTGTACAGGGACTTTATATATAAAAAAACATCTGCTTTACATGTCAACTGTATTTACCTTTGCGTTCTTGTACTTTTTGTGACCTATTCAGTTTATAAATATCAGCAGCAATGACATGTAATATCTCCCCCCATAGACTTTTTGGTCTCATGGATGTTTCATAAAAAATCTCCTCTCTTGCATCTTAAATATACATGGAGATAGCAAGAAACATGGAGATGACTTGTGGATTATGGGAGTATATGTTGACATCTATACTACAGATTGATTTATTTGCCTGACACTATCTTCCATTGACAAATCCTTGTGGGTCTGGCATGTGCTCCTGTATCTCCTATGTTTAAGATAGGGGAGATGCATTAGGGATGCCCACAATGGTCCCTGATATGTAGGGGGACAGATCAAGGACGTTCTTGAGCCATAACCTGTCGAGAAAAGCTATTTTGTGAATGTTCCCTGTTAACATGCACATGGGACAGGAGATTCTCCTGTGGGGCTGGTGGCCCAATAAATATTAAAAAATTGTTTCTTCTTTGATCTTTGTTCTTTATGCTTTGGCCCCACTTTCTTTCAAGACGTCCACAAGTTTCCAATTCTCTTAAACATTAATTTGCAAGTGAAGAGAAGCAATGACAACAAGACAAGAGATTGTGAGTGGCAGCAATAGTTTTTATTCTTGGAGGAGAGAGATTTAGCGCAGAGCAGAGCTGCAACTTGGACCAGTGGTGATGTATGATGGTTATAACTTATATCATCGTATCAGATGTTGATGTTGGGGTTTATCTATGCCAATTTCAAATTCTTTAATTGGATGTTACATGGAGATAGCAAGAAACATGGAGACGATCATGTTTATTTGTGATTAATCATTACTCATGAAATTTTGTATATTTTTATGTTAGGGTTGGGGACCTCTCCTATTATCAGTACCCTGTTGTCCCTTGAAAATTGGAAGGTCTCATCACCAGCCATCGCTATTTTAACATTTTAGCCTGTTTGAGAGGTGCTCTATACTTGATGAGTTTCCAAAACTGCCCCTAACTACATTCTAACCAGTGTCATATTTGACCGACTTTTTCTTTTCACATATACATGGAAAGCAAGAAAATGGGTTCCTTACTCAAATCCTTGTTCTTTTCAAGCCTGAGACATTATATACCATAGATACAATATAAGCATGAGGTATTGGGTTTGAAAAGCATATGAGACACAGCTGAAAAGTGTTATGTGAAAAGGTGCAGAAAGTTATACCAACGTGTTATTTTAAAAATATTCCATTTATGAACAAATGCAGTTTGGATCTTAGTAACGTAATTCGAGATTTTAATGCCTTAAATGTTTTGTTTAAAAGTATATGTATATTTAGTTTTTTCAAGTCCATATTCAATTCTTTGATCCACTTTGGGATTTAATGCATTTGGTATGGTAGACAAAGTGAGCTAAAATACATCAAGAATGTATTTTAGCTCATAACTATCGTATAATGAGATTTTCTTTGTTGTCTGTTTCTTAACATTTTCTGTATGTTTGCATTCAGCATGTGAGGCGTGCAGCTGTTTCAGCCTTGAGCACAGCAGCTCACAATAAGCCAAACCTAATAAAGGGCCTCCTTCTAGAATTGCTACCTCTTCTATATGAACAGACAGTTGTCAAGGTATGGAATAGAACATGTGTAAGATCATATTTAAATTTTTAATGATTGTCTAATCATCAGTTCATGCATTGATAACCTGTGCTTATACAGTGTTTTCCTGTTCCTTGTTGCAGCAAGAACTGATAAGGACAGTTGATCTTGGTCCTTTCAAGCACACTGTTGATGATGGGCTGGAACTGAGAAAAGGGGCTTTTGAGTGTGTGGATACATTGCTTGATAATTGTCTTGATCAGATTAATCCTTCATCTTTCATTATTCCCTATCTGCAATCAGGTTTGAATGGTCAGTATCAATAATGTGTACTTGATGCTTTAAGATAATAAATTAATGCATTTGTTGTATTCGCTTTCCTTTATTATCAAGTTCAATACATTGGTATATCTACCCAATTCTTTAGATCATAAATAGCAATTTGATACATGATTTTTTAACAATATTCATTCACATTTCTATTTGTGCTAGATCATTATGATGTGAAAATGCCGTGCCACCTCATACTTTCAAAGCTTGCCGATAAATGTGCTTCTGCAGTTCTGGCAGGTTTGCTGGTTTGCTTTCACTTTCCTGATTGTTTTTTATGTTACACGAAGGACCATTGATTGACATGTTCCTCAGGTTTAACTGATTGGATCCTTCTATGATGCAGTACTTGATTCATTGGTAGAACCCTTGGAAAAGACGATTACTCACAAAACAAAGCAGGATGCTGTGAAACAAGAAATAGATCGCAATGAAGATATGATTCGAAGTGCTCTTCGTGCAATTGTTTCTCTCAATCGTATAAGGTAATGTGTCTTATACAAAACATTGGAAACATTATACCCTTTTTATATCCTGATACAAATTTTTTAAAGCTGTAATATTTCCATTTTCATTCTTTCATCCCTGTGAAATTTATAATTATTTTGGGGATTTTGCTCATTTTATATTTTTAAGTCTCATAGGGGAATTTAAGTGATAATAGGAATAAGAATTCTTGAAATCCATAATTAAGGGAAGCAATTAGATCCAGTATACTTCACAAGACATCTCATTCTATTGCTTTTACTTCTTTATATAGTTTCTATTTAACCTCCTAGATACTTTCTAGTAGGTGGAACCTACTAGGTACTTCCTAGAGAAGGAATGTTCTAGTAGGCAGAACATTCTACTATGCCTTATTACAATTATTAATTTTCACACCACATGGGACTTATTTAATAGAGATGGCCTCAATACATAATATTATCCTCTTGGGTACATCCATAGGTACCCCATATACTACCTAGGTACATTACATCACCGACATAAAAGAATGCTTTGACTGAAAGCTAAAAAACTAGGACGTTTATTTTTGATGTAATAAAGCCAGTAGTTGCTTAATAATGTTTCAACTTCAAGTACTCCTTTAGGATTGATATTTCATGAGCAAGAAATCATATCTATTTTCATAAATAATCAAAGGCCATTAATACCACTGTCACAACCAGTATATATGGTGACTCCCTTTTTTGTGGGTTATGCTTTATAGGAATATACAGATGTAGGGCTTTAGGGTGAGGAACTCTCGTTGATAGATGTTCAATAAAGAAGAAACAATATTTCTGTCAAGGGCTGATTAAAGTGATTTTCCTTGGACAATAGAAAATATAAAAACATTGAGATAAATATCAAATGATGTCACATCACCGATTTCTAATTATATAGAGATTAGTAATTTGATAGTTGATGGCTGCTAGCAGAGGTATGGAATGGAGTTTACCCAAAAGGTACATTGCTGCATATTTGGAGACATGGCACTTCTGCTGTGAACAATGACTTCTGAAAATTACTTGATGGAGGAGGTTTTAAAAAGTGGAGAGAGACTATCTGTAGCATTTAAAGACCTCCAAGACCAAACTCTGTTCCTAGATTAGAGGACTGCATAAAATCTGAATCCTTGACTTGTCTGTTTTGAGGTTTGTAGTTTTGTTCTTAGTGGAAATCCCATTAGTTACTGGTCTGGATTTTTTAAAGTAATTTTGGATAATTACTCACAATATTGGAGCATTCTTAAGAGCCTGCTTAGAGTTCTCTGGCTTAGGATAGAAATGGTTTATGCATAACAGGGATATACAGCCAGGCTGGTTCCGAAGTTATGAGATGTTCTTTATTGTTTCATTGCTACCCTAATTCGTTAATAATTTTCAATTTAGTGAGTGAACAAATTGCATAAACTAGAATATCTTTTATGAACTTCCATATTTTTTTTTGACAAAAAACTAGCCAATATTTTACAAATTAAACAATACACGAGATATTAAAAATTCCCAGGATAAATTCAAGGGGTTTTCAGTTCATGAAAATCAATAAACTTAGATTCAACACATGCTTGTGTAAATACTAGATAGGCAAATAGAATGTACATCAATTTTCAAAATAGATATAAACAGTGACAATCAAATTGTGAAATTCACCAATATTTATATAACAAAGTTTAAATGTTTAGTTCAAATTGAGGTCCTCATCTCAAAAAACTGCCTTTCTGTATTGATAGGTGTCCACATCATACAACTAGAATGACACCATTTTCAGCTTTTTATTTTTATGAATCCTCCAAGATCAAAGACTTTATAGTATGTGACAAAAAAGTTTCAGTGGTAAAGGATACATTAGAATAATCTCGAAAAATAAACTTGGTACTTAAAGAATAATGCACAAAACGGAATGAGGCAACACACAGATTAGCCAACGGCAAACATAAATTCTGATGTTGAATGAAGGACAAATGTTATAACAAATTAGAGAATATCTAATTGAGTGGTATAACATGCCCTTTGAAAAAGCTTCTTGGTTAAAAATGAAAGAAATCAGATTCAATACTCTATTTTAACCCTGCCTTGAGCACAAAAGATCTAAACCAGGGAGGGCATATTGGATAACAATCTTAGCAATAATAGTAATGGCATCATATGATCATTATTTAAGGTTATGTCTCTTCATAAGAGGTACAATGCGTATATACATCACAATCTCATAGAATTACTTTTATTTTGATCTTTGCTTCTCCACACCATAAGCAAGCACATGTTATAGGATAGTGATAATAGATCAAGAAGACAACTGCATGTCAAGCAGGACTACAAAGCGATTGTCCTTGGGTGTGGTTACGCTGTTTAGATTTTCAAGTGGCACTATGTGGCCTTCCAGGCTTGTACAGGCTACTATGGCAGCAAGTTCTGCATGTTATGTGAGGTGATCATGCCTATTGACTGTAAGCACTTATTTCTGCCTATGGCGGGCTCCCATTTTATTGTTGCAGAATTAGATCACATTCATGATAAATACCCCCTTTCATCCATTTACTCCCATATTTTATTGTACTCAATGTAATGCCAATTTCACTGACTATGTTTGGTCCCCTGTGGAAAATGTAGTTGAGATTTTTTATAATTCCCTTTTCTTGCTTTACCTAATTATATGGTCTTAATATCTTGCATCTAATTATAAATTGGTCAAAGTTTGACAGATCCATCGAAAAACTACTGCCATAAATTTACTATTTGTTCACACTGCCATCTTTCCTGGATACTAGTTTCTCTACTTTTTACTTGAAATTTATTCCTCGCGAGATGATTCCTCATGAACAGGTTGCCCTCACAAGAGATACCTCTATAATATTACACTTTGAGAAGAGGACTTCACCATTTCTAATTTAAACATCGTATAGATTGTCTTTAATAAATAAAAGTTTGTGCTTAGTGATTTTTTTTAGTCTTTAACCATGCAATTTATTGAAACCTTCCTTTTCTTCTGGTGATGCAGTGGTGGTGAATGCAGTGCTAAATTCAAAATGCTAATGGACTCTATTAAGAAGTCCAACGATCTTTCAGAAAAGTACAATGCTGTTCGCCACGAGAGTGATACAGTGGTGGTGGGTGATGTCATGGATATGAATTAGGTTCAGCATTATTTTAACAGTGGGAAAATAAGGATTTTTAGTTGCTCCAAATTGTAATGTCACTAAGAGGCAAATTTGTAATTTTAGGAGACGTTTCTTGAGTGTTTTGGCAATTATTTGATCCCCTTGGGTCAATCAGGATTAGGCCAGAGCTTTTCGTGGATCTTTTTAAATTTTGTTTCTCCATAAAAGTAGTGGGACAATCACAATGTTATGCAAGGATACAGGATTTTATATTAGAGGTGTAATCATTGGTTGATAGACACATCGACAGATTCAGGTTTCTGCTAAGAAATATGGTAAACAATTTTGTACTCTAGAATTTGGAGTGTGCAGTCCTTATCAAACTGTATATAATAACTTTGTAGACGTTGCTTTGACAAAATTTATAATTGAAAAGATGACATGCAGGTTGGTTTGGACAACTTTCGAAATATAAATCTCACGATCAGTGGTTTGTTATTCACTTACTCTACTTGGCCAAATTATTGTTTATTACTTACTCTACCTAAATCACAAACCACCAAGGAACCAAATATATTTGAACTCCCATGTAACCTACTGTTCACCAGAAATCAAGCTGCTTATAGAGGAATAAATTAAAGATGGCAATGCCACATTTTCGAGAAATTTTTATGTTCTAGGTTGCATGATTCACAATGTATTGTGGAATGGTAATTTGGTACAAATTAAATTACTTATGTTTGGCAAATAAATTACTCATTTCTTTTAACAAGACACCTTTCCACAGTCAACATTTCGTATTATTGATGAATATATACACTAATCTCACTTCAAAATTTACCATGAGGTGCAGCGATATTCAATCATGCCAAAAATTTAACCCTATGTAGTGTTGTAGTGTTGACAACCTAATCCGATCAGGACATCGAGTGAAGCCCACAATACTCAGAGGCTGCCAACTTAGGTACTTGGCTTCCGTGACTTACCTGCAATTCATAGCACTCAAACACTTGACTTAACCCACCAGTTTATTTTATACTATTTAAAATGCATCCTTTGGGTTTTGTGAAAGAGTGCTCAAAGAACTCTATGAGCCACTTAATAGTAAAAGTATGATGTTGAAATTGTTGATATGCAATTTCTAGTGCATAAAGCATATACAACAAATGGTATGAAAATTGTATAGAAGTCAAAATTTTGCACAAAGCATATCCAATTTGTGTAAATGTAGCAAAGTTGTATGAGTTGACACAATGAATTACAAGAAGGCCCTAAATTTAAATGGGGGAAGTGTAAGAAGGTATATCATATAAATCGTTGAACAACTCTCAACAATCAACTTTTGCTATTTCATATATATTTGATGATGCGTCAATGCTGTCTCCATAGGATTCCATTGTTACTGTGCTTTGGTTTTTACACTTTCCTTGAGGTTTGATAGTGACTTATGGCTCAAGTATATTCTTGTTATTTGGCAATGCAACCTCTCAAATCTAAACTTTGGCACACCTAAACCTTTTAAAGACAAATTGAGACATGGTTAAGAACACGTGCTTCCTCTTTGGAAGTCACAAGCATTTGTTTCCTCCTTGAAGCTCATAGGGTTCAATATGCAAGGGGTTGAGTATGTAGGGCTTTGTAGAGAAAGATAAATCTCATGATTGTTGAAAATTCTTGTTTAACAGCTTGCTGGTTTAATGAACAATTTCGTGAGTTTCACTTCAGCCGGTTATGCATAGGCTTGAAGTTACTTATGAAATTTCTCTGAACAATTTAAACACGCTGAAAACAACTAACAGGCTGTAAATAAACACATGCACACCATAAAATTTGACACAGTAATTTTTGGCAAATTTGCCCTGGAAAAACCCCCACGGGGAAAACCAGTTTGAGATGAGAGCTTTTATTATTTCTTCAGTAAAATGTAGGACAGAAAATGAAAGATGAAAATACAACTTATCTCCACCAGAATTTCTCTCAGCAATAAATGCACATGTACAGCAAACCCTGACCGTACATCTCCTCGAATTTCGTGCCAAATCAGACAGCAGGCCGTACAGCAGATCAGCCGTACAAGATCCTCAAAATTCGTGCCCTAATTATTGCAGTCCGTACACAGTCCGTACAGCATTAAATTCAGACTGTACTTTACCTCGAAATTCGTGCCGATTAGCTATGCTGTACACAGTCCGTACTCCCCGGGATCCGTGCAGCATTTAATGCACTGACAGCAGACCGTACACCTCGAAAATCGTGCAGATCAGCCGTACTTCCTCCTCGAAAATTGTGCCAATAAATGCAGCCGTACTCTGGCAATTAATGCAACCGTACACCAGTAATAAATGTGGCCGTACACCTCGGGAACCGTGCAAGCAAAACACTGAATTCTTCAGCTTCAAACCCTAACCTGGAATTTGACCTCCTTGAGCAAAATCGACCTCCTTGAGCTCTCTCTTCTCCTTCACTTGAAAAATGAACAAGTGATTCACTTTTGCCTCCCTCACCCCTTTTTATAATTTCCCAGTGAGAGTGAAATTCTCATTTATTTATTTCCCATAAATAAATTCACTCACTCACTTACTTTATCAAAAGGTGACTATGGTCATAAAATCACATTTAAGTGACTTTAATGTGAGGGTCACATTTTTCCCTCTTAAGTGACTTTAGGCAAAATTAAAGCCACTTAGGGAACATCTGACTAGGTACAAAAATCAACAATGATCAGTGGTTTATTATTCACTTGATCTACTTGGCCAAATTGTTGATCACATAAACCACCAAGGAAGCAAATATATTTGACCCATGTAAACCACTGTTCACTAGAAATCAAACTGCTTACAGAGGAATAAATTAAAGATGGTAATGCCACATTTTTGAGAAATTTGGTCATGTCAAGTACTGTTCACTAGAAATCAAGCTGCTTAGAGGAATAAATTAAAGATGCTAATGCCAAATTTTCGAGAAATTTTTATGTTCTAGGTTGCATGATTCACAATCTATCGTGGAATGGTAATTTGGTACAAATTAAATTACTTATGTTTGGTAAATAAATTACTCATTTCTCTTAACAATACACTTTTCCACAGTCAACGTATCGTATTATTGATGAATATATACACTAATCTCACTTCAAAATTTACCATGAGGTGCAGCGATATTCAATCATGCCAAAACTTTAACCCTATGTAGTGTTGACAACCTTATATGATCAGGACATCGAGTGAAGCCCACAATACTCAGAGGCAGCCAGCTTAGGTACTTGGCCCCGTGACTTACCTGCAATTCACAGTACTCAAACACTTGTGTTAACCCACCAGTTTATTTTGTATTATTTAAAATGCATCCTTTGGGTGTTTTGTGAAAGGGTGCCCAAAGAACTCAATGAACCACTTAATAGTAAATGTAGGACAATGAAATTGTTGATAAACAATTTCTAGTGCATAAAGCATATCCAACAATTGGCATGAAAATTGTATACAAGTCAAAAATTTGCACAAAGCATATCCAATTTGTATAAATGTAGCAATGCTGTATGAGTTGACACAATGAATTACAAGAAGGCCCTAAATTTAAATTGGGGAAGGGTAAGAAGGTATATCATATAAATTGTTGAACAACTCTCAACAATCAACTTTTGCTATTTCATATATATTTGATGATGCGTCAATGATGTCTCCATAGGATTCCATTGTTACCGTGCTTCGTTATTTTACACTTTTGTCAATGTCTGATAGTGACATATGGCTTAAGTATATTCTTGTTCTTTGGAAATGCAACCTCTCAAATCTAAACTTTGGCACACCTAAACCTTTCAAAGACAAATTGAGACATGGTTAAGAACACATACTTCCACTTTGGAAGTCACAAGCATTTGTTTCCTCCTTGAAGCTCATAGGGTTCAATATGCAAGGGGTTGAGTATGTAGGGATTTATAGAGAAAGCAACTAAATTGCTTTGTGGAGTAGTTCATTTGTCCCACAAACAATGGGTCCTATATTATTATTACTATAGCTACATTGGGGTCACTTGGGTTTGCATCACATGCTGAAGTTGTCTCTTCTTTGAAGCCCACCATTTCCACATTTTAGCATCTCATGTGGAGCATTTCCATTGCTAAACAATATTTCTGTCAAGGGCTCAAGTATATTCTTGTTTTACGAATAGGTCGTGTAACTGTTCGTTCCATAGAATCTTGTGTTTGTGCATTTTAAAATGCTATTAGTGGACTTGCATGCTTCATGTAGGTTGCAATGATCCCAATCAATGCATATAAAAACAAGTCAACTTATTGAAGGTGAGTTTTATTGGTGGAGTTGCATGCTTTACGTACGTTACAATGATCCCAATCAGTGCCTATAAAAAAAAATCATCTTGTTGAGGGTGAGTTTTGGTTAGTGGCTTGTTTTGGTGAGTTTTGATTATTTTTTGGGAAGTTATGAATCCCATTGCACAAATTTGTGCAACACAAACCTATTTTAACACAATGGAAAGAGATTTGAATCTTGATCTTGTCCTAAGCTTTAGCATTGCTCCTCATGAACCTAATGCCTATATTGTGAGAAAGGCCACGTTCTCTTCCTAGATTGCGAGGAACTGTGTTTTGTTCCTCATCACTCGAATGTCTAGATTGTGAGAAATGACATGTGGTCCTCTTCATCACTCCAATTCCTGAATCGTGAGAAAACATGTGTTCCTAGACACATCTAACACCCTTCCCAATGCTTCCAAGGGGTTTAAACTTGTCTTAGAATGGTGATTAAAAGACACCCTAAAAAGTGTAAAATTTTGAAATAAATTGTCATTTCTGAAGGACAACAAATATTATAAGACATCAAAATAAGGGCCACATTTCAACAATCCATCGATCTCCCAACTCTTAGATACTCAATGAGCATTGTACCTTTCATGTTATATGAGGATGGATGTGAATCATGGAAAAATTTATGGTTCAACACCTATTACTTGCTTTCGACATGAAAAGATTAAAATCATCTCTATTGTTGTTGGCTCTCATCTATTCCTTGATATGGTGTACCCTTCCACAACATAAAATCCATCACAAAGCTCATGCACACATAATCCATTCACTTACATTAAGTTTCGAAGAGAAGTTTGGACACTATCTTTTTGAATCCTTGATTGGATTCATCTGTTATGGGCATATTTTTCCCTTGTTGATATGATAATTGGCATGACATTTAATGTCTACTTGACATGGCTTGTGTTTTGAGCTCACATTGACTATATAATCCCATTTTCTTTGTTATCTTGCTAATAAGTTTCCAATGTAATTGTAACGGCATTGGAAATTTATTACCAAGATTCACTTCAAATGTGTGAGCCTTTGTGGCTCAATGTGTGAGCCTAGACTTTGGCGTTTCCCCTCTTTGATCACAGATTTGGCTCTAGTGGACTTTGATTACCTTGATTGAGTCACTCCCTAGTCCACTGGATTGATTTTGGGTCTTGAAATATCCATAAACTATTGGGGCATGCTCTTTGAAGGAATTACTTGGTTAAACAATTATTTTTCTTAGGTGTTTAGGTCTCTGAATTGACCATGTTTATTCTTATATATATTGTGTTTATGGCTTGTGGTTTGCTCATACATGTGGAACAAATCCTTATTTTCTCATGTCACAATAGTACTTTGGCTTGAACCCTTATTTTCAGATGGTAAAACCCCATGATTTGACCATTAAATATAACATCACATCCACATGAACACATGTTAATGTTTATGCCACTCAAGCATCCCAAATTTTATTTATGTCACATCCTTGCTCACTATTCATGGTCTTCAATTCCCCCCTTGCATACCAATTTTTTTTTGGATTCCTAGCTTATGATTCAAAGATCTCCTTCCACATTTCACACTCTTAAGTTTGTTTGGATGGTATCCATCCATTTGTTGGATATTACTAGAATTGTTGTCTCCTCTTCATTAACTTCGATCTCCCTTTATTATCGTTCACTTGCATCTTGTGTTGTTTTTTTCTTCACCTCTAGTTAGGTTATTTAGACACTTAGAAGTTAGTTAAATTGATTTGGTCTAATGTGGCTTTAGGTAAATTGTATTTTTTTAGTCAGATTTTGGAATTATTTAATTTCATGCTTATGATTGTCTTCTAGACAGATTGATTTGATGGTTCATCCCCTAATACTAATAACACTTGATTTATGACTTAAGACTTGATTGGTTAATGATCTCTATTTAAAGAGCATGGTGTTCTTTTGCTACTAAGTAATTGTGAGCGATTCATATGTAAACTATTTTTCTTTTGCGTCAATATTTTACCTCAAGT
This sequence comes from Pseudotsuga menziesii, assembly GCA_001517045.1. NCBI lineage: Eukaryota > Viridiplantae > Streptophyta > Pinopsida > Pinales > Pinaceae > Pseudotsuga > Pseudotsuga menziesii. The sequence continues at coordinate 136,801 of LPNX010785646.1, forward strand.
GGTCATGTTGGGTGGGGCTATGGATTGTTTTTTTTGAGGGTTTTAACCACATAATACATTGGTGTATTTATCTTTGATTTGTTTTTGTGAGCGGTTGCGAAAGGTGTTCAACCTATGTGGATGTATCTTGTTTATTGAACACCTTCATCCCTATTTCAAAGGAAGCTTCAACACAATTTATTGAGTGAGGAGGTAACCTTCTCCATTAGAGGCACTTGGGCTACTCATACTTGCACTTAATGTCTTTTCTTGCCCCTACAAGGGGAAGGCCACACCATTATAGATACGTAAATTATGTTTATTGCCCTTATCTTTGTTGCATGTTGTTTGTCTTTTCTCCAAGTCTAAATAGTTGTTGTAGGTTAGTTTAGATTATGTTAGTTTAGTGTTACACATATGTAAGGGATTTCACCTAGATAGGAATTGAATACACCATAGGATCCCTTTTCAATTAATTGAACACCAAATCAATTGAATTGTTAACTTAATCATCATTGCCTTTTCTTTTCATTGGGTTCAATGAGTTCTAGTTAGGTTTCATTCTCTCTCATTTTCAGATTTGAACTTTTTATAGATTAATTAGATCACATAAAGGAAAAGAAGTGCTTTGTGTGTGATTTGGTGCATGAGATGATCAAATTCACTCAACAATAGGTTAAAACTATTGATGCAGATAAAACATGAGCGTGTGTGAGTGATCAAATCAAATGATAACATCCCTAATCATGAATTAAATAAAGAAATGATGAAGAAATGAGAAACAACCTTGGGGAATCTTCTTAGTGAATTGACTTTGTTGTGCAGCAAAATAGGAGATGAATCCAAGTGAAGAATCTTTCTTACAATAACCTTTCATACAATGCCAATGAGGAGAAAAATCCAAGAATACAAGTAAACCAAATGATAAGTGAAAATTTCAATAGATAATTATACAAACCTTTTGAAAATATTTCTTAGGGGAGTACATTAAATGATTTGTGTCGTCATCAATTGCATGAAATAGAAAAAAATAGAAGATATGACCTAAGGGAGTGATGAAGATGTCCTCGAATCATTTCCTCTTGTTTAATGGATAATAGAGGGGAAATCTTAGCATCACAACCACTTATGAAGCTCAATATTACAGATGTGAGCACATGGGCTTCAAACCTTGGCAAGAAATTAAAAAAAACACAACTTTTCATGAATTGAACTTGTGAAAATGGGTGGACGTCTTTAATTAATAGATTTTCTTGTAAAGGAAATGGAACTTCATGCCAAATATTAGCCCATGTGCTTGTATTTTACTGGCAAGCATGTGCATGCTCATATTCATTGAGTGAGGGAATTCCACTAGTAATATGGGCCTTGTGTGACAAACCCAACTATTAAAAGTGACCATGTCATTCAATGCGCTGTGCATTTTTTTGCTTTCTTGGCATAATGAGAAATGCACACGTATTGAAGGATTTCCCACACTTTCTTGCACTATGAATTGAAGGACCATGCAATTATCCAATTTGGTCAAACTTCACTTTGACTTTAATCCTCAATTCATTTATCCTTTTATCCATATTTTTGGGTTTCCTTATGGTATTTATTGTTGATTTGTGATGTGAGGTTAGGAGTATTAAATAGTTGAAATACATAATGTGTTTTTGTCCATATATTGAGATAAAGAGAAAATATTATTGAGGGAAACCCTAGAGAGACAAAAGGAAGCCACCTACAAGACAAAATGGTGAGGTGATATATATATATATATATATATATATATATATATATATANGGGACAATGATGATGTGGGATGGTACATATGAAAACATGTCATAATACATTTGAAAATAAATGTTTCTTCTATCTAAAACATGCAATGGAACAAGATTGCTTGCTGTAGGAATAAAAATGTTGGGGATGAGAACCAAAGTATGGGAAAGTAGGGACTTGTTAATAGCTCACTAAATGAAATCCATATCTCAAGGCTCACAATAATGTTTGAAAGGAATTGTGCATGTTTGTGATCTTCAACTAAATCTAGAACATTGACATCACGATGCATGAATCTCCACAATGGGATAATGAGTTGTTGACAGGGTATTTTTTAAGGATTCTAATATTATACTTAAGTATAGTATTCTAGGCGATTGTTTTGGATTGAAAAAATGTTTATGGATAAGTAGGAGAATATTAAATATGAAAGATAAAATTAACACTAAAACATGTAAATTTTGGCGAATATTATGATAAAAAAAACACATTTTATGTAATATAGGCGATATTAGACATTAAATAACGAATTTATTTTTTGAAAAAAACCCAAAAAATAGCCAATTGGCAAAAATTTGCCACTAAAAATTACCCTGGTTGTTGAGCATGGAAGAAACCATCTAGTAAGTAATAAATGATGGAAACCATTTCTAGTTGTGAGGTACCCCATCAATAATGATAATGGTTACCAAGATACTAGTACAAACCAACATGGTGCAAATGGATATGTTGAAGTCAAACATTGAAAGAAACTATGCAGTCATGTATTAAAATAGAAATACATTGTTGTATACAAGGTAAACTACCAATAATGAAAGCGGTAACCAATGTACTAGGCCTATAAATCAAACCCCCAAAGAAACATGTTTTAGTTGATAGGGATGAATTGAGGGAGAAAGGACAACGATGATTCACTATAAACCAACACAAGGTACAATGGATATTGATAGATGATAAAGACTTGAGATTAACACAATGTGATGAAGGAATGATGTGTATTGTACACACTAATTCCGGCCCTAAATGGATCCTAAATGATAACTAACCTAGGAAATGACCATAAAACCTAATGAGGTTACTTAGCCAAATGATAATGTGGACATTGCAAGGTGAATAATGTTGAGGGCATATTGGAGACTAGAGAGATGAATCCAAAAGGATGGGTTGAGAAATATGTAAGGTCCATGGTGACAAAGTAGACCTGATGGAGAGAGATGGGACTCAACCCAATGGGCCTTAGATGAATAAGATGAGGTGACACTGAATTGATACTTTGAACAAGGGCGACACTATCATTGACCAAATTGATGAACATATGTAACATGGTGCATAGAAAGGCCAACTTTCCTTCCACCTTTTGCTTTTTTGAATTTATTATTGATTTTTGAATTTTTTGATTTTTTGTTAAGTTTTATTAATGGTTTTTCTTTTATGAATAATAAAAAATGATATATGTTACAATGAGGAGATAGTTACCATATGTGACTAAGTGGTTTTGAATGGTAGATAGGTAACATGATAGTAGAGCGCTGTTGATAAAAGGGTACATAGGTTGAGTTTCCTTGGGAAAAGATGGGGGATGGAGATTTGTTTGAAAAAGGAGATTCAATAAATGGAGTGAAATAGTGGGCTCAACAAATTCGAGGAGAATTAAAGCAACAAAACAATAGTAATTGCTTTGGAGTCGACTAGGTAGAGGTTGCAATTGATAAGGGTGAAACATAAGGCTCATTATGCAATTACAAACTATTAGGACTCAATCTTATGGGTATGGATGCAATGGATTCCAAGATGAAAAGTGTGCTAAACTAGGGAAATCTATGTGAGGGAAAGCACTACCATATGATAAGTGTGATATTATCTCAAAGCGGCAAGGAAAATTTCCAAGATGAGGTGGAACATATGAAAAATTCAAAGTCAATAAAACATTGAATTGCATCATAGTAGATGGCAATCCTATACCAATATTCCAATGTAGTGAATTATCCTAAAGCGAGATAGTTAGAATGGGGAAAAACATAAAAAATGGCTCCTTAGAAAAACATAATTTGCACACAAAAAAATGTTGCCTCACAATATCATAGTGCTAAAAAAAATGAAACCAACAATGAAAATGTCATAGAAATGAACCTTTGATACTCCTGGATGGGACATGTAATTTTTGAGGTTAAATAATCAATAATAGGATCCAATGTAGATTTTAAAAATCATTTTTTCATATAAGCTTAGAAAGAGAGGAAAATGCCCCTGTGCTTAGAATATATGGCCACTAGGTTAGTGCTCATTACTTGATCTAAAATTCTATCCAATAGTTTTTTTTATTATTTTGATGCTTTCATTGTAAACCAACCTTGTTTGGGTGCCCCGAGGATGTAGAAAACAATCATAGGAATATATACATTAAACAAAAAGCAATCACAAAATTTGCACAAGATTTTTACCCTGGAAACTCTTTACCAAGAAATCCAACCTTTAATGATATATCATCATTCACCTTGGCTAATCTGGATAAGTTGGCCAAATAACAAGCCACTTGAGGAAATTTAAACTGTAGTAAGTCAATCCTATTTAAAGTATTCATTACATCAAATATCATGGGAAAATATTAAGTCCAACCAATGCCATGGAACCATAGAATACCCACAATAAACTTGTTAATGTCCAAATAAAGATAAACCTAATTACTCTTTTACAGTGTCAAGGTTAACTTAACATTCACCCATTTAAAATTGATTTGGGGTGAAAAACTATCCCCTCAAAGTTTATAAATAGGTATCCAAAACTACAACATTCTCCCCTTATCACCTAGGTCTATGTCTATACCTTACATCAGTGAGCCAATGTAACAGGGTATGCATGTCTAAACATGTCTTACAACTACATGCCAATTTACATGTGATTAGTGTAAAACTACAAAAATAAATGCATGAACCATCTACTAAATTTGTTATCTACACTCCTTTCACCACATAATATGAACCAAATCAGAAACTTCTTAACTAAATACTTCATCCTTTTTATTTGTAGTTTATTGTTCCATTCACATCGGTTAATAAACTAATGAACCACTACATTTTGTGCCCTCAACCCTAAAAAATGGTATCTTAATCAACATATATCTCATGTTTATTACCCCCAAAATGTATTATAAAGGTAACCAAGCCAAAGAGAGCACAACAAGAATTTAACCTTTGTACCTTTTCAACCAAACCAACAACTTTCACATTTTAGCTACACAAATTTTAACACACAAAGGAACTAAAGACTATATATATATTTACATAGGCCTTGGTGGGAGTGTGATGGCCTATGTAATTGGCCCAAAATTGAAGGCTTAATCCCTTATCTTGGATCATATATTTAGCCATTTCTTTTATTGTGTGTTTCTTTCTCTCAACAACACCATTTTTCTATGGTGTATATGGACCAATATGTTGAATTTGAATTTAATGTGTAGTGCAGTAATTAGTAAATTTGTTGTTTACATATTATCCTCCATTGTCTGTTCTTAAGTTTTGTATTTAATGTCCAAATTGTTTCTTTGTAAGGGCCTTGTATGCCAAACACTCGTAAAAAAATTCACTCTTAAGTTTTAAGAAATAAATCCAAGTGTGTTTGGAGAATTCATCAATAAAAGAAATACTTGAAGCTGAAAAAAGAAGCAGAAGGAAGTGTACCACACAAATCACTATGAACAAGATGTAAGGGGGATGAGGCATGCTTTTCAAAGCTGTCTTGATGATGTTTTCTGAGAACACACCCGAGACAAACACCATCTCTAAAAGAGACGAAAGGAAGAACAATGACCATTTGATTACATAGTTGTTGCAATGAGTGATAGTTTAAATGACCAAATCACTCATGCCAAAGTTTGCTGTAGTAATTTATATGAGAAACAAAAAACTAAGGGAAAAGGTGATGACCCAAAATTGTTGAATTTGTACAACATGGTAATATCATCAACAATTCCAATAGCTAGGACATGCTTATGAACTTTGAAATCCCTGATTAGCACTTGGTGAGGTGGCAACAAATTGTAGGAAATTATTAGAACACATAATACATCATTGAATTGACCATTATCTAGCTGAAGTTCCATATTCTCCAACATTAAGAGATCTATCATCACCAACAAATATTTGTTTGGTGTTACTTTCATTAAGAGCCTAAAAAATGGATTTATCCTTAGCAATATGATAAGATGCTCCATAATCAATGAGCCACTCATTTGAAGAAGAGGAGAAGATGCATTGAAGGAGAAACTAGAAGTAGAAGGTGCATGCCCATGAGTTGTAGAGTTAGAAGAAAAATCATGGTCGATGTTTTGCTTCTTCATTGCTACTTCCAAGGATTCCATGTTCTTAAAATGCTTAGATTCCACATGACCGTCGTTCCCACATCTTTCCTGCAAAAATTGCAATGACGTGTTGTCTTCTTACCTTTTGATTTGGTTAATCCTTCATTAGTGGAAGGATGAGCTGGCTGAGAGGGTTTGGGACCCTTGTTTTGTTTATTGTTGCGAGGTTGTTGCTTCTTGGGATTTTTTTTTTTTTTTTTTTGTGCCACTAAATCTTTGCTAGATGTACCAATAGTGATTATTACTACAAGATGGATTATGTTGCTTTCAAATAAAGGAATTAAAAAAGGATTCGAGAGTGGGTTCTATATATTACTCCCTAGAGATACTTCGTGGTGTAAAAGGTAGATACAAAAACAAAATAGGTAGAACCAAGCTTGGAAATATTAACATGCTCTTCTGGTTTAACTATTTCTCATTATTCAAGTAGGGTTCGGACGGTTTTGAATTTAGATAGATAACCTTGAATGCAAGAAAAATCACTCAGATTTAAAGCAACCAACTCATTATTAGGTTTTAACGAGCATAATAACAATAATATGTGAGAGAAATATTAATACAAGCAACATACACATAGACACAACCATTTACCTTGGAAAACCCCATGTGGGGAAAAACCAACATCAATGAAGATCTTTATTACATGGCCAAAACCGGCCAACTGGGCCAAGAGAGCTAGCCACTGCTCACCTCCAGGCCAATTTACAATGGATCCTCCTCAAGCCTTATAAAGGTTTTTTTTCATGCAATACCATGGGCTACAACAAATCATGTTCCCAAAACCATGTGCTAGACCTAAACCACCTTTGACTCATTCCTGAATCAAGGTTAACCCTAACAATCCTACCTTTAAACTTGACATGGAGTAATCACCAAACCCCTTCAAATTTTTATGGATTAATTCCACATACAACCCCATATCACCTAGGTTTGTCTCCTGACTTTAGCGGTGAGTTACAAGGGGTATGCATGCCTTACCAAGTCTTACAACTATATTATCATTTACATACAAACCGCTCCATTTTTTTTCATGTGTCTTCATAGTGATTACACCATCACCATTTATTGCTTCATCCACTCGCTTTTCCAAGATTTCTTTCTTGTTCGTTTTTCCATGGTCCTTTTGTACATGCATCTAACCCTATCATTGACAATCATATAAAAAGAATCCCTCTATCAGATTACATGGGTTCTCAGCCGTTTTAATCTCTAGTTCTCTAGGAATTATCTTCAATTGCATGGTTCATCAATATTGGTCCAACAACTAAGATTAAACCATCTCACATTCCCCCACAATCGAAGAATCAACCTCTCCGTTCCACATCAATCTAGGCTACGCGTACAAGGGAAAGAATGTTAATTTTGGTTAAATCGGTCTTGAAATCTATCCATCTGTATTTGCTATCCTTGGCCTGGATTCCAAAGGGTGTACTAGAAAAGGAAAGGAAACTTTGGTTCAAATTCCTTTGGGCTGGTAGTCAGGAGAATTTTCTTATGCCTTGGGTAAATTGAAAGGTCCTAACTGCACCAAAGTCCTTAGGTGGATGGGGGTTGAAAAACATTTTCTTATTCTCAAATGTCTTGGATGCAAAAATGGAATGGATACTAATGACTTCGGAGAGTCTTTGGACAACATTAGTCTATTAGAAATAAATCTCCCCAAAAATGACTAAACAATGGACAAGGAATCCAGAAAAAGGAAACACAACATTTTTATTATTTGGAAGGATGTTCAAAACTCTTTTAATGTGATCGAAGATGACCCGGTAAGATGCATAGGGAATGGTACACGAGTTAAAATAGGCAGTGACCCTTGCCCTAACTATGGGGATGGTCATTTGCTTCCACAAGGACTGACTCAGGAACTACATAATAATGGCATATTATTTCTTAGTCAGATATCAGATAGTATTGCCTCCACTCTATGGACTCACGGATGGAAGGATTTTGATTGTTTAGGATTGGGGGAAAATCATGCAAAAGCATGGAATACATATCTCAGGGGCCTCATAATTTCTCACATTCACATTATATATAGAGAATATGAGTTGGTCTAGGTAAATGATCCACATGTTAAATACTCTTCGAAATTGGGATATAGTCATCTTAGCATTGATTTGCAGAGAAAACAAGTACAATGGTGGTGGAAAGGTGTATGGAAAGTAAAGTGTCCCCTAAAATATCATATATTCATGTGGTGCATTATCAACAACAAAGTTCCCAGTGGGATAAAATGAAACAAAGGCATAAGGAGGTCGATGATGGCCTTGGATGGTGCTCCTTGTGCAAGGTTGATGATGAAACATTCCCTCATCTTTTAACAAAAATAATCTTTTGAATACAAGTTTGGTTGGAATTCTTAGGAGAATTTGATCAAAATTGCAGGTGGAATGGTGCCCAGGTTGAAGAGCCTAGAGAATTTGGTACTAGGATTTGTCAAACAACCATATAAAATATTTTCCTTTGCTTGTTTTCAGGGGGTTTGGCTCGCTACGAAGTCAACCATTTCCTAGGAGAAGGCTTCAATGTCTAATATTATTGCTGCTCAATGTCTTAGTATTCTATCACATTTCCCACAAGAAAAAGGTTCCAATGACATTCGTTTCATAACGAAGGAATAGGTGGATCAATCAAAGCCTTGGTATTTTTTTGATGGGGCCTCTTAAAACAACTTACAGAAATGGGGTGGTGGTGGTGGTGCAGTCCTTAACCTATCTGATACAAACTATTTCAAAATAAAAATGGGCCCAGGAGAATGATCAAACAACTATGTTGAGCCGATGTCCTTAAAATTGATGTTATTATTGCAAAAGAACGGAATGCAAATTTATTACAACTTTTTGGCGATTCTTTAATTATCATAAATTGAGAAAGAAAAAATAAAAAAAATGTCACAACAAACTGTTAATTGCAATTCTTGAATATGTTTTTAGAATCATGGACTCTTTTGATGCTCTCTCCATTCATCATGTTTACATTGAAAGGAACATGGAAACAAATAGTATTTCCAAGGAAGGAACACAAATGATTCACAAGAAGTGGATGATATTTGAAACAAGAAATGAAGAGTTTTTTGAATAATATCATAGGATTTTTATTGAGCTCCCTCCCGATTCAAATTCAGAACCAGATGCAAAATGATTTTCAGATAATAGGCAAGTTGGAATTTTCCTATTTTGACTCAAATATTTATACTGGGAAAAGTTGATCACTCCAACACAGTTTAATGAGTTACAGTCATAGTTTATGTGTTATCTACAGTACTTGGTTTTTGTCTATATATTTTGACAAGAAATGGATGATACTATGCTTTGCCTGGTTATAGGAATTCATGCTCGGCACCATAATTCAGAATTAATATGGCAATATCTATAGTTAATAATGTATGTTTGCATCTTCTCATAAAGACGTTTTATAGGTTTTTTAAATTTTTTCATAACAATGCTACCTATTTTGGAGATTTTGGAATTTGGGTTGGAAAACACATGGATACATGTATTCTACAGATTGTAAATTTCTTTTCTCCTTGGATGTGCTAAATTATATGAAGCATAGGATCATCAACCTGTATGAATTCAAATGGAAGAGAATGTTGCAAAAGAGAGAGAAGAATTTAGCATAGACTATTCACTTAATCATGACAAAATTGCACACACATGGGACAAAATTGGAATAATATGATTGCATTCATGAATCGATAATTAATATGTAATATAATGGTTATACATAAAGGATAATTTGAATTCCTAATATAGGATTCAAATCTACCAACTCGGACTAACTCTAGAGCTAACTCAGTGTGGGAAAATCACCACTAAGGCTCACTAATGCAACTCTAGATAACTAACTTAGCCTACAATCGGTTAACTGATGAGGGTAGGTGAGGAAAGGTGCCCACACTCCCTTTAATTGTGCAAACTGGCGCTAGGATAACTGATAGTAACTGAAGCATAACTACACATAACTAATTACCTACCACGATCAACCAAAGGAGACTGTTGGTGGCACTCAAAGTAGGTTCCTAAATTATAGGAATTGGTCGTTGGGGCACCTAAACTCATGCAATTAGGTGCAGTAAATGGAAGATGTCCCCTAGGTGTGTTCCCCATGCACTAGTGTAGCGATGAAGACCTCCTAAGCTAGGGAAATAGACAATTAGACTATGTGGTCAAAGGGAGGATTAATTATTATCCCAACACCCCCCCTTAATCCTGACTTTGGACAACCTAGGCCTTGGAAACTAAGACCAAAGGTCACCCATACAATCTAAATGAAAAAAAAGAACTGCTTAATAAAACCGAGGAAATGCAGAAAACCTAATGGGAAACCCCCCTTAAAATAAGCAGTAAAATTAGGATCAAGCTTTCATATAAAAAACTTGTGAAAAATGTTTCTACAATACTGCTCCACATAGATGGAGTTTGCAGGGTGATGGTCTTTGTGTGCACTAGTATCTTGGGACTGTGCATGTGAAACTCTCCAAACTAAATGATTATGTCTAGAGGAATTTTCCTCTTTGGAAGAAGAGGAATATGCTAAACTTGATTAGGAACATAAACAGTTGCCACGATGGATTATGTCTGGAAGGATTTTCCTTTTTGGAAGAACATGATTCTACTCAATTGAGGTACACTGATGAGAGAGAAAATGTGCCTTAGAATTCGAACCATGTGAGATAAACCCAAGAAACTGAGATGTTGCAGCCTTGAACATTGAACCATGTGAGGTATAATCATCTCCATAGGTGAGGAGAAAGTGTCCAGGTGAATGCATGATGTTTCCAAATTCAGTATCACTGTAAGGAAGTGTGCACATGATCATGTAGGAAGGAGGAGGAGGCACGGGACCATGGAACGTGAATGCTTGAGCTCCATAATCTGATATAGCTTCCAAAATATCCAATTTATCACTATCCAATACATCAGTACTCGAAGAAACTGATATAGAATCCCCAACAATAGAATTTTTGAAGGAGACTTGAGGTGCTTGATTTTTCACACCAAAATTGATGAGAATAGTTACAAGCATGAATGGAGGCTCTTTAAACTTGAAATTCAAACCAATTAAGGTGATATCGGATCCAACAATAAGGAACAAAGGTTCTAAGTGCACCACTGAGATGGTAGATGCACTATGTTCTCCTTCTTCAACAAAACTTTGAGTATTGGTGCAAGCAATCATATAGGAATTTACTGGAAGCACTATATCAATGAGGGTGAATTGATCACTCCTAAAATTTGATATTTCTTCCAAAACATACAAAGTATCATTTTTTTTCACACCAATAGCATGATTGGAGAGAGAGGAATGAAATTACTCTTCAGCTCCTTGAGCTTTCACTGGTAAACTTTGAGTAGAATTTAGAATAAAAAAATCACTGGAGAATGACTGAGTAGGATGGAAGGGGAGTTTTTATTCAACAATGGAGGTTCGAATGTATTCTTTTGGATCAAATATATGAGAAGATGAGATATTAAATATCTCATAAACTTCTGGAGCAACACGAGAAGGAGTCACTACAAGGAGACTTTCAACAATTCGAATTGATTGAGTTGAAGCTTCTGCTTCTTCTATATCTTGAACAAATTTATCAGAGAAATTTGAGGCTAAGAAAATTGAAGAAAGAACACTTGAGAAGGTGTTGGATTCGCTCCAGCTACCGGCTACTTCTTTTTGCACACCAAAAGTTTTGTTTAGATTTCTCTAGAGCTCGAATGGATACTCAATAGATTCCATGTGATAACAAATATTAGGAGTCATTTCCATACACATTCTTGCATATTCTCTTTCACTGTCATCTATCCAATCATTTTCATCTTCATAATATTCTTTACTAGCTCCAAAAGACACATCAAGGAGATCTGGTTCTCAAGATATGCAACCATCTTCATTTCCACTAACCATAATTAAATGGTGATAGAAGGGGAACCGATCTCAAATCCATTTTGAAGTTGTACAATAGAGGTTTTTGCTATTTTCTTATTCAAATTCAGGAACACCATTGAATCCAAGAAGCTGTACATGTAAATCAAATCATGTAGGTAAGTTTAAATAAAAACTCAAAAAATGTGATTGATGTCATGTTGCCAATTGAATCACAACTTCTTCTACAGTCAACAGAATCAAATTCCGTCGAAGACCCATTTGAGATATCAAAGGGATATTTAAAATCATGTAAGGAAATTGACCTATCTCATCTCGTGGAGTGTGAAATATCAATCCGAAATAGAGGGTATGGATGAACATGAGACGTTGCAAACCTCCGATATTAAGCTGAACATATCTCTCAAACTAGAGACTCAAATTGAATTCCATGAAAAACCCATTTTACATCATGAAAATAAATTTAAAACAAGGTATGGTAGGACCTATAAGATGATCTATAGAGGTCGTGTTACCTCTTCAAAGTTGGTTGTGATTTTCAAATTTGGTTGTTGAAATTGTACTTGCAAAACAAACTCCGTTTTGAAAAAAATTAGCTCAAACACTCTTCACTTCGACATGTGTGTTGATGTATTTCTAACTTTAGAAGATATTCTGATGTATATTATCATTGTATGTTTTTGTACCCCCATTGGAGATGTGCTTACCTCTTTTCAGGATGTCTTTATTGTGTATATACCTTGAGGTACAACCTTTGTTGTAAATCGGGGCAATAGTCCCCAGTGAAACATCATGTAATGTATTTTTGGAGTCACTCTAGGAGAAGTCGACCCTGTTAGGGTAAGAGGTAGGCCCCATTCATGTAATAGGCCAATTACTTGATTAGTATAAATAGGGAAGTGATCTCCCTCATTGCGCCAAGAGGTGCTATACAACCCCGTATGGGGGAGATCTTGTAACGTTCTGTAACGTTCTTCATGTATATGTCGGCTATAAATATTATGAGGGAGATGTTGTTACATAACTCATGTAAATGTTGACTATAAATATTATTTCCGATTATGAAGGAGATTTTGTAACTTTATGTAAGGTTTCTCATGTAGGCTATAAATATTTACTTTTTACTTCTATTTAATTATGTTGTAGATTTTGTCGGCCATTAATTGAAAGTAAATAATTTTTTTGCCCATTAAAATAAAAACAAAACCACAGTATATTTTGAAACACCTACTATATAAACAACAATAGGCAATAAAAAAAATACATAAAAATTTATAAAATATCCATTTTACACAGGGAGTTATGAGTTCCGCGTATTGCTATTTCATATTTCAGCAATTATAAGGACGAATGGAACAAACATTTAAAGTTTCAAAAAATCCAGAGGGATCTCTTCAGTTACGCTACTTAGTGAATCTGGGAAACTTGATATACGCGGTGAATCAGAGGAAGCTGTGCATGGCGTTGCATAGGCCATTGAACGTCGAGTTTGCTCTATTATCGCCAGAGCCAAGGAATACCATACTGAACTTTTAGTCACCTGTTTCTGTAAGTATCTTGGACAACCACTTCTTGCTGTGGGCAAAATATGTTTTGAAAAGTTTTCAGGAGGAGCTTTTTTGGATATGTCGAGAGAATCCGCCAAATCATGTTTCTATTTCAAATCTGGAAAAACATGCGAGGAGGGATCGATTTTTTGAGATCTATATGCGACAAATTCCAATTTTATCCTAAATCTGATTTGAATAGCCCATGTACCCAGTTTTCAAATAATGTTGTTGTTTCAAAAAGTGCCTTGTATTCGTACTAATGGCACAATCAGTCTCAAAAACTGCCTTATATTCGTACTAATGGCACAATCAGTCTCTTTATCCTACGTACATCCTCTATAAAGAGACTGACATGCATAGTACAGAGTATTGGGAGTTCCGGATTTCACATGTGAAAGAATGGGACAGGTCTGGTAATATGGTGCAGAACGAGTGATGGGAATGTGGGTTGAGAAGCATATGGTTCAAGTGGAACCAGACTATGGATTCCATTGTGAAGACTCATACCTTCCTTAATTTTACCAAAGTCACTTGATCGTGAGTGAAGTCAGAAACATTATAAATATTTAATATTTTTATTTTTTAATCTGTCTTGTATTGGAATGCTATGTCTTGTATTGGAATTCTTTTAAAACAAAATGATTAGAATGATGTATATTAAAAGGTTTAATATACGATGTTATGGAATATTAAAAGGTTTTGAATTTATTTATATATTTCACACAATTTTAATATTTCTATATTTAGATTTTTATAAAAAAATATTTACTAAATTTCTAGTAAAATACAAAAATCCAAAAAACAAATACAAAATATTTTAACTTAAGGAGATTTTGTAACAAAATAGTAATAAATGAAAATTTTAATTATTTGCCAAAATAAATGTTTGCCACAAAAACAACTTAATATGGGGTAGATGTTCTAATGTTCCTACCTAACAAAACAATAAAAAATTAAAATTTAATTATCTTCAAATAGCACAATATGGGGAGATGTTGAAATGCACATGGTTTAGTAGGGCCTTGCAAATGGTTTTAAAAAAACCATGTGCAAATCCTCCTAAACAACCCATGGTTTTATTGTACATGGGAGGGCCTTGCAAATAAACAACCCATGGTTTTAGGAGGGCCTTGCACATGGTTTTAAAACCATGTATTGGGAAGATGTTATAATGTTAGTTCCTAACAAAATAAAAAATAATAAAACATATTATATGTCGGCCATAAATAATATTAAATATTAATAATTAAAATATTATATGCTGACCTTAAATAAAAAGATGTGTCTTTTGGTTTGAATCAAATCAATGGCTATATATAGGACACACTGAAGCTGATAGATCCTTGAGTGCATTACTTAAGAAGATGTTTGCACCTCAAAATATTTGATCCCTCTCGGCGCTTGATAGAGCCTAGGATTTGGATCTACGCTAGTTTATACACACCTCACACTCACTCAAGTTCTCATGAGAGAGAGAGAAAGAGAGAGAGAGAGAGAGTTAGTGAAGACTTATTATTACTGCGATTGATCATATTATGAAACAATTTTTGTGACTGTACTATTATGAGGAATTTTGTGGGGTTTTCTCCTTTATAATTTCCCCCATGAAAATATTTGTGTCTTGTGTATATGTTCTATCTTATGCAGATTGCTGTACTTGTTATTCTTTCAGATAAAGATCCTAACTAAGCTAGCAAGATCTAATTTAAACTAACATGGTATCATAGCCTTTATGAAAGAAGGAACTGTGCAACGACAGAAACTAGGGCGTCCTAGTTCAAGGTATTCTCTCCACAAATCATCAAGAAAAGAGGGCTAGGCTAACTCGCCTAAGTAGGATGCATCTTTTGGTGGAAGCAGTTTTAGATTTGAAGAAGTTTAAATTTTGACCTTGTCACTAGTGTCAAGAGAAACTAGGGCATCAAGTTTTGGAGGCTTCCCACATCAGTCTTCAAGAAAGGACCCTATAAAGCAACTCACCTCAAGGAGGCACATCTTTCTATCCAAATTGAATTCTCAAAACCCAAGTTTGGAAAATTAGGGTTTCTCTGACAAACCCTAGGTCATCCAACTTCAGAACTAGGTAAGACACCTTAAATTGGTAAGATCTAAATATTTTCCATTTCCATTTGAGATTCTCATTTGAAAATATGACACACCATGCTCAACTTGAGGACAATCTTGGAGGAGCTGATAACTTTCGAGCATGGAAGTACAAAATCTCCTTGATCCTTAAAGAGAATGATTTGGATTAGTACATCACCGGAGAAGTTACAGAACTATAGGGAGATGAGGCTAAGGATACTCATAAGAAGAACTTGGATAAGGCCAAGAGAATCATTGCATATTCTATTAAGGATCACCTCATGCCCCATGTGTCTTCCTTTAATACACTGAAGGAAGTATACGATGCTTTGAAAAAGATGTTTGAGGGAAAGAACATCAACCATAAGATGAATTTTAGGAACCAATTGAAGAATGTGAAGATACATAACTCAAAAACTATACAGTCCTACTTCACAAGGGTTGCTCAAATCAAACAATAACTTGAAGCAGTTGAAGAGAATGTCAATGAAGGAGAAATTGTGATGACTACCTTGAATGGTATCCCTAGATCACGGGACTCAATCATTCAAGGAATACATGCAAGAAGGAAGCTGATCTCTTTCATCCAACTCCAAGAAGAATGAACACAAGAAGAAGCTCGACTGGTAGCAAGAGAAGAGAATATGGGAGAAACTAAAGATCAAACACTGACAGTTCACACCAAGAATAACTACAAGAAGAAGGAGGAGAAGGAGAACTATCATCACAACAACAATAAGGACAAGAAACAAAAGAAGATCAAGAAATATCCTTCCAATGTTCGATGCTATATTTGTGATGAAAATGGACACTTTGCAAGAGACTGTCCCATTAGGAAAAAGAGACACCATGCTCATGTTACTGAAGATGATGAACCGACAAAAAAAATATTCAAAAAATATAAGGATTATTCAGATGAAGAGTATGTTCTAATATCATCACTTACATACACTATCTCACATGAAGAGAAGTAATTGGCTAGAAGGAAACATTCGTTAATATGTCTGACCATGAGTCACTTGACAAGGTTAAACTTGGGGATGATTATCAACACCCCATAAAAGAGAGTGGAGTAGCTTCACACACGCTAGACTTCAAGAAATCCTTAAAGATGAAGGATGTGCTATGTGTTTGAGGATTGAAGAAGAATCTTCTCTCCATCTCTGCACTAGATTGAAAGGGAATGAGAGTTGCATTTGTCGATGGCCAAGTTCTAATGTGGCCTAAAGGAAAGAAAATAGATGATGCAACAATGATTCAAGAAGAATAAAATGGATTGTACAAACTAAAAGGAAAACATGAAAAAACATTGGTTCACGAGTCAATAGAACCAAGTGAACTATGGCACCAAAGGCTTGCACATGTGCACTACAGAGCATTACTGATGACAAGCAAAGAAGTTTACGGACTTCCAGAGATCTAGGAAAAGCATGAAGGCATTTGTGATGTATGTTCACAAGAAGAGAATGAAAAGAAGACATTTCCTGGTAGTGAAATAAAGGCTAAAGAAATACTAGAGATAGTACACTCGAATGTATGTGGACCCATGTATTTTACCTCATTAAGCGGGTAAGTGTACTATGTTACCTTTATAGATGACTTCTCATGTAAGACTTGGATATATTTATTTAAAGGGAAAAATGAAGTATTCAGTAAGTTTAAGGAATATAAATCCTTGGTCAAGAACCAAACTGATAGGAATATCAAGACTCTACGGTCAGACAATGGCAGAGAATTCACCTCAGAATAATTCAAGGAACTCTACAGAGAATCTGGGATTAAGAGGGAGTTGAGCACTCCATATAATCCTCAATAGAATGGGGTCATAGAACAAAACAACCGAACCATAATGTAAGCAATGAAATAAATTTTACATGACTAGGATCTTCCTATGCACCTTTGTACGAAAGCAACAAGGACAACTGTGTATGTACAAAACTGGAATCCTCATCGAGTACTTGACAACAAAACTCTGGAAGAGGCTTTATTAGGAGAGAAACTAGAATTCAACCATTTTAGAATATTTGGATGCCCAGTCTACATACATATTCCAAAGGAGAAGAGTACCAAACTCGATCCTTCTGGGAGGAAGAGTATATTCGTAGGGTACAGTGATACATCAAAGGCCTACCGAATATACTTCCCAGGATTAAAGAATATCGACATCAAAATAGATGTAACCTTTGATGAATACTTGACATACCTCAAATACAGGAGGATACCTACTCAAGAGGTCAAGGAACCTGAAGAAATGAGAGTCAGAGATATAGAAATTAGAGAAGAAATTCCAGAAGACCATGAAGATCATGACATGGCAGAACAATAAGAGCCGGTAGATAAAATTCTCAAGAAGAAATCCTACAAGAGAAAAACAGCATGGGAAAGTGAGCTCATACAAGAAGTAGAAATGTACGATGCTCCAAAAGGAATGCATAGAGAAAGGTAAAGGCCAAAGTCTTACAACACCTACGTGGCCCTACTGTATACATCATTGACAAGGAAACTTCCACATATGAAGAGGCTATAGAAAAGAAAGAATGGAAGGATTCCATGATCGAGGAGTATTAGTTGATCATGAATAAGGATGTCTAGGAGATGGTTTTTGTGACTTAAAAGTGGATCTATAGGTTCAACCATACCGTAGATGGAAGCATCGAGAAATACAAGGAAAGATTCGTATCACGAGGCTTCTCACACAAAAGAAAGCATAGATTACAAAGAGACATTTTCACACTTGGCGAGGTACACTTCCATTAGGACCATACTTGCATTAGTTGCAGTTATTAAATGGAAGATACACCAAATAGATGTCAAGACAACATTCTTGAATGGTGTAGTCTAGGAGGAAGTGTACGTGGAACAACCACTAGGATTGGAGACACATGATAGATAGAATCAAGTGTGAAAATTGAAGAAGGCCTCTATGGATTGAAAAAAGCACCGAGGACATGGTACGAACAAGGATGGATAGCTTCCTCATGAGCCAAGGATTTACCAAGAGTAAAGAAGATTCCAACCTTTACTTCAAGGTTGAAGGCAAAAGACTAGTGATGCTCCTGCTATATGTCGATGACATGTTTCTGACAGGCGAGGATGAACTCATTAAATATGCAAGGATGAGTATTTCTACAACGTTCGAGATGAAAGACCTAGGGATGATGCACTACTTCTTAGGAATGGAGGCATGGAAGAGTGTATATGGGATTTTCCTTGGTTAAGGAAAGTATACAATAGATATTTTGAAGAGATTTAGAATGCTGGACTACAAGGCGATAGCCACACCAATGGAATCAAACTTGAAGCTTCTGTGTGATGCTTCATCATATTTGGTTCATGCCACGATGTATCGTCAGATGATTGGCTCATTGATGTATCTAACGAACACAATACCTGACATATGCTTTGCTGTGAACAACCTAAGCAAGTTCTTGACGGATCTGAGACATGTTCACCTGATAGATGAAAAGCATGTATTGAGGTACCTAAAAGGTACAATGGATTATGGGCTCAAGTATGATGCGAATCGGAAAATTAAACTACATAGTTATGTTGATTAGGATTGGGAAGGTAGAACTACTGATAGGAAGAGAAATTCGAGTTTCTACTTCAGTTTGGGATCTGTCATGATCTCTTGGTTTAGCAGGAATAAATCATGCGTGGTGCTGAGTACAGCTAAGGAAGAGTATGTTTTTGCTTGCTCAACTAGTTGTAAGGAAGCGTGGTTGCAGAAGCTATTTGTTTGATTTGTTTGATATCCCGTTAGATGTGACTTGTATCTTCCATGACAATTAGAGTTGTGTGAAGCTATCAGAGAACCCTGTGTTCCATGACAAGTCGAAGCACATAGAGATCAAGTTCTACTATATTAGGGATATGGTACAGAGGGGAGCAATGAAGCTCCAGTACGTGGAAACAGGCAAGCAGATAGCTGATGTGTTCACCAAGACTTTGGCCAAATTTAAGTTCAAGTACTTCAAAGAAAGACTTGGTGTGATCCAAAATGTGACCCCTCAAAAGAGGAAGTGATGAATTCTAGCATAGCTGGAGAGACAGATTGTCTGAGCGTAAAATCCTGGCGAAGATCATAGGTTTCTTAGACACAATCAATCTTGTAGGTTGTCCTTGTATGTAATAAGTCATGGAAAAGCTCGCGGGTTATCCTTGGATGTCGTAATTCCTGATATGTTTCTATGTTAGAAATAACAAGAGACCAGAAGACGCTAATGCATGAATATCACATAGGAAACGAGACATTTTGTCTAGGTGGAAAAGACCTTGGTGTAGCAGGTTGTTCGAACGTAATTAGTCCTATAGGTTGTCTGAGTGTAAGTACGAGTCCTAGCATGATACATAGGTTACTCAGATGTAATCAGTCCTGAGACAGGTTATCCATTTGTAAATATGAGCCCTGGCGTGGTATGCAGGTTTTTCATATGTAATAAGTCTTGTGAGTTGTTTGAGTGTGAAAAGGAGCCTTGGAGTGGTACGCAGGTTACTCGGATGTAATACGCCCCGAAGGTTGTCCAAATGGAAAGTCCTTGAGGTTGACTTGGAACTTAGAAGTCCTGGTGTAGCAGGCTGTTTGGCCATAATAAATCCTTACATATATTTCTATATATGTGTGTTCCCATGTTGGAGATGATAAGGTCATGAAGCACTTGAGGTGTATCTAGGTGGTTCTCCTTTACTTGTAGAACGAGGTTGACCATGGAGATATGCAATGCACTGAGTGTGCTCTTAGGTGATTCTCGCATAGTGTAAGTTACAAGTTGTATTGATGACGTGAAAGATCCTTGGATACTACTATGGTGATAGAACGTAGGTGCTCTGCATCTGGGCCACGCTCTGTGTGTTTTATTTTTGTTTTGTGTAGGAAAAAAGAGATGATATGGATATGATGAGATAAAGGTAGGAGATGCAGGTTATTGACATGTCAATTTAAAGAAATTCTTGTACTGTTCCTACGTGATGGCTTGCTTGTAGATGTGATGAAGACCTGGATGAGGACTAGGACTACACCCATCATGAAAAAGAGTTGTATCTCTAGAAACGTTCGATGAAAGATAGTACCTTTTGATGATCGATAAGAATATGATGATGAATGTATGACTTCGTGATGAAGACTTGACCAAATGTGTTGATGACTGTGGAAGAGAGAGAATACATTCCTAGTTAAGAGGGAGTGTTGATGTATTTGTAACTCCATAATATATTCTGATGTATATTATCATTGTATGTTGTTGTAACCCCATCATATATGTGTTTTCCTCCTTTCAGGATGTCAATATTGTGTATATACCTTGAGGTACAACCTCCGCTGTAAGTCAGGGAAATAGTCCCCAGTGAAACATCATGTAATGTATTTTTGGAAACTCTATAGAAGTAGTAGAACCTGTTAGGGTGAGAGGTTGGCCCTAGTCATGTAATAGGTCGGTCACTTGATTAGTATAAATAGGGAGGCGATCTCCCTCATTTATACACACCTCACAATCACTCAAGTTTGTATGAGAGAGAGAGAGAGAGAAGAAGGAGAGATAGATAGCTACTGAAGACTTATTATTACTGGGATTGATCATCTTATGACATAGTCTTTTTGACTATACTATTATGAGAAAGTTTACAGGGTTTTCTCCTTTATGGTTTCCCAGTGAAAATATTTGTGTCTTGTGTTTCTATTCTATCTTATGCATATTGTTTTACTTGTTATTCCTTCAGATAGATATCTTAAATAAGATAACAATATAAAATAAAAACTAACAATGTGCACTTTATCTGAGTACACCACATCTGGATAGACTTCTCTAGACAAAATCTAGAGGGAGCAATGCAATTAGTCAAGGAATTATGTGGAAATTCAATGGATTCTGGTACATCAATGGAAGTTTCCGAGGTTCGAGGAAGGCATGGATACCTAATTTGATACCATGTTAAATTCTATGATGCATAGGATCATCAGCCTGCATGAATTCAAATGGAAGAGAATGTTGAAGAAGAGAGAAGAATTCAACATAGATTATTTAATTAATTATGAAAAAATTGCACACACATGGGACAAAATTGTAATAATATGATTATATTCATGAATCAATAATTAATATGTAATACAATGGTTATACATATAGGAGAATTAGAATGCATAGGATAGGATTCGAATCTACCAACTTAGACTAACTCCGGAGCTAACTTAGTGTGGTAAAATCACCACTAGGGCTCACGAATGCAACTTCAAATAACTAACTTAGTCTACAATAAGTTAACTGATGAGGGTAGGTGAGAAAAGGTGCCCAAAATCCATTAAATCATGCGAATTGGTGCTAGACTAACTGATTGTGATCTAACTGATAGTAACGAGAGCATAACTGAACATAACTGATTACCTACCAAGGTCAACTAAAAGAGACTGCTGGTGGCAGTTATAGTAGGTTCCTAAATTATAGGTATTGGTCCTTGGGGCACCTAAACTCATGCAGTCAGGTGGAGTAAGTGGCAGATGTCCCCTAGGTGTGTTCCCCATGCACTAGTGGAGTGATGAAGACCTCCTGAGCGAGGAAAATAGTCAATTAGACTCTGTGGTAAAAGGGAGGATTAATAATAATCCCAATAGGATGAAATACAATTTATGCTTTTTTCCAAGGAAAAAAAATATAAAACCAAGTTAAAATATGAGAAAAATTTAGAAAAATGAGTAACTATAAACAATTTACCTCTGGATCTGGTAAAATGGCCATATATTGGGAAAATGGAAACCTTTTCCAGTGAAACAAAAAACAATTTGCAACTAAAATCAACACTTCGAATGCAATGGAACACCTCTCATAGTACATAAACACACAAAAATATCATAAACTAGAAATCCTTTGATGCATACGACAACAATGACTCAATATTTTGATCATAAATGAAAGTGAAATTTCATAAGAGATCTGATACCATGTTTGAATAACACAATATATTTACAAAAGATCAAACACCTTGAGAAACCACTCACACAAGCATACCATAGATCAACACATCAACACATCAACACATCAATTTTTTAGTTGGTTAAAACCCTTAAAGAGGGAAATAGTCCACGACCCCAACTGAATAGATACTCAAGGCAATATATTATGCAAAAGAATAAATGTTACACATGCGTTTTTCACAATCAATCATCGAGCAAATGAACCACCAAGATGTTTAAATAGAAATCATGAACCAATCAACTGTTAAGAACCATATTAATATTATTAAGACCAAGGTGAAGATGGACCATTGGATCACTATATGTCTAGAACATATTGTGAATTCCATATTACATAAGTATAAATGCATAATAAAGAAACAGACTTTACCTAAAGACACATTATACCAAATTTATCATAACTAAAACCTAAGTGTCTAAATATCCTAACAAGTGAGAAATACTTTAAACACAAAGCAAGCACCAAATTTGCACAAAATATTTACACTAGAAACGTTTAGTGGTAAAACTAGCCCGGATTAGAGGGATATATTCTTTCACCTTATCCAATTCGGTCAAGCTGACGAAAAAATAAGTAGTTTGAGGCACTTTACAATTGCGTATTCCAAGCCTATTTAAAGACTTTATCACATCAAATACCATGGAAAAATACCATAGGGAACCCTATTTCATTGGCCTATAAACTACCTATGGTAAACCCGTTAATGACCAAATCGAGATAAATCTAATTATTCTTTCACTAAGTCAAGTTTAAGGTAACATGGGACCTAAACCAAATTCAAGGAAAGATTGCACAATTTTATTAAGGTATCATTGGAACTGTCATGCCACTGAGGGGATTATTGGTCACAAAATTATAATATAAAATGTTGATTTCATGTATAGGAAGGACAATTATTGAGTGGGGTAGGATCTTGAGAGCCTTGGTCAATTGGTCCTAGGGGATATAAATGGATACAAAATCATGCATTGATGTGGCTTACTATTTTTTTTTCAAATCACCCTAATGAGATCCAACCCGACACAATTAGACCAAATCATTTGATGTGGCATTTTGATGATTATTTTAAATTGATTGGTTGGAATCTAAAGTTGATGTAGCATGAGGTGTACTTCATGTATTGCTTGCTAGTAGATAGTACATGTCTAATATGCTGAGTTTTAATTCCCGAGTTCATTTGATTAATTTATGAAAAAAGTACATTATATTGAGTTTGTATTCACAAACAATAAGGGTGTGCATATAAACATGATTTTTTAAATTTTATATTATCACTAACATTTCAAATGAGAATAATTGAAATACAATTGAAGCCAAATATTGCTAAGAAGGGAAATATAACTTAGGAAACAAATCTCAAATTCATTTTTGTAATATTTAATTAAAAAGCTAATTCCTCTCAAACCCTAACCGCTCTTATGAGGTGTCTCACTCACATTCAGCCTAAATAAAATGACTAAAATTATAATATTCCCAATCCAAAATAAGGGAACAAGTTGAGAAAATACATAATTTTTCCTTGAGAAATAACAACATAGTAGAATAAGAAAAAAATCCTACTAATTTGTAGAGCACTGAGGGCGGTGCAAGTGTAGCAATTGATAAATTTTTGTAAAGCATTGAGGACAGTGCTATTGAAGGGAGAGGGGAATGTAACATCCCGGTTTTGACCCCGTGGTATTAAATTGCATATGATGTAAATATTATATGGAATCATGGCAAGGAGCTCAAGGCCAAGTCCCTGTCATTGATTAATGATTGGTGTATAGGTGATCATGGTTGATGCCTATGGTTCATGTGCTAAGTCAAGCACGTTTGTAAACATAATGTAAATATGCGATTTAATAAAAAACCCACAACCAACTATGTCAATGCAACAAATAATGAGATGGGGGCATGATTTCCCAAGGATAAGGGGAGGGAATGTTTAACCTTGAGCCATTGACGAAAACCCATAAAAATTGTCAACTACCCATTTCTTGTCTTTTTCCCCAACCATTTATTTTTGCCAGAATTTGATTGAAGTAGTTATTGCATGGAATGTATTTGTAACTTTGGAATGTATTCACTTGTATATTTCGTGTATTGTACCCCAATGTTTATTCCGAGAAGTATCTGTAATGTATTGGAGTCATGTCATGCCCCGATGTTGCTATTTGGAAATTCAATAATGTGAACAAGTCATGTAAAGTCATTGTGGGTTACCCTCCTATTGATCAAGGGTTAAAGTCCCCGTAGTTGTGGGGCCCTAGGGTTATTAGCCTCTCCTAGAGAAGTCGACCCTAGTTGAGTTAATGTAAGTCGGGTCATTAGTACCCCAGCTGTGGTTACTTGAGCCTACATAACTGAGTTAGGATTACTTGAGCCTACATAACAGAGTTAAAGTTTAAGTGAACGAAAGAATATAAATAGAGAGTGAGACTCTCTATTTATTACACACACACTCACTCACTGGGGCACATGAGTGAGAGAGAAGAAGCTGGGATCAGAGAAAGAGACAATTGCTATCGGAGATCATCTTTATGTTTTCAGGTTTTACTTTTGCTATTGGTGCTCATTCTATCTTTGAGGAAGTTATGGGGTTTTCTCCTTTATGGTTTCCATGATGAAAATTCTTTGTGTCTCTTGTCTCTTGTGATTATTTATGTGCATGTTATTCTCTCAGATAAGATCCTAAGATCATATTGCTTAAATGATAAAAATCTAACATGGTATCAGAGATAACCTGAGAAGAAGACACTGTGCAGCTGCAGAATCTAGGGATTCTTACTTTTTGGGTCTCTCTCCACAATTCATCAGCAAAATAAGGCTAGGCTAACTCTCCATTTAAGGGCGCATCTTTCTGTCGAAGCGGTATTTGATTCCGGGCATTTTTAGTCTTTGGTGCGGGAAATTAGGGCTTCTTACAGAAGAGGAATTTTTGAGTGAGCTCGGTATAGGATTACTCTCCTCATCAAAATCAAAGTTTAGAGACCTGGGTCAAGATTTTTGGTTGGGTGAAACTCCAAGAAAGTCAAACCCTAGTTTGACCCTGGACCTGAAAAACCCTAAAATACTGAAACTGATAAGTTTTGGTACATTCACTATATCTTGGGATTGAGGGAGTCTCAGGAGTCGAACCTTTCATAGGTCGAAGATAAATTCCTGATGTACAATGTATCCAAGTTTTAGCCTCATATTCACTATATTATAGGAGATATGATTCCTCCAAGTTAGGGTTCCAGCTTCTCCTAGGATTCCTTCCTAAACAGGACACCTGGGGAGAATTGCTATATCTCGGGATATGAAGGTTCAAATGAAATTTATGAATATGTTCCAGAAATTTCATATAATTTTAATTTATGTGGTCAAATTTTCAGAACTAGAAGATGAAACAGTGACACGGGGTAGTCCGTACAACTTTGCTATGCTGAACAGTCCTGAAACATGTCACCTTGGGAAAATGCTCATAAGTCCCAATTGGTGAAACCAATTCTGATGAAATATGTGGTTTTGGAACAAGGATAGAATAGGATACCTTAGTATGAAATTTTAGACACAAAGGAGCAGTTATTTTAGAGATACCACAGAAACAGTATGAGGCATTTCTGCAGAAGAAATTGGTAAACTAGGGCTTCCTGTTCTGGGAGCTTCCCTCCACTGTTTTAAGAAAATTAGTACATTGGACAGATCACCTTGAAGAGGTCTATCTTTCTATTGAATCAGATCTAAAAGATTCCAAGTTTTGAAAATTAGGGTTTCTCTGTCAAACCCTAGATCAGCCAGCTCCAGAACCAGGACGGACACCTCAAATCGGTAAGATCTAATCTTTTAATATTTTCATTTGAGGTTCTCATTTCAAAGTGACCTATCACATCAGCTTGATGATAAGCTTGGTGAAGTTGACAACTTCCAAGCATGGAAGTATATGATCTCTCTAAAGAAAATGAATTGGACACCTATATAAGTAGAGAGATTCCAGTTCTAGAGGGAGATGAGGTTAAAAGCCTTTACACTAGAAGAACTTGGTCAAGGCCAAGAAGATAATTGCTGATTCAATCACAGATCACCTTATACCACAAGTGTCTTCCCTAAAGACATTGAAAGAGATGTTTGATTCCTTAACCAAGATATTTGAAGGGAAGAACATAAATCAGAATATGACTTTGAGAAAACAATTGAAGAATGTGAAGATCTAGAATGCAGAGACCATACAATCATACTTTACGAGGGTCTCTCAAATCAAAGAAAAACTTGTAGCAGTAGAAGAAGAAGTGGAGAATGTAGAAGTGGTGATAGCCACCTTGAATGGCCTCCTAGGATCATGGGATTCATTAATGGGAGGAATGTGTGCCATAAGGAAGTGATTACTTTCAGCAGACTCTGGGAAGAAGAAGAAGCTTGAGTCATAATAAGAGAAGAGAAGATGGGAGCAACTGAAGATCAAGCTCTCACCATCCAAAGAAGATCCCTTAAGCGATGAGGAATACGAACGACTCAACTCTTGAAGAAACTCTTATCCATCTTAGCATTTGGATAAGAAATGATGAATGAAGAAGATGATGAAGTTGAAGGCTCAAGAAGGAGTGTACCCACGAAACAAATAAAGATAAGTATTCAATTGTCATTTCATGATATTGTTTTGTTATGCATTTGTTTATATTCAGTTGATGTATCATGCATGATAGAATGCTTGCATTAATGACAGTATACTACTAATATGCATGTAATGGGTAAGTAGCTCATGGTGCTATACAACTCCCCATTGCTGCTTATCTAGAATGAAACCTCTTTGCTAACAGATTGGATTAGTGCACAATCTCAATGTTGTCCTGGTAGAGATGGAAGGCATCTAGAAAGTTTCCGTGAGATATGGATGAATGTTGTATTGGATAAAATAGTTGCATAATCATATATCTTGATGCAAAAGAATTTTTCATTATGAATATTCCTTATGAAATGTTTCTAACCATACAAATAATGCATTTGACTTGTAGGAAAGATCGCGTAAAATCTCCTACAAGCAAAGAAGGATGAGACTTGTTCTGAAGAACAAGTGATGGCAGTTCAAGATGAAGAATAATATAATGAATGCAGTGACATCATTGATGCAGAAAATTCTCGCTATGAAGAAATAACCAAGAAGAAATGGAAGACCAGTTCAAGAAGAATGATGTCTAGGATGAAGTATCAATACGTGAAGAAAAATTTGTAGTTCCATCATGCAGTAGATGGAAAACATCATGTGATACAAGGAAAGATTCATAGTATGAGGCTTCTCACGAAAAGAAGGCATAGACTATGAAAAGACATTTGTAGCCAGTGGGATTTGAGACACATGACATGCAAAATCATGTGTGCAAATGAAAGAAGGCCTTGTACGAGCTCAGAAGACACCCATGGGATAACACATACATGAGGAGCTTGATGAAGATCTGAAACTTTGATACAAGGTTGAAGATAAAAGTCTATAGAGGATGACAAGCTCACAGATGGGTGTGAGAAGAACTTTTGAAAAAGTTCAAGATAGAGGATCTTGGTATCCAACGATCCTAGATGGATACATAGAATATTATTAGCAGAGGAAGCTACTTGTCACTCTGGTACAGAATCTTTCAGTGCATAGAGTACAAAATACAGAGGGAGATTGATTCTCCGATTTAGAGGGAGCGACTACAGAAGATCCTGAGGTTCGACATGGTAGAACAGGATGGACATCTTACTGATGATTCTAGGTTTTACTGAGAGTAAAGAAGATTCCAACCTTTTCTTCAAGGTTGAAGGTGAAAGACCAGTGATGCTCCTGCTATATGTCGATGACTTGTTCTTGACAGAAAAGAGGAACTCATTAAAGTTGAAAAAACTAGACTTGCTGCCAAGTTCCAGATGAAAGACTTGGATATGATGCACTACTTTCTAGGCATGGAGGTGTGGTAGAATGCGAATGGAATCTCCCTGGGACAAGGGAATTATGTAGTAGAGATCCTGAATAGGTTCAGGATGATGGAATGTAAGGCCATGATGACACCTATGGCATCAAACCTGAAGCTATTGAGTGTTGCTTCATCAAAGATGGTTGATGCTACAATGTATCGCCAGATGATTGCTTCCTTGATGTACCTGAGGAATATGAGACCATATATTTTCTTTGATGTGAAAAAATTGAGACATGTTCACCTGATGGTTGCGAATCATGTAGTGAGGTACCTAAAGGGTACAATTGAGTATGGGCTCAAGTATGAGGCGAATCAGAAGATTAACCTAGAGGATTATGTGGATTCAGATTGGGTAGTGCCATCGATAGGAAGAGCACTTCAGGGTGTTGCTTTAGTATGGGATCAGGTGCGATCTCTTGGTTTAGCAGGAAATAATCTTGCGTGGAACTAAGTACAGCTGAAGCAGAATATGTTGCAGCTTGTTTATCTAGTTGTGAGGAAGTATGGATAAGGAAGCTACAGTCTGATTTGCTTGATATCCAGTTGGATGCTACCTGTATATATTGCGACAACCAGAGTTGTGTGAAGTTGTCTAAGAACCTGATGTTCCATGACAAGTCGAAGCATATCGAGATCAAATATCAATATATCAGGGATATGGTGCAGAGAGGAGCAGTGAATCTTTAGTATGTTGCAATGGATGAATAGATAGCTGATGTGTTGACTAAGCCATTGGCTAGAGTGAAGTTTGAGTACTTCAGGGAGAAGCTTGGTGTTCTCCAGATTGAGGTTCCCTCCAAAGGGAAGTGATGAGTTCATGAGACATTCTGACATGGTGAGAGGATTTGTTCCTTACATGGTCAGATGTAAGTGCTGAGCCATTCTGAGGTGACTATGGGATGTGTTCCCACATGATCAGATATAAGCGCTAAAGGCCATTCTTCGAGAGAATGGAGGCACCTGGTAAGTTACCATGAATACTCAGCTTAGAGCTTAGGGCCATTCTGATGTGACTGTGGGATGTGTTCCCACATGATCAGATGTAAGGGCATAGCCATTCTGACATGGGGGCAGGCTGAGCCCTCCCATGGTTAGATGTAAGGGAAGAGCCATTATGACATGGGGGTAGGTTGGGCCTTCCCATGGTCAGATGTAAGGGC
Source organism: Pseudotsuga menziesii (assembly GCA_001517045.1). Taxonomy (NCBI): domain Eukaryota; kingdom Viridiplantae; phylum Streptophyta; class Pinopsida; order Pinales; family Pinaceae; genus Pseudotsuga; species Pseudotsuga menziesii. Next base: position 166,463 of record LPNX010785646.1, read on the forward strand.
AGAGCCATTATCACATGGGGGAAGGCTCATACCTCCCATGGTTAGATGTAAATGCAGAGCCATTCTGACATGGGAGTAGGATGGGCCCTCCCATGGTTATATGTAAGTGCAGATACATTCTGACATGGGGGCAGGCTGGGCCCTCCTATGGTCAAATGTAAGGGCTAAGCCATTCTGACATGGGGATAGGCTGGGCCCTCCCATGGTTAGATGTAAGGGCTAGGCCATTTTGACATGGGGGCAGGCTGGGCCCTCCCATGGTTAGATGTAAGGGCTGGGCCATTTTGACATAGTGGTGGATGTGTTCCTACCATGGTCAGATGTGAGTGCTGGGCATTCCATTCTGACATGGGGGTAGGCCGGGCCCTCCCATGGTCAGATATAAGTGCTGGACGGGCCTTTCTAACTGGGTCAGATATAAGCGATGAAGAAGATGAAGACCTACATGGAGGCTAGGCCTACAACCAACATGATAAAGGGATGGCTTTGTAGAACTTCCTGTGATGAGAAGAATCAAGAGATAACACCAGTGATGATCCAGATCGAGTGATGATCTAGATCCAGTGATGATGATCCAATAGTGATGATCTAGATCGAGTGATGATGATCCATATCGAATGATGATTCAGATCCAGTGATGATGATCCAGTTCGAGTGATGATTTAGATCCAGATGAAGATGACGCGAACTTGATGATGATCCAGTTGATACAAAGAAGAATACTTGTGCTGTTAAATTGTGTCGAGAGAATACCTTCCTAGTTAAGAGGGAATGTTGATGTATTTGTAACTTCAGAATGTATTCACTTGTATATTTCATGTATTATACCCCGATGTTTATTCCGGGAAGTATCTGTAATGTATTGGAGTCATGTCATGTCCTGGTGTTCCTATCAAGAGATTCAATAATGTAAACAAGTCATGTAAATTCATTGTGGGTAACCCTCCTATTGATCAAGGGTTGAACTCCCCGCAGTTGTGGGGCCTTAGGGTTATTAGAATCTCCTAGAGAAGTTGGCCCTAGGTGAGTTAATGTAAGTCAGGTCATTAGTACCCTAGTTGTGGTTACTCGAGCCTACATAACTGAGTTAGGATTACTCGAGCCTACATAACCGAGTTAGGATTACTCGAGCCTACATAACGAAGTTAAAGTTTAAGTGAACGAAAGAATATAAATAGAGAGTGAGACTCTCTATTTATTACACACACACTCACTCACTAGGGCGCATGAGTGAGAAAGAATAAGTTGGGATCAGAGAAAGAGACAACTGATGTCAAAGATCATCTTTATGTTTTTGGGTTTTGCTTTTGCTATTGGTGCTCATTCTATCTCTGAGGAAGTTGCGGGGTTTTCTCCTTTATGTTTTCCCCTGGGAAAATTCTTTTTGTCTCTCATCTCTTGTGATTATTGCTATGCATGTTATTCTCTCAGATAAGATCCTAAGATCATATTGCTTAAATGATAAAAATATAACAGAGTATGGGAAAATTTTGAATTAGGTAGAGCACCCATTCTTGAAGAACGTGTTTTGGCTTCATGGGGAAGAAAAACACCAAAAAACGTATGCTCATTCCCTCATGCATTAATGTTTTCATCTTCCCTCACATTTTCGAGAGCGATAGGACATTTTGGATCATCATTCTCCATTCGCGTGGAAGCTCTTCGGGAGCTGAGTTCTTCATGTGTGTATCCTTCACATTTTACAAGTGTTTTCCCTTGGCGAGACTGTGGTTACTGTGTTGCAGTGTTAACTTGAACTATAGAGTGTATGAGACTTTGTTACTCATGTTCTAGAGTAAAGCCAGTGTTGTAAAGTATTCCTGTGGTTGTTGTGTTGTGTGCCATGGTTTGGGTCTGAACTATGTACAAGACTTAGGACTGGGAGAGACTTAGAATGTGCTTGATAAGCCTAGTGTGGAACCTCACAATAAGATAAGAGTGGCTGGTGAACCTGCTATGCACATCTTGGAGAGCACTGGAAGGGAAGGTGTAGCCTGAGGGACTGTAGAGAAGATAAGGGGACACTTCCTTGCATTGGGTGTGTAGGTAGTGGGGAAGCCAGGCCAGATAGGTCTTGTGAAGGTGTTCTTAGCTCTATAGATGAGCTCACTAGTTTAGCAGTTCTTCCTACCCATTGCCTTAGAATCCTGATAAACCCAACTGGAAAGATGGCTTGGTTGGTAGCCTGATAAACCCATGTGTTGGCTTGGCTGTGTCTTGTTGAGTTTGACCTTGTGAGTAAACTTTGGCTAGACAGTCTGATAAACCCAACTATGAATGCTGGTTGGGCTAGGTATCTTGATAAACCTAGTAGTGAGATGGCTTGACTATGTACAATCTGATAAACCCATATGTTGGCTTGACCGGTCCTTAAGGTGAATGTTGGCTTGACTGTGAACAGAATGTGAAACCCAACTGTGAGATGGCTTGGATGAGTGGCATGTGAAACCCATCTGTTGGTTGTTTCCCCTCGTAGCCTGATAAACCCATCTGTGTTGGCTTGGATGAGTTTTGTTGCACCCTTGGCTATGTATGAGTATGCTAGTGTTCCCTTATTCCTTGAATAAATCATGCCTAGTTCGTGGGTGGCAGTGTTGCTGAGAGATTGATGAGCACACTGGCCTATGGTTGGGTGGAACGTTGCAACGACATAGCTAGTTGCGGGACAAGTTATTCTCAAGATAAATGTTCTTGTCTATGTTAACCTCTGCAATTGTATTTCTTACATTGTAATTGGTTGATGGAATAGGATGAACATGTTGGCTGTGTTGAATTGATGAATTGTTCCTTTGAATAACTGCAATTCTAGGAATCTATGTATGTTTCCTTCAATGCTTTGTTAAACTAAGTTGTAGGGTTAGAATGCCGGATTGATGTTGGCCTGGATGGCCAATTCTATTCAAAGACTTCGATTAACAGGTCAAAGTTTTGAGTAGAAACCTTATTCTGCAATGGTTTATTCCGTAGGCGGGATGCGGAATGCGGAAGACATCTTTTGGTAGATTTGGACCTCCCCAATTTCCTTTTCGCAATTCCCTTTTCGTAATTGCAGGATGCAGAGATGTATTTTTGTGGATTACGACTTTCTGCAGTTTTCATTCTGCAACGCACCTTTCCGCAATCTGCAGGATGTAGGAATGCAGAATGTGGGATGCGGGACGCGAAGATGTATTTTTGTGGATTAAGGATTTCCACAGTTTTTCGTTCCGCAATGCACCTTTCCGCAATCTGTGGGATGCGGGATGCAGAGATGTCTCTTTGTAGATTAAGGCTTTCCATAGTTTTCATTATTGAACGCACATTTCCGCAATTTGTGGGATGCAGCTCCGCATATTTCAATTTCTGCAACAGTCATTTTTGCATGCGGGATGTGGGATCGTGGTATCGCGATTTCCATATTTTTTGATCCTGCAACTCAAGTTTTCCGTGTCGTCGATTTTTGCGGGATGATTCCGAGCCATTGATTTGATTTTGGATGTGGAACTCTTTGTGATTGTTGGTTTCCATCACTAATTCTCTCCACCGTCCGATATCCTCTAAGTTCTTTCCTTCCATATCGTCGAACTAATCAATGGAAGACGGAAGGGAGCGTGAAAGTGTTGTAAATGTCGAGAAGTGGTTTGCGGCCATGCCCTATGTTTCGATGAAAAATAAAGGTTCTCGATGAAATTTTTAATTTCGCATGATAATGGGGTATGGGTATGCTACAGAGTGGTATTGGAGCTGCGCGTTGCAGCATTGGGCCTGGATGGGCCAAGATGATAGCTATCAAAGCTACGGGTTGCAGCATTGGGCCTTGATGGGCCAAGTTGAACAAAAAAAAATGGAAAAGAAAACCTAGGTTGTGATTTGACAGAGTTGCTGGTTGAAAAATTGGCATAAATGTGCTAAGGCAATTGGTTGTACAAAGAAAACTAAAGCAAGAAAGAGTGCTGTTTAGTAGAATTTCTAAACTTAGCCAACCCAATGAAATACACCATGACCGTTATCTGAATTCTGCTACGATCTTGATCGTACATGCCTGCAATAAGCAGTTGGTAAGTAATTTATTTTGATTTATGAGATTGTCTAACAAATGATGTTGTTAACAGATTTTGTAGAGTCATAGTGCAGGTTGAAATGTTGGTCTTGGTCCAACCAAGAAGGTTAAAGAAGATCAACGCTAAGAAAATTAATAACATGGATGATACACATGATCCTTGTGGACACAGGAAAGACACCGTGGGGGAAAATCCAAGAGACCCACAAGAGGGTAGGAAGCCACTCCAATGTTGGGGATGTGAAGGACCCCATCTATGCAGGAATCATCCACTTGAGAATAGGAATGAGGGTCAAGTCCCTAGCACCCAAGAAGCTGAAAATGTGGTTCAAGGAGCATGGATCATTCCCAAAATTTGTGCAGTGTTAAAAGACCACCGGGAAGCTCATAAATCAACTGTGGTGGAAGTTGAGGGTGAGATTGCTAAACATACTCCTATACTTTTTGAGATGTGCACCTTGAAGAAGTCAAAGCATAGAAGGTCATGGTTAGTCCAGCAAGCCACTGGAACTAAGAAGAAGTCAGTGAGGTGGTAATAAATGTCCATTGGTCATGGATGGGTTAGTCACTTGTGCAGATCTAAATGTTCAGCCACTTGGATCCTATGATATACTCATTGGAATGGATTGGTAAGAAGCACAGAGAAAAAGGATTGATTGTTACAATAAGAACTTTGAAGTGCTTGGAGGAAAAGGAAACCTAAGGGTTGTGAAGGGATTTCCAAAAAGTGATCTCTGGAAGGCAGTATTCCACAATACAACTGAAGAAGTTTCATGGGAAATGTTGCAGGGTGTATGCAGCTCAGGTTTTGGAGGTAGCAGAGAATGATACTCCTAGGCTGGAGGGATGTCATGTGTTGCAAGAATTTAGGGATTTTTTTCTTGATGAAGTTCCAGGGCTTCCTCCAAAGAGGAACATTGATTTGATAATTGATCTTGTGCTTGGAGCAGCACTAGTTTCCCATACATCCTGTAGGATGAGCACACCATAAATGATAGAGTTGAATATGGAGTTGCAAGAGTTGTGGGAAAGAACTATATCATACCAAGTGTGTCCCAGTGGGGAGCACCAGTTTGGTTTGAGAAAGAAAAGATGATATACCCCGGTTGTGTATTGGTTTAGGAAATTGAACAAGGTTACTGCGAAGAAAAAGTATCCTTTTCTTAGGATCGATGACATCTTTGATCGAGTGAGGGGATCAAAGGAATTTCTTCAAGATTGACTTGAGGAGTAGTGACCATCAGGTAAGAGTCAAGGATGAGGATGTTCATAAGACAAAATTCAAAGCAAGGTATGGATATTATGATGTTGTGGTATCACTTGGTTTCAAAAATGCACCAGCCACATTCATGTGCCTCATGAATAATGTTTTCAGTAAGTATCTGGATAAGTTTGTTCTTGTTTTCCTTGATGGCATTCTTATTCTAAGAATGAGGAAGAACATGTGGAACATTTGAGGCTGACTTTGAAATTGCTCAGGAAGCATAAGTTGTATGGAATTTTGAGAAAATGTGACTTCTATGAAGATAGAATTCATTAATTGGCTCACATTATCTTAGATACAGGAATATCTGGAGACCCTGAAAATATTGAGGCCATGATGGGTTGGATTTCTCCAAGAAATTTAACAGATGTAATATCTTTTGTGGGACTTGCAAGAAATTGCAAGAAGCTCACTAAAGAATATTCTGCAGGTAAAGTGAAGCCTATGTATAGGCTGAGGAATCCTGCATGTGAACTTGTAGTTCCATGAAGAAATTACCCTTGTGTGTATGGGAATACATATGAGTACTTCCTAAAGACTCAAGTAGAATGACATGAGTAGAGCAGTATGGTTGTGGCCAATGAAACCCAGGGCAAGAAGATACCATGTACCATGAGAAGGATCTCATGATGGAGAACATATTTTAAAACTTCATATTGCAAGTTTTTCTGTTGATTATGGGAGACTGTGATCTCCTATGATGGTTTTGATTCATGCGAACAATGGATATGCTTGTTTTACAATGCTGATGTTTGAGGTTTCCTTTTGCTAACTATAATTGTTTGGCTGATTAAAAATTGTGCCAAGATTACATGTTGTATGTGGATGTCCAGGTTTTGGGAAGCATGCGTAAGTAAGGGATGGGAATCCCCACTTGCAAAATCCAAACAACATGAGGATGGCCTCATGGTTGCAAAAATATGATTTTCTGCAAGAAGCATACTTGTGAACTCAGATTTTATTTTTGAATATCAATGTTATTGATCATTTGATATTTGGGAAATCATGTATGCATGAAATAGATTTGAGAATCTATGATTAAAATTTTGTGATGACATCTCATGTAAATTGCATACTTGAATGTAACACAAGTGAGATGGTGAAAGTACGCCCTTGGAGTACATAGATTCCTGGAAGGATGTGTTTGGGATACATAACTCGTCGGAAGGATGTACTGGGTGTACATGGTTCCTCAGAAGGATGTACTCGGTGTACATAGCTTCTTGGAGGGATGTGTTAGAAATAGGTTTGAAAATTTGACTAAATTTTTTATGATGACATCTCATATGAATTGCATGATTGTATGTAATGCAGGTGAGATGAAAAAAATATGTACTGGGTGTACATGGATCCTCGGAAGGATGTAATGGGTGTACATGGATTCTCAGAGGGATGCATTTGGAATAGGTTTGGAAACCTATGGCTGAAATTTTATAATGACATCTGACATAAACTACATGTCTATATGTAACTGTTGATCCTAGCTTTGTCATCATTTTTGGCAGTTTAATTACGTATTTAACCTATGTTTTGTCATCTTTTTGCATATTTTCTGTCTTGCAGCTCACTATTCAGCTCCAGGTATGAATGAATTTAAGATTTATGTAAAATCTGTTTATTATTATTATTTCACAACTTTATAGATTAAAATTGACATTATTTAGGAGTGGGTTTGATATATTGATATAGGAATGCATTTGTTTACAGGTTAGGACCTATTGGATGAGCTAATGAACAGACAATGTGTCCACCCTAGTTATGTGTAGAACATATCCAACTCACTCTCCAACTTACTGTTCAGTCCAGCTCGCTAACCAAACTGCGGGATATTCGTTGGTAGGTTTCCAGGAATTTAAACATTAGCACGGTTTGCAAACTACCTGATGTCCATGTGTTTGGGTGATGCAATGGATCTTGTTATAGAAGAATCGCCAACGCAGTGCCTTTGCTTAACACCACGACACCAACCATGCCAGACTAAAGCCTGTACGCCACATCATGCGCTGAAGAGAACCAATTCGCGAAGGAGAAGGAGAACAATGTGTGTTGGCATTTAAACTATTATTTGTCATAATGGTTGAATTATCTTAAGAGCGTTCGACCACTGAAAGGGTTGACTTGCTCATTCTTTGTACACACTATATATATTGGTCTCTGCGTGAGAGCGAGTTAGCCAGTTTTTAGTCAGTTCTCATGTAATCAGTAGTTTTTAAGAACTCTATAATACTGTTCCGTATTCTTAATAGAAGATATATGTTTTGCTGTTCATGATCGTGTTCATTTAAGTGCTATCCAGGAATCACCCCTGATTGCTGAGAGGGCCCCTCATCAACCAGAGGTTTCTTTTTTTGTGTAAATTTGTTATCTTTTCGTTTGTAGCTAATATAGTTTGATTTCTAGTTTATTCTTGAATTACTGTAAACGTTTATTTCACTTACTTTCTCTAATGCTGTGTGAATTAATATAATTTTATTTTCCAAAATAAAATAGCCACCTGCGCACATAGTTTGCTTTCAATTCAGTTCCAATCTTTTCCAATTTTCTGTTTAGTTTTATATTGACAAGCATTAGAATAGATTGCTTTTATCAAGTTATAATAAATTCAATTATGTTCTTTTCCCTTCTTGTTATAAGTTTATTTAAATTTCAGTTTTTTCTTAAAGTAATATGCAATGATTTATTTTATTTATGAATTAATTCAAGAATTTCTTCGCTGTCAAATTTAGTCCTTAAGAAAGTTTATTTACTGGCTTTATGCATTTCACTTGCATGTGCACAAATTTAGCTGAAGATTAGATCATTTCAGTTATTTTCTGTTATTTTAGTTGTGCAGACTGTCATTCGGACAACCTATTTAAACTGTCATTTAGACACCCCTTTCAGACCTGCAGTCCAGTCTGTCATCCAGCTTGTCGTTTCGTTTTGTGTTTTTAATGTTTTTTGAACATGTTTAAAGCTCTGTTTCTTTAGTTTCTAAAGTATGATTTGACTGTAATAGTTAGATGATAGACCTAGTTAACATTAAGACTAAAAGTTAGATTGTTTTAGATTATTTTTTAAAGTTTTATCCTTTCGTCTTGAACATGTTTTGAGTTATGTTATGTGCTATTTCTTTTGTTTGTTTATGATTTCTTTGACTAATACTGTTGTATTGTTTTGTAATCATGCCTTTATATTGATCTATCCGTTTGCATGTAAAACTTAGTATTAGATGTGTTATCCTTAGGAAAGTATACTAGTACCTTGTAGATTGTCCATAGCAATAGGAACTATTTCTTTTTAACTATATGATTACCGAACATAGACTAGGAGGATAGAATTCAAAGCTATTCTTATTAAGTTTTCTACTTGCTTCTCTTATTAAGTTTTTTGCTTGCTTCTCTTATTAAGTTTTTCCACTTACTTATAAGTTAGGTCTTCCTTGCATCCTAGTCTTTCACTTGAGAAGTTAGTTGTTGATAGTATTTTTAGCCTGAAGTTAATTGTTTATGAAATAAATTATCAATCTAATCATTGTTACTATGTTTCTAATATAAATCTTCTTTGCATAATTAGTTCTTGAAATTATTCAATAAACTTTACTAGAAAGGGTAGTTCTTTAGTAATTGTTTATAAAGTAGAGTGGTATAATTTTGATACTCTAATCTAATATTTTGTTCTGGTTCAATCACCTTAATAGTTTAATTCTTAGGAGTTTGACTCAGTTTTTGATTTTGAAAGATCTTTTGATCTTTTGTTTGTTAAAATATTTCCACGACACCATAGGAATCCCTCTACCTTCGCATATATTTTGTGTCAACTCTAAGCCTACCAACCCCGGTCGATAATTAAATATTAGGTGAATTAATCAAGACGATATAACACCCAACATTTTGGCACCGCTTCTGGGGAGTTATTCTGTAAGGTAGAAAATATATGAAGTTTAGTAATAGGCTGGTGGAGGGGCAGCAGTAAGACGAGAGGTAAGAACTTGCGCATATGTTATAGTGTAGTAGTGGTATTAGTAGCAGAGGTTTCCCTTTAGTTTAGTTTCTCATGAAAATACCTAGAGATTATAAGGGTATATATGTTAGATCCAATTCTCAAAACCTTATTAAAATCCCTACTAACCTTTACAGGGTATGAAATACCCCAACCACTAACTTAGTGGAAAGGTATCAGAAAACCGACATAGGAAGTAGTTCTTCTTGGAGACCTAAATATTTTATAGAATAAACCTTAGACAGGGAAGAAATCCTGGCAAGAAGCCCTAAGGATCCCATTGTTGAATAAATTATAGAGGGTCAATCTTCATAAACCCTCAACCCTCCACTGGTGCAAGATCCAAATAATACAACTTTTTCACTAGTAGGAGATCCGCATTTCGTTGAATTTCTTGATCCTGCCCAGGTAAAAGCTCTCTTTGGAAACCCTGTAGATACAATTATCTCACAAATCGAAGCATCCACAGTAGAACCTAATTTCCCTCTAGGATTCAATAAAAAAAAGTTGATCAGAGGAAGATCTATCCCAAAAAAAGAACGTTGGGACGCCCCATTATCACCTCGAAAGGAGCCTCCTAGGTATATTTACGTTAGAAATCCAGCCTATATGGAGAGATGGGGAGGGAATGAATATCATGATGAATTTATAAATAAAAAAGGAGAAGGGGAAAATCAAACTGAGGCTACCTTCGGGTTTCCTATTTAAGACACTGTACAGGATGTAACTATGAAAAACATCCCTCCTTCCTCCTTACCTACTTTCTATGGGAAAAGTAACGAGGACCCGAACACATTTCTATTCGAGTTCGATATCCTTTGTAGGATCTATAATTATCTATAAGATGCTCATAAACTAAAACTCTTTCCCACTACACTAAAAGATTCTTCCTTGAGATGGTTCATGGGATTAGGCGAATCCACTATCAGGACTTGGGATGATATGAAAACCTCATTTTTGTGAAAATATCAAGAGTATAGCAAACCTTAGGTCTCTCAACATGATATATTTAAGATACAACAACTTGAAAACGAAATCATAGAGGATTATCTCTAAGGGTTTGTTTATACATTGCATAAATCAAAATATAGTGATGTACAAGAAGATGCAGTACGTACACTTTTCCTTAAAGGGATCTTCGAGGACTTGATAGAAAGTATTAATCTTATGGAAGCCGATGATATTTCTCATAAAAGTTTTGCACAAAATGGTGAGATGTGTAAAAATTATTCTAGAAGTAGGGGGAAAGTTGGAAAAAAATTTCGGGAGCCTTATAGTAGAAATGTAAGAGGAAACATTCCCAGTTCAGGTGGAGTTACAAGGGTAGAGTTAGGAAACCTATTGGAGAATTTCAAGAATGATATCATAGGAGTAATGGGTTCCCAACTAGATGCTTTACAAGACAAGAAAAGGTAGGATGAAGAACGAGCATCAATGAGCATTTTTTGTCCAAGTTGTAGCACCAAACACCCCCAAAGGTAATTTCCATTAAACAACATCTCCATATGTCAGATCTGTATGGAGGAACATCCAACAGATAATTTCCCGTCGTTTCCTAGGTTCCAAGCCATATATAAGAGTGGGGATGTAGGTGAAACATCTAGGAGGCCTCCTTGGAAACCTGGAGACCAACCAGCATACCAGAACTTTCCACCACAACCACCACTCTATTATCCTCCATGCCAACCACCTCAACAATGGAACACCTCAATTTGGCAGAATTGGCCACCTCAGTACCCTCCTCCTCAATTTATGTAGCAACAATATTGGTCACAAGGGTGGAGAGGACAACCATACCCCTAGTCACAACCTATCTCTGCACTTAATCATCCTTATCCTCCGCACCAAACAAATTTCCAGCAAATTTGTCCTGGATTTGTGTCTCCAGTTCCTCTCATCGCACAACAACCTCATAAATTCCAAAATACAAACCCTCAGTGGCTGACATTAGTACCTGCACAACCGATACATAACTGAAATAATAAACCAACTCAAGCTCTTAATAGCATTGAGTTGCAAAATCTTCAATCATATCTTATTTCAACTGTACCTATACATAAAATTCAATTACGATCTGGAAGAGTTGTAAATGAAAAACCCAACTCATCAATCATCATTCATGAAGAAAATGAAGAAGACGATGATTCAAATGAACAAATGAGTGATGCCATTTTGGAGGATGTGAAAATTCTGAAGATTCCAGTACACACCCATCCTCTACAAGAACCCATTCAGGAGAAAAGAGTTCCTCCATTTTTGAAAAAACTAGGAATAGAAAAACCTATAGTTCATCCTGAGTATGAGATTTTGAATTAATTAAAGAATACCTGTGTCAAAATTCCTCTATTACAAGCTATCAAGGACATACCAATCTACAACAAGTCAATAAAGGAACTATGAAATAAACACCAAGGGAAGAAGCAAAATGACCCTCTCACAATTCATGTTATAGGAGAGATGCTTGAATGTATGATAGATCAATATTGGATTGCAAAATATACAAATCCAGGAGCCCCAATAGTGACTGTATTTGTAAAGAATACCACCATAGGAAATACATTAATCGATTTAGGATCTGCCATCAACATGATGACCACAACTATTTTGGAAGTTTTACAGTTGGGACAATTTCTTTGACCTACCCCTTCCATCCTAGAACTAGCAGACCGTACCAAGGTAAAACCTACTGGAGCTCTGGATTAAATTATTGTATCAGTAGCCTCATGGAAATACCCTGTCGACTTTATGGTCGTAGAATCAAAGGATCCTTCTAAAGGGCATCCTATTATCTTGGGAAGACCATGCTTAGCTATTGCAAATGCTTTTATAGGATGTAGGGATGGAGAGATGAGTATTTCCAATGGATTGTATACACATAGAGTTATTTTATACCCCCCAGCACAACCAATAACCGAAAAATCATGGTGGTTAAATTTTTCTTTCGGGGATGAGGAATTTTATGACCTCGCCCTCCGTAGTGATTTCTGCTTGGCACTTCAGGAGCAGACCACTGAGAATGTATTAAACCAGTTTGTTTCTTCAACAACTTGTATCGATTTTCCTCAGTCTTTTGCTCAATTTGATCAGATTTTTGGGGACAAGTTGCAAGAGAATATGGATTTCTCAATGTTTATGGAAGCACCTTGTGTCTTCACAATTGAAGAGCATACGGTACCCTATACCATACCTTCTGAAGTTGGCCCTGAAAAATTTCTACATATAAATGTAGGGTTAAGTGAAAACCAACAAGAACAACTGCTTGAGGTTCTTAAAAAACAAGCTGGAGCACTTGCACAGGAATACACTGATATGAAGGGTATACACCTTGACACTTGTATTCACCATTATTATATGGATCCAAAACTTTCACTTGTAAGGCAGCCTCAGAGGAGGATGAATCCTGCTCTAAAGGATATAGTAAAAGAAGAATTACAAAAACTCCTCAATGCTGGTTTCATCTATCCTATGTACGATAGTAAATGGGTGTCTCCTCTAGTGGTAGTCCTAAATATAGTCACATGGAAATGGTGCATTTGTGTCGATTTTAGAGAGCTAAACAAAGCCACCCTTAAAGACTACTTTACTTTACCTTTTAGTGATCAAGTGTTAGATACCCTGTCAAGTAAACATTATTTTTCCTTTATTGATGGATATAGTGGATACAACCATATTTTAATAGCACCTGAAGATCAAGACAAGACCACTTTTACATGCCCTTGAGGGACATATGGTTATATAATTTTTCCATTTGGCTTATGTAATGCACTTGCCATTTTTCAGTGAGCAGTCTTAGGAATTGTTTCTAATCTTATACTTGACTGTGTGGAAGTATACATGGATGATTTTATAGCCTATGGTAATACTTTTCAAGAGGCTCTTGACAACCTCGAGAAGGTCCTTATCCGATGTCAAGAAATGAATTTATCCCTTAGTCATGAAAAATGTAAAATGTTATTGACAAAAGGTATAGTTTTAGGACACCATATTTCCTCCCAAGGAATTGAGGTAGATCTTGCTAAGATCAAAGTAATTGTTGGCCTTCCCACTCCAAAAAATACAAAAGAGGTAAGCAGTTTTCTTGGTCATGTAGGCTATTACTGCCGCTTTATTGAAAATTTTACTAAAATAACTGCACAGATGTTTAAATTGCTTACAAAGGATGTATAATTCCAGTGGATAGAATCTTGTCAAAATGCTTTTGAAATTTTAAAAGCTAAACTATTAGTGGCACCAATACTCCAGGGTCCCAATTGGTCCCTTTTGTTTTCATATATCCACCGATGCCTCTGATACGGCTATAGGAGGAGTCCTGGGCCAAAAATAAGGACAAGCACCTTATGCCATTTATTTTATAAGCAAGAATTTGACTCTTGCCGAACTAAATTACATTGTTACTGAAAAATAATTTTTAACAGTAGTTTATTCTATCAATAAATTTCGCCATTAGATTATAGGGTATGAATTTTTTGTGCATACCTATCACTCTACCATTAGATTTTTAATGAATAAACCAATTACCAATGGTATAGTAACCCAATGGCTTCTTCTATTACAAGAGTTTAACATCACCATCATTGACCGACCTGGTAAAGAAAATCTAGTAGCAGATTTCCTTTCTCGCACTCAATATGATGATGGCGCTAAACCCATTGACGATGATTTTCCTGACGAACATTTGTTTGCTGTGTCTGTTCAAACCCCTTGGTTTGTAGACATTTCCAATTATTTAGCAACTGGGAAATTACCAAACCATTTGTACCCACATGAAAAACGTCATATTGTAGTTCATATTTCTAATAATTCTTGGGTTGATAATGACCTCTTCCGCATCGGTCCAGATCTTATTATTCGATGATGTGTGCGAGAGGATGAATTGATAGACATCCTCCATGCATGTCAGGATGGACCATGTCGAGGACATTTTTCTGATAAGTGGACGTCATAGAAAGTGCTGCATTCTAGTTATTACTGTCCACGCATTTTCAAGGATGCTACCAAGTATGTTGAATGATGTGATAGTTGCCAAAGAATGGGTAGACCTATGTCATCTGATCAGATGCCCTTACAAACTCAAGTCATGATCAAGCCTTTTGAGAAATGGGATCTTGATTTTGTGGGACCAATTTCTCCCATGTATCGTAAAAAGAAGTATATCCTGGTTTGCATGGACTATGTCACCAAATGGGTAGAAGCTCAAGCTTTCTTTCAGGATACAGAGAAATCAGTGGTAGAATTCATATATGAAGAAATATTTACCCAGTTTGGTGTACCTAGAGAAATTGTCACAGACCAAGGTTCTCAATTTACTTCTAAATTAATGAAAGAACTTACTACAAAGTATGGAATTTGACATTGCAATTCTTCACCTTATCACCCTTAGGCTAATGGCCAGGTAGAGTCAACCAACAAAGTATTGGAATCCATTTTAACCAAAACCATTCACTTACATCATAAGGATTGGGCAGATAGACTCCCGGAGGCCTTATGGGCCTATAGGATAACATGGAGAAACACTACCGCACATACCCCCTATGAATTAGTGTATGGAAAAAAAGTCCTTTACCTATTGAATTTCAAGTTAAGACCTTTCGTATGGAAACACAATTAGGCATGGATTTTGATGAAGCACATAAACAACGAGTGTTACAGATTAATGAATTAGATGAGATTAGACAAGATGCACTCCAAAGAACCATTGTAATACATAATCAACGAAATAAATGGCATGATAAGTTTATTAAAAAAATCAATTTAATACTGGAGATTGGGCACTACTATTCGACTCATGGTTTAAAATTTTTAAAGGAAAATTAACTACCCATTGGATGGGCCCATATGAAGTAGTTACATATTTTTACAATGGGTCAGTAGAGATTAAGGAAATTGATGGTTCACAAGTTTCCTTTGTAGTAAATGGACATATACTTAGACTTGATCACCAACCAACATCTAAACAGGATTTCATACAGAATGTTTTGCACCAGAAAGAAATGGAATTGGTTGAAGAAGAAGTTATTCCTCCTCCACCCGATCCTTAAAAAAAGTATTTTGGGTTATCATCACTTGTATATATGTAAATATGTGTTTGTTTTTTTTGAATAAATAAGAGTCATTTCTGACAAATTGCTTACAAGAGACTCTTTTTCTTTCTATAATATTATATATGTTATCATGAATAAATCAAATCATCTAACAAGTGGTTTTGCAGTTTGATTACAAGTACATTATCCCTATAAGAAACTAATGGAGTATTATTTGGAAAAGGGGAAGTACACTAAAACAATCATAAGGTATCTTAACCTTTATTGCGGTACTTTTGAAATTTGCAGCTTATAGTGACAATTAAAAAAAACAATTCTCTGTATATCATACTTAACCATATATTCTATGATTCATATGGTTTTTGGTATTTTGATTCAGACATGTATATTTCTGATTTGCTCTTTTGAACAGTTGCTTGACATACCTACTTTTATTATTATATTTTTCACAATCTCATCTTACATCTATGGATCACTAGTTCATCCTATAATTGTTATCATAAGTTGTCTCTCAAGTATTTTGTTGTTACCTCAAGAGTAAGTGGAATTTTTTCCCATGGGGAACATTACTTATCTTTTATGAAGAAGAAGCGCTGTAAGGACAAAGAACAACTTTACGTTATTCTCTTTTGACATGATTTATGGTTAAGGCCATTGTGAAAAGTTACTTATGAGTTTACTTTACAAAATTGAATTATGTGTTTAGCAGGACTTAACACGCTCTAGTACCAATCATCTTCCATATATTTAATATCATTATATAAGGAAAACCCACCAGGGTACTTAACAGTCCCATTGGCAGCGGGTCAATGCTAAGTAATAAATTAACCCAAGGAAGGTTGATAACTGCAAGTAAACCCATTGGGGTACTGAACAGGCCTGCTGGCAGTGGGACTATCCTTGCATGGTACCAAGATAAACCCACCGAGGTACTGAACAGGGCTGCTAGCAGTGGGGAAATATCAGGTAAAAAAGATATGGTTAATGCACCACTATGCACATGGTTCATAGAACAATGATAATATAATGATTTTTTTTTCGGAATTTATGAATAACATGTCAAGGATAATTGTTTATAATGTCATTTGAGAATGGATGTAAGTTGTGCGTGGGCCCAACCATCTAATTCCATAAATACCTAGGATGTCCTAATCCTAGAAATGGGACCCATAGCTCTAAAACTCACACACTCTAGGGTACACTCAAAATATTTTGTGATGACTAGATATCTTTAAAATGAAGCGTGGATGAATGAATTTTCCTATGGCATTCTTTCGATTATATCATCATTATTCAAGTGGTATTTCTAAACACTGTTATATTTTTTATGAATATACATATCCAAATCATTTCCATTTACTAGTTAGTTTTTCTTTTTCTTACAAAATAATAACAGCATGATCGAAATCTTTATTTTATTGTCTGGAACAATAAATTTTTATTTCTTATATGGCTCGAGGACACGTCATATCTTTGGTTTGGGGGAGGATTAGGAAGGATTAGATTGTTTTTATTTATTATTATTATTTATGACAGATCTATTTATATCTGACAAAAGATAAGTGTTTTCAGGATAATGTAAGCAGTGGAACTTGGTTATCGCATGAAGCATATTTCATGGAAAAATCAGAATTGAGGACTGTATAAAGGATCGAATTATAGTCCAAATGAAATAACAAATGGCGATCTGAATAAAACATTGTGATACTATAGCACTTATGATTAAAATTTACCAACCAAAATTTGTTTTTATTTGGAAAAATAGTTTTTACCTCCATATGGACGCGATTTGACCTTAGAAGCTTTTTAATCATCATTTCACTGTTAGCAACCCTATCCTCTTACTTAATCACGCATGTAATCCATCACATGACTGATTTTCTTGATTAAGGTTATTATAATTGTAAATGTGATTTATGCCTTCGTGTTATACATTCAACTTGTCCAAAGTATTACTTTGGACATGGTTGAACTAATTACAAACCTTATGAACTCACTCATTAATGCATATGCCTGTTAATGGAACAGGCCTCAAGGTTCGCTATGATAGCGTGATCTCTTAAGGCAGGCAAAAATTCTTGCTATTCCATCGTTTTCATCACCATCATTTCTATAGAGCTGTTTCAACCACTTTCTTCTTATACCCTCTACAAAAATCCTGTATCTTAACTGTTAGATAATACCGAATTGTTTCAAACCTGAGAGCTGTCAAGTTAAGACTATTGAAGACCTTAATAAAGTCATTAAATATTCATACAACATTTGACATGAAAGACATGCTATTTTAAAAGCACAAGTCAAAAGGATGAAGTTTAAATCACCTCCTTCATCTGCTAAGTCGAAGGCGGCTGCTGGCGCAACTCCGCCTTCTTCCTAAGTTATCTTTTTGCTCAGTGGGACCTGGAATTTCTCCAGTTTGGGGGAATGTTCATCCTAGCTTTGTCATCATTTTTGGCAGTTAAATGACGTATTTAACATATGTTTTTTCATCTTTTTGCATATTTTCTGTCTTGCAGCTCACTATTCAGCCCCAGGTATGAATGAATTTAAGATTTATGTAAAATCTGGTTATTATTATTATTTCACGACTTTATAGATTAAAATTGACATTATTTAGTAGCACATTTGATATATTGATATAGGAATGCATTTGTTTGCAGGTTATGATCTATTGGATGAGCTAACAAAAGAACAACGTGTCCACCCTAGATATGCACAGAGCATATCCAGCTCATTGTTCAACTTACCGTTCAGTCTAGCTCGCTAACCAAACCGCATGATACTCATTGGCAGGTTTCCAGGGATTTAAACGTTAGCACAATTTGCAAAGTACCTGCTGTCCATGCATTTGGGTGATGCAATGGCTCTTGTTCTAGAAGAACCACCAGCGCACTGCCTCTGCGTGACACCATGACACCAACCACGCCAGAGTAAATCCTGTACACCACATCACGTGCTGAAGAGAACCGATTCACGAAGGAGAAGGAGAATGCTGTGTGTTGGCATTTAAACTGTTATTTGTCATAATGGTTGACTTATCTTAAGAGCGGTTGACCACTAAAAGAGTTGACCTGCTCATTCTTTGTGCACGCTATATATATCGGTCTCTGTGTGAGAGCGAGTTAGCTAGTTTTTAGTCAGTTCTCATGTAATTAGTAGTTTTTAATAACTCTGTAATACTGTTCCATATTCTTAATAGAAGATATATGTTTTGCTGTTCATGATCGTGTTCATGTAAGCGCTAGCAAGACATCGCCCTTGATTGCTGAGAGGGCCCCTCATCAACTAGAGGTTTCTTTTCTTGTATACTTTCGTTATCTTTTTGTTTATAGCTAATATAGTTTGATTTCTAGTTTGTTATTGAATGACTGTAAACGTTTATTTCACTTACTTTTCGTAATGCTATGTGAATTAATATAGTTTTATTTTCCAAAATCAAATAGCTAGCTGCGCACATAGTTTTCTTTCAATTCATTATAGTTTGCTTTCAATTCATTTCCAGTCTTTTCTAATTTTTTGTTCAGTTTTATATGGACAAGTATTAGAATAGATTGCTTTTATCAAGTTATAATAGATTTAATTTTGTTCATTTCCCTTCCTGTTATAGGTTTATTTAAATTTCAGTTTGTTTCTTAAAGTAATATGCAATGATTTCTTTATATTTAAGAATTAATTCAAGAATTACTTCACTGTCAAATTTAGTCCTTAAGTAAGTTTATTTAATACCTTTATGCATTTCACTTACATGTGCATAAATTCAGCTGAAGATTAGATCATTTACGTCATTTTCTGTTGGTTTAGTTGTGCAGATTGTCATTCGGACAACCTGTTTAAACTGTCATTCAGACACCCCTTTCAGACCTGCAGTTTAGTCTGTCATTTCGTTTTTAGTGTTTTTAATGCGTTTTGAACCTATTTAAAGCTCTGTTTCTTTACTTTCTAAAGTATGCTTTGACTATAATAGTTATATGATAGACCTATTTAACATTAAGACTAAAAGTTAGATTGTTTTAGATTATTTATTAAATTTTTATCCTTTCATCTTGAACATGTTTTGAGTTATGTTATTGGTTGTTTCTTTTGTTTGTTTCTGATTTATTTGACTAATACTATTGTACTGTTTTGTAATCATGCCTTTGGATTGATCTATCCATTTGCATGTAAAACTTAGTAGTAAATGTGTTATCCTTAGGAAAGTATAATAGTACCTTGTATATTGTCCATAGCGATAGGAACTATTTGTTTTTCACTATATGATTACCAAACAGAGACTGGTATGATAGAATTCAAAGCTATTCTTATTAAGTTTTCTACTTGCTTCTCTTATTAAGTTTTCTACTTGCTTCTCTTATTAAGTTTTTCCACTTACTTATAAGTTAGGTCTTCCTTGCATCCTAGTCTTTCACTTGAGAAATTAGTTGTTGACAGTATTTTTAGTCTGAATTTAATTGTTTATGAAATAAATTATCAATCTAATCATTGTTACTATGTTTCTATCATAAATCTTCTTTGCATAATTAGTTCTTGAAATTATTCAATAAACTTTACTAGAAAGGGTAGTTCTTTAGTAATTGTTTATAAAGTATAGTGGTGTAATTTTGATACTCTAATCTAATATTCTGTTCTGGTTCAATCACCTTAATGGTTGAATTCTTAGGAGTTTGACTCAGTTTTTCATTTTGAAAGATCTTTTGATCTTTTGTTTGTTAAAATATTTCCATGACACCATAGGAATCCCTCTACCTTCGCAAATATTTTGTGTCAACTCTAAGCCTACCAACTCGGGTTGATAAATAATTATTAGGTGAATTAATCAAGAAAATATAACACCCAACATTTTGGCGCTGTTTCCAGGGACTTTTTCTATAAGGTAGAATAAATATGAAGTTTAATAATAGGATGGTGGTGGGGGAGCAGTAAGACGAGAGGTGAGAACTTGCGCATCTGTTATAACACGCGCCCCCAAATCCAGTAGTAGTGGTATTAGTAGCATAGGTTTCCATTTAGTTTAGTTTCTCATGAATAGACCTAGAGATTCTAAGGGTAGATATGTTAGAGCCAATTCTCAAAACCTTATTAAAATCCCTACTAACCTTTACGGGGGACGAAAAACCCCAACCACTAACTCAGTGGAAAGGTATAGGAAAACCCACATAGGAAGTAGTTCTTCTTGGAGACCTAAATATTTTATAAGAGAAACCTTAGATAGGGAATAAATCCTTGTAAGAATCCTTGAGGATCCCATTGCTGAAGAAATTCCAGAGGGTCAAACTTTAGAAACCCAGAATCCTCCATTGGTGCAAGATCCAAATAATACAATTTTTTCATTGGTAGGAGATCCGAATTTCGTTGACCTTGTTGATCTTTCCAGGTTAAAGATCTCTTTGGAAACCCATAGATACAATTATCTCACAAATCGAAACATGTAGAGTAAAACCTACTTTCCCTTTAGGATTCAATAAAAACACAGTTGATCAGAGGAATATCTCTCCCAAAAAAGAACGTTGGGATGCCCCATTATCACCTTGAAAGGAGCCTCCTAGGTAAATTTACGTTAGAAATCCATCCTATATGGAGAGACGGGGAGGGAACGAAGATCATGATGAATTTATAACTGATGAAGGAGAAGGGGAAAATGAAACTGAGGCTACCTTCGGGTTTCCTATTTTAGACACTGTACAGGTTGTAACTATGAAAAAAATCCGTCCTTCCTCCTTACCTACTTTCTATGGAAACAGTAAGAGGACTCGGACACATTTTTGTTCGAGTTCGATATCCTTTGTAGGAGCTATAATTATATACAATATGCTCACAAAATAAAACTCTTTCCTGCTACACTAAAAGATTCTTCCTTGATATGGTTCATGGGATTAGGCGAATCCACTATCAGGATGTGGGATGATATGAAAACCTAATTTTTGCAAAAATTTCAAGAGTATTGCAAACCTAAGGACTCTCGACATGATATATCTAAGATACAAGAACTTGAAGATGAAATCCTGGAGGATTATCTCGAAAGGTTTGTTTATACATTGCATAAATCAAAATATAGTGACCTCCGAGAAGATGCAGTATGTACACTTTTCCTTAAACGGATTTCCGAGGACTTGATAGAAAGTGCTAATCTCATGGCAGCCGATGATATTTCTCATAAATATTTTGCACAAATCAGTGAGATGTGTAAAAATTATTCTAGAAGTAGGGGGAAAGTTGGAAAAAATTAGAGGAGTCTTATAGTAGAAATGTAACAGGAAACATTCCTAGGTCAGGTGGAGTTACAAGGGTAGAGTTAGGAAACCTATTGGATAATTTCAAGACTGATATCTTAGCAGCAATGGGTTCCCAACTAGATGCTTTACAAGCCAAGAAAATGCGGGATGAATAATGTGTAGTAATGAGCATTTTTTTCCAAGATGTAGGACCAAACATCCCCAAAGGGAATGTCCATTAAACAACATCTCCATATGTTACATATGTATGGAGGAACATCCAACAGATAATTTCCCATTGTTTCCTGGGTTGCAAGCCATCTATAAGAGTGGGGATGTAGGTGAAACATCTAGGATGCCTCCTTGGAAACATAGAGACCAAAAAACATACAAGAACTTTCCACCACAACCCCCACTCTATTATCCTCCATGCTAACCAGCTCAACAATGGAACACCTCAAGTTGGCAGAATTGGCCACCTTAGTACCCTCCTCCTCAATTTCTGCAGTAGCAATATTGGTCACAAGGGTGGAGAGGACAACCATACCCTTAGTCACAACCTTTCTCTGCACCTAATCATCCTTATCCTCTACACCAAACAAATTTCTAGAAAATTTCTCCTGGATTTGTGCCTCTAGTTCCTCTTATTGCACAACAACCTCATCACTTCCAGAATACAAAGCCTCTGCGACCGACATTATTACTTTCACAACTAATACCTTACCCAAATAATAAACCAACTCAATCTATTAACAACATTGAGTTTCAAACTCTTCCATCATATCTTATTTCGACTGTACCTGTACCTGAAATTCAATTACGATCTGGAAGAGTTGTAAATGAAAAACCCAAGTCATCTGTCATCATTCATGAGGAAAATTAAGAAGAAGAGGATTCAAATGAAACTGTGAATGATTCCATTTTTGAGGATGTGAACATTTCGAAGATTCCAGTACACACCCATCCCTCGCAAGAACCCATTCAGGAGCAAAGAGATCCTCCATTTTCGGAAAGACTAGTAATAGAAAAACTTGTAGTTCATCCTAAGTATGATATTTTGAATTAATTAAAGAATATCTGTGTCAAAATTCCTCTATTACAAGCTATCAAGGACATACCAATTTACAGCAAGGTAATAAAGGAACTATGCATTAAACACCGAGGGAAGAAGCAAAAGGACCCTCTCACAATTCATGTTATAGGAGAGATGTCTGAATATATGACAGATCAATCCCGGATTGCAAAATATACAAATCCAGGAGCCCCAATAGTGACTATAGTTGTAAAAAATACCGCCATAGGAAATACATTAATTGATTTAGGATCAGCCATCAACATGATGACCACAACAGTTTTGGAAGTTTTACAGTTGTGACAATTTCTCTGACCTACCCCTTCCATCCTAGAACTAGCAGACCGTACTATGGTAAAACCTGCTGGAGCTCTGGATGAAATTATTGTATCAGTAGCCTCGTGGGAATACCCTGTCGACTTTATGGTCATAGAATCAAAGGATATAAAGGGCATCCTATTATCTTGGGAAGACCATGCTTAGCTACTGCAAATGCTTTTATAGGATGTAGGGATGGAGAGCTGACTATCTCCAATGGATTGTCTACACAGAGACTTATTTTATATCCCCCAACACAACCAATAATCAAAAACTCATGGTGGTTAAATTCTTCTTTAGGGGATGAGGAATTTGATGACCTCTCCCTCCCTAGTGATTTCTCCTAGGCACTTCAGGAGCAGACCACTGAGAATGTATTAAACCAGTTTGTTTCTTCAACAACTTGTATTGATTTTCCTCAGTCTTTTGCTCAATTCAATCAGATTTTTGGGCACGAGTTACAAGAGAATATGGATCTCTCAATGTTTACAGAAACACCTTATTTATTCACTATTAAAGAGCATACAATACCCTATACCATACCTTGTAAAGTTGGCCCTGAAAAATTTCTACATTTAAACGTAGGGTTAAGTGAAAACCAACAAGCACAACTGCTTGAGGTTCTTAAAAAAAAATCTTGAGATTTGCATGGGAATACACTGATATGAAGGGTATACACCCTAACACTTGTATTCACCATATTTATATGGATCCAAATATTTCACCTGTAAGATAGCCTTAGAGGAGGATGAATCCTGCTCTAAAGGATATAGTAAAAGAAGAATTACAGGAACTCCTCAATGCTGGTTTCATCTATCCTATCTACGATAGTAAAGGGGTGTCTCCTCTAGGGGTAGTCCCAAATAAATTCACACAGAAATGGTGCATTTCTGTCGATTTAGAGAGCTAAACAAATCCACCCTTAAAGAATACTTTCCTTTACCTTTAATTGATCAAGTGTTAGATACCCTGTCAGGTAAACAATATTTTTCCTTTCTTAGCAGATATAGTGGATACAACCAGATTTTAATAGCACCTAAAGATAAAGACAAGACCACTTTTACATGCCCTTGGGGGACATATGCTTATATATTTTTTCCATTTGTCTTATGTAATGCACCTGCCACTTTTCAACGAGCAGTCTTAGGAATTTTTTCCAATCTTATACATGACTGTGTGGATGTATACATGGATGATTTTACAGCCTATGGTAATACTTTTCAAGAGGTTATTGAAAACCTCGAGAAGGTCCTAATCCGATGTCAAGAAACGAATTTATCCCTTAGTCATGAAAAATGTAAAATGTTACTGACAGAAGGTATAGTTTTATGACACCATATTTCCTCCCAAGGAATTAAGGTAGATCCTGCTAAGATCAAAGTAATTGTTGGCCTTTCCTCTCCAAAAAATAAAAAGAGGTAAGAAATTTTCTTGGTCATGTAGGTTATTACTGTCGCTTTATTGAAAATTTTACTAAAATAATTGCATCGATGCTTAAATTGCTGACAAAGGATGTAGAATTTCAGTGGAAAGAATCTTGTCAAAATCCTTTTGAAATTTTAAAAGCTAAACTATCAGTGGCACCAATACTTCGGGGTCTCGATTGGTCCCTTCCTTTTCATATATCCACTGATGCCTCTGATACGACCATAGGAGGAGTCCTGGGCCAAAAATAAGGAGAAGCACCTTATTCCATTTATTTTATTAGCAAAAATTTGACTCTTGCCGAACTAAATTACATTGTTATTGAAAAATAATTTTTGGCAGTAGTTTATTCTATCAATAAATTTCGGCATTACATTAGAGGGTACAGAGTTTTGGTGCATACCGATCACTCTGCCATTATATTTTTAATGAACAAACCAATCACCAATGGTAGAGTAACCCGGTGGCTTCTTTTATTACAAGAGTTTAACATCACCGTCATTGATCGACCTAGTAACGAAAATCTAGTAGCAGATTTCCTCTCTCGTACTCAATATGATGATGGTGCTAAACCTATTGACGATGCTTTTCCTGATGAACATTTTTTTACTATGTCTATTCAAACCCCTTGGTTTGCAGACATTTCCAATTATTTAGCAACTGGGAAATTACCAAACCATTTGTCCCCACACGAAACACTGTTGTATTTTAGTTTAGATTTCTAATTATTCTTGGGCTGATAATGACCTCTTCCACACCGGTGTAGATCTTATTATTCAACGACCCATGTGGGAGGACGAAATGACAGACATCCTCCATGCATGTCATGATGGACCATATGGAGGACATTTTTTTGATAAGAGGATGACATACAAAGTGCTGCATTTTGGTTATTACTGGCCAAGAATTTTCAAGGATGCTGCCAAGTATGTTAAAAGATGTGATAGTTTCCAAATAATGGGTAGAACTATGTCATCTGATCAGATTCCGTTACAACCTCAAGTCATGATCGAGCCTTTTGAGAAATGGGCTCTTGATTTTGTAGGACCAATTTCTCCCATGTCTCGTAAAAACAAGTATATCCTGGTTTGCACAGACTACGGTCACCAAATGGGTAGAAGCTAAAGCCTTTTTTTGGGCTACAGAGAAATCAGTGGTAGAATTCATATATGAAGAAATATTCAACCGGTTTGGCGTACCTAGAGAAATTGTCACAGACCAAGGTTCTCAATTTACTTCTAAATTAATGAAAGAACTTACTACGAAGTATGGAATTCGACATTGCAAGTCTTCACCTTATCACTGATCCAGTGGATTATTCAACTTCAAAAATTACGCTGATCCAATATGGTACAATGGTTATTAATCTATGGTTTTAACTTATATGCTAAACATTATATGCGACCATCTCTTAAAATTTGTGGCACAGCCCGCGCAACACAGTTGCGCATGAGCCGCGCAGCACAGTTGCGCATAAGCCGCGCAGCACAGTTGTGCATGCGCAGCGCAGTATCGCATGAGCCACGCAGTTGTGCAGGAGCCGCGCAGATGTAGCATGGGTCGTGCAGTTTGCGCACCGTCAAGTTGAACATCGAATGGTTCGTGGAAGTCCTTATAATTTGCGACATTTATATGCTGTGACAATAGATCGGGTATATGGCGAAGTCCTTATATGCCGTGACATTTATATGCTGCGACAGCGGATCGGGTATATGGCGAAGTCCTTATATGCCACGACATTTATATGCTATGACAGCAGATTGGGTATATGGCGACATCCTTATATGTCACGACATTTATATGCTGCGAAGTTGATGGTGACATCAAACGGTTACATTACATGTGGCATAGCCTAGTGGTGGTCATTGCAACGTGTTGTAAGGTAGCGTATGAGCGTGGAGGTGGTTGCAATGTTTCGGGGATCTGGAACGTTGTGGTAACATAACGCTTGGGCCGTGACTTAGCAGGATGGCATGATTCAGTTTAGCATATGGTTGTAACGATAAATAAAAAATAACAGCTGTGGTCCGTTACTGATCCTCTTGCAAAATGCTTAAATAGAGGATGCTGGCCACAGTAGAGGGACACAGACAGACATACACACAGACAGAGTGGAGAGACTCAGATTGTTTTAGAGCGCAAAGCATCGTTTCTCTGTTATGAGAAGCTTAGAGAGCTTTTGCTACGAAGTGTCCAGATGCTGTGCTGTAGAAGTCGACATTCTCTGTTATATTTTAGCTTTCTTTATATTTTGAATGCTAATTGTAATTTCCAGAAGAGAGGTCTTAAAGACTTTGTACAACATTCTGTTTATAGTTGCTGAAGTTGATTCCAGAGCCAATTTGTACCATTTTAAAGAGATTAATTGGATCGGTACCCATTGGAGAGCGGCCCGGAGATGTAGCCCAGTGGAGGGGGTGAACTCCGTTATCAAATTCTGTTTGCGACTCTCTGTTTCTGTGTTTCTTCCTTGTATCTGTCTATCAGTGTTGTGTTTTTCATTCCTGTTCTAAGCATTTAATTTCTGTTAATGCTGTTCCGTTAATTCACCTGTTGAACTCATTCTTTTAAAACAAACTTTTAATGCACTCAAGTTGAGGTCCGACGGATCATATTATGGTATCAGAGCTGGTTGACTGCTTGTGCAAGTTTGTGAATGCTTACCAGGTTCAGGTTAAAGCGTGGTGAAGGAGAATTAGTTGAAGGAGATCCTGAGATTGGCTCAAGGAGAACATTCTCAAGAACCATTTATTCTCCACGAGGAGAAGAAGGACATACAGAACGGGAAAAACCTGTTATTTCAGAAACTGAGTTTCTGGAGGCTTTTATGAGCATGAAAGCCATGATGGAAATTCTACTCGATGAGCGAGCGGAAAGGAAGAAGAAAGAAGAAGGATCTTCATCCAAAGATGCAGAAGTGAAGAAGGAAGAAAAGGGTAAAGGAGGAGGAGGTGATGGTGATCCTCCTGAAACTAATCAAACTTTCTCTTCTTCTCACACTTCTCATTCAAATAATGCAAGTCCTAATATGCCTTATTTCAAATTGGATGTGAAATTTGAATTGCCAATTTATAATGGAGATTTAGATGCTGAAAAGTTAGGCAATTGGATCAAGCAGCTTGAAGTATATTGCAGGGTGCAGGGCATTACTTATGACCCTTCCAGAATTCAATTGGCCACTTTGAGAATGAGTGGAATGGCTCTTACTTGGTGGGAGAGCAAGATTCAACAAGATCTTCGAAAGAATGGTAAAATTATTTCAGTTTGGAATGAATTCATTGAAGTATTAAGAAATCAATTTTATCCTTTAGGTCACATGCAACAATTGATAATGAGTTGGCAAACTTTTAGACAAGCTAAGGGACAAAGCATTCAAGAATATACTAATGAATTTAGAAAGAGGGCTATTGCATTGAATGTTGCATTAGATACCTAGGAAACTCTTCTTAAGTACATTGGTGGCATGCATTCTTATTTGCGACATACTTTGTTGATGTTTAACCCCAGTACTTTGGATGATGTATGTGTTCAAGCTACACATTTAGAAGATAGGGGGAAGCATGCTAATGATACTTTTGCAAAGAAATCCTTTAAATTTGACAGCAAATCAAAAGGTAAAGATACGGGGAAAAAGAAGATGGCTACTGTTAGGAAAGAGGGTGAAATGCCTACATGTTCGCATTGTCAGAAGGGACATGATGTCTCTAAGTGTTGGAAACTTCATCCAGAGTTAAGGCCAAATAAATACGGAGGAAACAAAGATAACGGCAAAGCAAAAGCTACTGCAGCAGTTATTCAGGACTTAGGATCCGACTCAGGTGATGAAACAAAGGTTACAGCTGTCGGAATCGAGGGTAAGAATAAAAGTATCTCACTTCCCATTGATGCAAAATCAAGTCCTAGTGCAAGTACAAATCTTCCATCTACTTCTAAGCAAAATGATAGAAATAGAAGTGCACCGTTTCATGTTCGTGTCATTACAAATCACACAAAGATTGATACATTGTTTGATAGTGGTTCACAAGTAAATCTGATATCAGAAGAAGTGGTTAAGAAATTGCATTTAGTTACTATGCCTCATGAAAAACCCTATCCTCTAGGTTGGGTTACTAATGATACACGATTGCAAGTTTGAAAGAAATGTGTATTAAGGTTTGCAATTACTGAAAAGTTCATGGATGAGGTAGAACTAGATGTAGTACCACTTGACATTTGTGGAATTGTACTTGGGAGTCCATATTTGTATGACCGGAAAGCAGTCTTTTATAGAGAGCAGAATAAGTATCATCTTTTTAAAGATGGTGTAGAAGATATTGTATGAGCACATAAGATAAAAACCAATCTAGCAATAGTTTTTGCAGGACAAATGAAGAGGATGGTAAATGCTAGTAAGAATTTTGTGTTAATGATAGTTAAGGTGAAAAATGATGAGATCTCTAAATCTTTTGAAGGATGTGACCCTAACCATAAATATGAACTAATTGAAATCATTTCTAAGTATGATGATTTGTTTCAAGATCCGAAGGGGTTACTACCGAAGAGAGAGATTCAGCATGAGATACATTTGCAGCAGGATGTGCCACTCCCGAACATAGCCATGTACCGAATGTCTATCATGCAGAGCGAGGAGATCAAGAAGTAGGTTCAGGAGCTGGTTGAGAAGGGGGTAATTCAGCCAAGCACTTCTCCTTGTGGCTCTCCTATAGTCTTGGTTCCGAAGAAGGATGGGTCTTGGAGGATGTGCATCGACTATAGGGCCCTTAACAAAATCACCATTAAAAACATGTATCCTCTTCCTCGCATTGATGATTTGCTTGATCAGTTGAAACATGCAACTTAGTTTACAAAATTGGATCTGCGTAGTGGGTATCATCAAATCAGGATTGCTGAGAATGATGCTTGGAAAACAACGTTTAAAACAAAACAGGGTTTGTATGAATGGCTTGTGATGCCTTTCGGGCTCTGTAACGCACTTGCTACTTTCATGCGGGTCATGAATGATGTCTTTCGATCATTCATTGATGATCTTGTAATTGTATATCTGGATGATATCCTTGTGTTTAGCAAAACTTGGGAAGAGCATATTGTACATGTGAAGAAAGTTTTAGATGTACTAAGGAAGGAGAAGCTTTATGTAAAAATGTCCAAATGTGAATTTGCTAAAACTTCTTTAGTATATATGGGCCATATTATTGGTGGAGGCCACCTGCGAGTGGACCCAGCCAAGGTTGCTGTCATTGTAAACTGGCCATGGCCTAACACCGTTACTGAAGTCAGAAGTTTTCTGGGTGCGGTTCAGTATTGGAGGAAATTCATTTCTGGATTTTCTTCCATTGCTGTGCCATTACATGCGTTGAAAAGTGTTAAAGAGATTTTCCAGTGGGGAGGCAAGCATCAGAGAGCCTTCGACACTTTAAAGGAAAGAATTAGCACAACACCAGTTTTGACATTGCCAGATTTGCAGCAACCATTTGAGATCGAAACCGATGCCAGCGGGTTTGCCATGGGAGCTGTTTTGATGCAAGGGAGGAAGCCAGTCTGTTACCATTCAGAAACGTTCTCTACTGTGGTAAGTAACTATCCGACCTATGACAAAGAGTTGTATGCTTTAGTACAGAGTGTGAAGAAGTGGAAACATTATATCATGGGAAAAGAAACAGTCATACATACTGATCATCAACCACTTCAATATTTACAATCTCAAACTAAAATACAACAAAGTAGGCATTTAAGATGGATGGGGTTCTTACAACAGTTTCATCTCGTAATTAAGTACAAAAAGGGAATTCATAATAAGGTAGCAGACATGTTATCAAGGCCTCCTACAAATGCTTCAATCATTCTTCAAAACAGTTCATTAACCCATGAGAGTTATATTGAACAATATGCAGAAGATAAAGATTTTAAGAAACTATATGCATCACTAACACATGGTAAACAGGAAGAGAACTATTATGTGCATAATCAACTCTTGTATCATCTTGGTAAACTCTGTATTCCAGAGAAAGAGAGAGTGCATGTGATCCGAGAAGCACATAGTTCATTGATTGCAGGACATTTTGGTGTAAGTAAAACACTGTCATTATTGCAGAATCATTGTTATTGGCCTCAAATGCAAGAAACTGTAGCTAAATACATAAGAGGTTGTGTTATGTGTGCAACAAGTAAGCCTAGAAATAGGAAATTGATTTTGTACACTCCTCTTCCAGTTTCTTCTTGTCCTTGGGAAAGTATTTCTATGGACTTTGTAGGGGGACTACCTATGTCTAGAAAAGGGCATGATTACCTATATGTTGTTGTGGATAGATTCAGCAAAATGTGTATCTTAATGCCATGTAACAAACAGATCACTGCTGAACAAACAACTCATCTATTCTTTCAAAATGTTTGGGTACATTTTTGGCTACCCATGTCTATTGTATCTGATCGGGATTCCCAGTTCTTAGGAGAATTTTGGTCAACTTTGCGGGAGCTTATGGATACTAGACTTAAGAAAAGTACAGCTTTTCATCCACAGACCGATGGGAAAACAGAGGTAGTAAATAGAACAGTGGTTCAGATGCTCATAGGATATTGTAGTAAACATCCTAAACTATGGGATGAGCAGTTGCAGTATATACAACATGCTTACAATCATGCAGTTCATTCTTCCATGAAAAGATCTCCTTTTGAAACTTGTTTTGGTTATCTGCCAAAGACACCATTGGACTTCTCTTTTGGCAAAGATGCAGTGGATGGACATCATGATGCAGATAAATATCTAAGGTTCATTCAGAGAATCCAAGCGGTGGAGCAGGCAGTTCAGGAACAGTTGGAGAAGAGCCATGCAAAGTACAAGGATAGGCATGACAAGCATCGAGTTGATCATCAATTTCAGGTTGGTGACAGATTTTGGTTACATATCACCAAAGAAAGAATGAAAGGTGAAGGTAAAAATCTTAAGCCTATCAGGTATGGTCCTTTTGAGATCTTGGAAAAGATTGGTACTAATGATTTTCGCTTGAATTTACCTCCATACATGCAAATATATTCAGTTGTCAATGTTGAGAATCTTAAATTGTATGGGCCTCCTATGATTATGGATGAGGAAACTAACATACAGATTCCTTCAGTTGATGATTTGGCACCTGAATACATGAAAGAGTTGCAGGATGATGTTATTCTTGATAGAAATGTAAGGACTTCACGAAGGGGGAATGCTGAGTACCTTCGAGTGGGGCTTAAAGGCAAGCATCCTAGCAAAGAAAGATGGATGGAGATTGGAAAAGTGAGGGAGCTGTACCCTCACTTACTTGTAGAATGATTCAAGATTTTGGTGGTCCAAAAATCTCTCCAATAGGGAGGAATGATCCAGTGGATTATTCATCTTCAAAAATTACGCTGATCCAATATGGTACAATAGTTATTAATCTATGGTTTTAACTTATATGCTAAACATTATATGCGACCATCCCTTAAAATTTGTGGCACAGCTTGCGCAACACAGTTGTGCATGCACAACGTAGTATCGCATGAGCCACGCAGTTGCGTAGGAGCTGCGCAGCTGTAGCATGGGCCGCGCAGTTTGCGCACCATCAAGTTGAACATCGAATGGTTCGTGGAAGTCCTTATATGCCATGAAATTTATATGCTGCGACAACGGATCAGGTATATGGTGAAGTCCTTATATGCCACGACATTTATATGCTGCGACAACAGATCGGGTATATGGTGAAGTCCTTATATGCCGCACCATTTATATGCTGCGACAATGGATTGGGTATATGGCGACGTCCTTATATGCCGCGACATTTATATGCTGCGAAGTTGATGGTGACATCAAATGGTTACGTTACATGTGGCATAGCCCAGTGGTGGTCATTGCAACATGTTGTAAGGTAGCATATGAGCATGGAGGTGGTTGCAACGTTTCAGGGATCTGGAACATCGTGGTAACATAATGCTTGGGCCGTGACTTGGCGGGATGGCATGATTCAGTTTAGCATATGGTTGTAACGATAAATAAAAGATAACAGTTGTGGTTTGTTACTGATACTCTCACAAAATGCTGGCCACAGTAGAAGGACACAGACATACATACACACAGACAGAGTGGAGAGACTCAAATTGTTTTAGAGCGCAGAGCATCGTTTCTCTGTTATGAGAAGCTTAGAGAGCTTTTGCTGCGAAGTGTCCAGATGCTGTGTTGTAGAAGTCGACATTCTCTGTTATATTTTAGCTTTCTTTGTCTTTTGAATGCTAATTGTAATTTCCATAAGAGAGGTCTTAAATACTTTGTACAACATTCTGTTTACAGTTGCTGAAGTTGATTCTAGAGCCAATTTGTACCATTTTAAAGAGATTAATTGGATTGGTACCCATTGGAGAGGGGCCCGAAGATGTAGCCCAGTGGAGGGGGTGAACTCTGTTATCAACTCTTTGTTTCTGTGTTTCTTCCTTGTATCTGTCTATCAGTGTTGTGTTTTTCATTCCTATTCTGAGCATTTAATTTCTATTAATGCTGTTCCGTTAATTAACCTGTTGAACGCATTCTTTTAAAACAAACTTTTAATGCACTCAAGTTGAGGTCCGATGGATCAATCACCCTCAGGCTAATGGCCAGGTAGAGTCAATCAACAAAGTATTAGAATCCATTTTAACCAAAACCATTCACTTACATCGTAAGGGCAGATAGACTCTCGGAGGCGTTATGGGCCTACAGGATAACATGGCGAAACACTACCGGACATACTCCCTATGAATTAGTGTATGGTAAACAAGTCCTTTTACCTATTGAATTTCAAGTTGAAACCTTTCGTATGGCAGCACAATTAGGCATGGATTTAGATGAAGCACAGAAACAACGAGTGTTATAGATTAATGAATTAGATGAGATTAGACAAGATGCACTCCAAAGAACCATGCTAATACAGAATAAACGAAAGAATGACATGATAAGTTTACTAAACAAAAGAAATTTAATACTGGAGATTGGGCACTACTATTCGACTCACGGTTTAAAAATTTTAAAGGAAAATTAACTACCCATTGGATGGGCCCATATGAAGTAGTTACAACTTTTGACAATGGGTGAGTAGAGATTAAGACAATTGATGGTTCACAAGTTTCCTTTGTAGTAAATGGACACAAACTTAGACTTTATCACCAACTAACATCTAAACAGGATTTCATACATAATGTTTTGCACCAGAAGGAAATGGAATTGGTTGAAGAAGAAGTTATTAATCCTCCTCCTGATCCTTTAAAAAGGTATTTTGGGTTATCAATACTTGTATATATGTAAATACGTGTTTGTTATTTTTGAATAAATAAGAGTCATTTATCACAAATTGCTTACAAGAGACTCTTTTTCTTTCTATAATATTATATATGTTATCATGTAAAAATTGAATTATCAAACAAGTGGTTTTGCAGTTTGATTACAAGTACATTATCTCTATAAGCAACTAATGGAGTATTATTTAGAAAAGAGGAAGTACGCTAAAACACTCATAAGGTATCTTAACCTTTCTTGTGGTACTTTTAAAATTTGCAGCTTATAGTGACAATTAAAAAAAACAATTCTCTGTATATCATACTTAACCATCTCTTTTATGATTCATATGCTTTTTGGTATTTTTATTCAGACATGTATATTTATGATTTGCTCTTTTGAACAGTTGCTTGACAGACCTACTTTTATTATTATATTTTTCACAATCTCATCTTACATCTATGGATTACTAGTTCATCCTATACTTGTTATCATAAATTGTCTCTCAATAATTTTGGTGATACCTCAAGAGTAAGTATATTTTTTGCATGTGGGGAACATTACTTATCTTTTATGAAGAAGAAGGACTGTAAGGACAAAGAACAACTTTACGTTATTCTCTTTTGACATGATTTATGGTTAAAGCCATTATGAAAAGTTACTTATGAGTTTACTTTACAAAGTTGAATTATGTGTTTAGAAGGACTTAACACGCTCTAGTACCAATCGGCTTCCATATATTTAATATCAGTATACAAGGAAAACCCGTCGATGTACTGAACAGGCCTGTTGGCAGCGAGTCAATGCTAAGTAATAATTTAACCCAAGGAAGCTCGATAACTGCAAGTAAACTTGTCGGGGTACTGAACAGGCCTGCTGGCAACGAAACTATGCTTGCATGGTACCAAGATAAACCCATTGGGGTACTGAACATGCCTGTTGGTAGCGGGGCAATATCGGGTAAAAGAGATCTGGTTAATGCACCACTATGCACATGGTTCATAGAACAATGGTAATATAATGATTTTTTTTTAGAATTTATGAATAACATGTCAAGGCCAATTGTTTATAATGTCATTTGAGAATGGATGTAAGTTGGGCTTGGGCCTGACCATCTAATTCAACAAATACCTAGGATGTCCTAATCCTAGAAATGGGACCCATAGCTCTGAATCCCACACTTTGGGGTACACTCAAAATATTTTGTGATGACAAGATATATTTAAAATGAAGCGTGGATGACTAGCTTTTCCTATGGCATTCTTTCAATTATATCATCATTATTCAAGTGGTATTTCTAAGAACTGTTATATTTTTTATGAATATACATATCTGAATCATTTCCATTTGCTAGTTAGTTTTTTTTCCTTACCAAATAATAACAACATGATCAAAATCTTTATTTTATTATCTGGAACAATAAATTTTAATTTCTTATATGGCTTGAGGACATGCCATATCTTTGGTTTGGGGGAGGATTAGGAAGGATTATAATGTTTTTATTTATTATTTATTATTTATGACAGATCTATTTATATATGAAAAATGATAAGTGTTTTCAGGATAATGTAAGTAGTGGAACTTGGTTATCACTTGAAGCATATTTTCACAGAAAAATCAGTATGGAGGACTGTATAAAGGATCAAATGATAGTCCAAATGAAATACCAAATGACGATCTGGATAAAACATTGTGAGATTATAGCACTTATGATTAAAATTTACCAACCAAATTTTGTTTTTATTTGGCAAAATAGTTTTTACCTCCATATGGTCGCGATTTGACCTTAGAAGCTTTTGAATCATCAGTTCACTGTTAGCAACCCTATCTTCTTACTTAATCATGCATGTAAGCTATCACATGATTGATTTTCTTGATTAAGTTTATTATAATTGTAAATGTGATTTATGCCTTCATGTTATACGTTCAACCTGTCCAAAGTCTTACTTTGGACATGGTTGAACTAATTACAAACCTTATGAACTCACGCATTAATGCATATGCCTGTTAATGGAACACACCTCATGGTTCTCTATGATAGTGTCATCTCTTAAAGCAGGACGAAATTCTTGCTATTCCATCGTTTTCATCACCATCATTTATGTAGAGTTGTTTCAACCACTTTCTTCTTATACCCTCTACAAAAATACCTAATTGTTTCAAACCTGAGAGCTGTTAATTTAAGACTATCAAAGAACTTAATAAAGTCATTAAATCTTCATACAAAATTTGACATGAAATACATGCTATTTTAAAATTACAAGTCAAATGACTGAAGTTTAAATCACCTCCTTCATTTTCCAAGTCGAAGGCAACTGCTGGTGTAGCTCTGCCTTCTTCCTAAGTTATCTTTTTTCTCAGTGGGACTTGGCATTTCTCTGGTTTGGGTGAATGTTCATCCTAGCTTTGTCATCATTTTTGGCAGTTAAATTATGTATTTAACATATGTTTTGTCATCTTTTTGCATATTTTCTGTCTTGCAGCTCACTATTTAGCCCCAGGTATGAATGAATTTAAGATTTATGTAAAATCTGCTTATTATTATTATTTCATGACTTTATAGATTAAAATTGACATTATTTAGGATCATGTTTGATATATTGATATAGGAATGCATTTGTTTTCAGGTTACGACCTATTGGATGAACTAACGAACAGACAACGCGTCCACCCTAGATATGCGTAGAGCATATCCATCTCACTGTCCAACTTACTGTTCAGTCTAGCTCACTAACTAGATTGTGCGATATTCGTTGGCAGGTTTCCAGGCATTTAAACATTAGCACGATTTGCAAACTACCTATTGTCCACGTGTTTAGGTGATGCAATGGATCTTGTTCTAGAAGAATCGCCAGCGCACTGCCTCTGCTTGACACCACGAAACCAACTACACCAGAGTAAAGCCTGCACACCACATCACGGACTGAAGAGAACTGATTCGTGAAGGAGAAGAAGAACGCGTTGTGTTGGTGTTTAAACTGTCATTTGTCATAATGGTTGAATTATCTTAAGAGAAGTCGACCAATGAAAGGGTCGACCTGTTCATTCTTTGTACACGCTATACATATTGGTCTTTACATGAGAGCGAGTTAGCCAGTTTTTTGTTAGTTCTCATGTAATCAGTCGTTTTTAAGAACTCTGTAATATTGTTCCGTATTCTGAGTAGAAGATATATGTTTTTCTATTCATGATCATGTTCGTGTAAGCGCTAGCCAGACATCACCCCTGATTGCTGGGAGGGCTCCTCATCAACCAAAGGTTTCTTTTCTTGTGTAATTTCCTTATCTTTTCATTTGTAGCTAATATAGTTTGATTTCTAGTTTGTTCTTGAATTACTATAAATGTTTATTTCACTTAATTTCCTTAATACTGTGTGAATTAATATAGTTTTATTTTCCAAAATCAAATATCTAGCTGCGCGAATACTTTGCTTTCAATTCATTATAGTTTGCTTTCAATTCAGTTCCAGTATTTTCCAATTTTTTGTTCAATTTTATATTGACAAGTATTAGAATAGATTGCTTTTATCAAGTTATAATAGATTTAATTATGTTCATTTCCTTTCCT
Organism: Pseudotsuga menziesii; assembly: GCA_001517045.1. Lineage (NCBI taxonomy): Eukaryota > Viridiplantae > Streptophyta > Pinopsida > Pinales > Pinaceae > Pseudotsuga > Pseudotsuga menziesii. Next base: position 203,632 of record LPNX010785646.1, read on the forward strand.
ATTATAAGTTTATTTAAATTTCAGTTTGTTTCTTAAAGTAATATGCTATGATTTCTTTAGATTTATGAATTAATTCAAGAATTACTTCGCTGTCAAATTTAGTCCTTAAGTAAGTTTATTTACTACCTTTATGCATTTCACTTGCATGTGCATAAATTCAGCTGACGATTAGATCATTTAGGTTATTTTCCGTTATTTTAGTTGTGCAAACTGTCATTCGGAAAGCCTGTTTAAACTGTCATTCAGACACCCCTTTCAGACCCGCATTTTAGTCTGTCATCCAGCATGTCGTTTCATTTTTAGTGTTTTTAATGTGTTTTGAACCTGTTTAAAGCTCTATTTATTTAGTTTCTAAAGTATTCTTTGACTATAATAGTTAGATGATAGACCTATTTAATATTAAGACTAAAAGTTAGATTGTTTTAGATTATTTATTAAAGTTTTATCCTTTCATCTTGAACATGTTTTGAGTTATGTTATGTGTTGTTTCTTTTGTTTGTTTCTGATTTCTTTGACTAATACTATTGTACTGTTTTGTAATCATGCCTTTGGATTGATCTATCCGTTTGCATGTATAACTTAGTATTAGATGTGTTATCCTTAGGAAAGCATACTAGTAACTTGGAGATTGTCCATAGCAATAGGAACTATTTATTTTTCACTATATGATTACCGAACGGAGACTGGTAGGATAGAATTCAAATATATTCTTATTAAGTTTTCTACTTGCTTCTCTTATTAAGTTTTCTACTTGCTTCTCTTATTAAGTTTTTCCACTTACTTATAAGTTACGTCTTCCTTGCATCCTAGTCTTTCACTTGAGAAGTTAGTTGTTGACAATATTTTTAGTCTGAATTTAATTGTTTATGAAATAAATTATCAATCTAATCATTGTTACTATGTTTCTAATATAAATCTTCTTTGCATAATTAGTTCTTGAATTTATTCAATAAATTTTACTAGAAAGTGTAGTTCTTTAGTAATTGTTTATAAAGTAGAGTGATGTAATTTTGATCCTCTAATATAATATTTTGTTTTGTTTCAATCACCTTAATAGTTGAATTCTTAAGAGTTTGACTCAGTTTTTCATTTTGAAAGATCTTTTGATCTTTTGTTTGTTAAAATATTTCCATGACACCATAGGAATCCCTCTACCTTCATATATATTTTGTGTCAACTCTAATCCTACCAACCCCAGTCGATAATTAAATATTAGGTGAATTGATCAAGACAATATAACACCCAACAGTAACGCAGGTGAGACGATGAAAACATGTATAGGGAGTACAAGGCTCCTCTGGAAGGATGTACTTGGGTACATATCTTCTCCCCCCCCGCGAACTAGGCATCGGGATGCATCAGTGGGGACGCCTAGGGTGTAAGACATTCTGCTAGACTTCTTTCTACACACATTCACACTGTAAGGGGACTTTCACGAGAGTGGGGGATCCATGAAGAGAATAACCCCTAGGTATTATGATGTTTGGAAAGGAAGCGCCTTAGCATTAGTAAGCACTTGGAGGAGGTGCTGGGCCCTTAAGCTAGAGCTGTTATTGAGCACCCAGAGAGGTGTTAGGCTCTGAAGTGAGGCTGATTGGATCTCGGTTGAGAGATGCTACATAGACAAGTATTGGATTACTTGGAAATCTTGGTTGATTTTCTGTTATTACATATGCACATAATAATTCAACTAAGATTTCAGAAATCTTGTTAAGAAATAAATCCTGCGGAAATGAATCTGACATGTGAATTAATCTGTTATGGTGCCTAGAAGGGAAGCGGCTAAATAGTAATCAACACTGGAAGAGGTGCTAGACCCATAAACTAGAGCTGCCATTGAGCACCCAAGATGGTGTTAGGATCTAAAGCAGGGTTGACCAGATCTCAGTTTGGAGATGTTATATAGATAAGTATTTGGTTTATTCATCAAAATTTTGTTGTTATTGATTTTATTTAAATATACATGAGCATATGATGCAGCCATGGTTTTGAAAATATTGTTATAGATTGCATCCTATAGGAATGAATTTGACATATGAATTAAATTCATTGTAGTGTTCGGAAAGGAAGCACTTGAGCTTGGTAAGCCACTAGAGGAGGTGCAGGCTCTTGAACAGAACTGCTATATATTGAAGCACTTGAAGAGGTGTTGGGATCAAGAACATAGCTATTATACCTCAGTTGAGAGGTATTTTCAGGTGATCCGAGGCTTGTAGAAATTTGGCTACCCTTTAATGCACACCCAGGTGTGGGGTGGGGCAGGGTTGTGAGCGCCATGGTTGTATAAAGCCTAGTCGGATACTTGTGGAACCAAAATAAGCTAATGATGCAGATGAGTATTTGGTTCACTTGGAAACTTTTTGTTGATTTTATATCAATATACATGTGCATTTGATTCATCTATGATTTTGGAAAATCTTGTGAATACTGACATGGGAATTGACTCATTACTCGAGCATAGGTATTGCTAGTTGCCAAAGACATTGGAAATGTTCCAAGCTGAGGAGAAGGATTCTCCAAGACCAGGAAAATATCTTGTGGTGTGTGCTGATGCATGCAAGCAAGGACTTGGAAGAGTTCTAGATTGTGACATTGGACAAATAAAGGTGTAGAGGAAGCATTGCGGTCCTGAAGAGGCTGCATGGAAGCTGGAGGATGCCATGCCATTGACACATCTATTTGCTTGAGTTTTGTAGAGAACTTAGGATAGTGCGAGTGTAGCAATTGATAAATTTTTGTAAAGCACTAAGGACATTTCTATTGAAGGGGGAGGGGAATGTAACATCCCAGTTTTGACCCCGTGGTATTAATATGCATATGATGTAAATATTATAGGGAATCATGGCAGGGAGCTCAAGGCCAAGGCCCTGTCATTGATTAATGATTGGTGTATAGGTGATCATGGTTGATGCCTATGGTTAATTTGCTAAGTCAAGCATGTTTGTAAACATCATGTAAATATGTGGTTTAATAAAAAACCCACAACCAGCTATGCCAATGCAACAAATAATGAGACGACGGCATGCTTTCCCAAGGATAAGGGGAGGGAATGTTTAAACTTGAGCCATTAGGGAAAACCCATCAAAACTATCAACTACCCATTTCTTGTTTTTTTCCCCAACCATTTATTTCTACCAAAATTTGGTTGAGGTAGTTATTGCATGGAATGGGAAGAGTATGGGCAAAATTTGAATTGGGCAGAGCACCCATTCTTGAAGAACGTGTTTTGGCTTCATGGGGAAGAAAACCCAAAAAATGTATGCTCATTCCCTCATGCATTAACGTTTTCATCTTCCCTCATGTTTTGGGGAGCAATGGGAGGTTTTGGATCATCATTCTCCATTCGCGTGGAAGCTCTTCAGGAACTGAGTTCTTCCTATGTGTATCTTTTGCGTTCTACAAGTGTTTTCCCTTGGAGATACTGTGGTTTTTGTGTTGTAGTGTTAACTTGAACTATAGAGTGTATGAGACCGTGTTGCTCGTGTTCTAGAGTAAATCCTATGTTGTGGAGTCTCCCTATGGTTGTTGTGTTGTGCGCCTTGGTTTGGTTCTAAAATATGTACAAGACTTAGGAGTGGGAGAGATGTAGAATGTGCTTGATAAGACTAGTGTGGAGCCTCACAATAAGATAAGAGTGGTTGGTGACCCTGTTACTCACATCCTGAAGAGCACTGGAAGGGAAGGTGTAGCCTAAGGGACTGTGGAGCAGAGAAGGGGACACTTCCTTGCATTGGGTGTGCAGGCAATGGGGAATCCATGCCAGATAGGTCTTATGAAGGTGTTCTTAGCTCTGTAGATGAGCTCACTAGCTTAGCAGTTCTTCCTACCCATTTCCTTAGAAGCTTGATAAACCCAGCTGGAAATATGGCTTGGATGGTATCATGATAAACCCATCTATTGGCTTGGCTATGTATTGCTGAGTTTGACCTTGTGAGTAACCTTTGGCTAGACAATATGATAAAACCAATTGTGAATGCTGACTGGGATAAGTATCCTGATAAACCCAACGGTTAGATGGATTGACTGTGTACATTCTAATAAACCCATCTGTTGGCTTGACTGGTCCTTAAGGTGAATGTTGGCTTGACTGTGAATAGTATGTGAAACCCAACTATGAGATGGCTTGGCTGAGTGGCCTATGAAACCCATCTATTGGTTGCTTCCCCTCACAGCCTGATAAACCCAACTGTGTTGGCTTGGCTAATTTTTGTTGCACCGTTAGCTATGTGTGAGTCTTCTAGTGTTCCCTTATTCCTTGAAGAAATCATGCCCAACTCAGGGGTGGCAGTGTTGTTGAGAGATTGATGAGCGCATTGGCCTATGGTTGGGTGGAACGTTGCAGTGACATAGCTAGTTGTGGGACAAGTTATTTTTAAGATAAGTGTTCTTGTCTATGTTAACCTCTGCAATTGTATTTGTTGCATTGTAATTGCTTGATGGAATAGGATGAACATGTTGGCTGTGTTGAATTGATGAATTGTTCCTTTGAATAACTGCAATTATAGGCATATTTTTTTTTTATTTCCTTTAATGCTTTGTTGAACTAAGTTGCAGGGTTAGAATTCCAGATTGATGTTCACATGGATGGTCAATTCTGTTCAAGGACTTTGATTAATAGGTCGAATTTTTGAGTAGAAGCCTTCTTTTGCAGGAAGGATGCAGAATGTGAAAGACATACTTTGGCAAATTTGGACCTACGCAATTTTGTTTCTGCAATTCCCTTTCTGCAATTGCGGGATGTGGAGATGTCTTTTTGTGGATTACGAATTTCCACAGTTTTCATTTTGCAACGCACCTTTTTGCAATTTGTGGGATGCAGGAATGAAAAATGAGGGATGCGGAGATGTCTTTTTGTGGATTATGACTTTTCGCAGTTTTCATTCCAAAATGCACCTTTCCACAATCCATGGGATGCAGGATGCGGGATGCGGAATGAGGCTCTGTATATTTCGATTTCAGCAATGGTCATCTCCACATGCAGGATGCGGGAATGCAGAATATGGGATGCAGGATGCGGGATCGCGGTATCACGATTTCCATATTTCCCGATCCCGCAACTCAAGTTTTCTGCGCCGCCGATTTTTGTGGGATGAATCTGAGCCGTTGATTTGATTCCGGATGCAGAACGCTTTGTGATCGTTGGTTTTTGTCGCTAATTCTCTCCGCCATTGGATCTCCTCTAATATCTTTCCTCATAGATAGTTGAACTGATCAATGGAAGATGGGAGGGAGCGTGACAGTGTTGGAAATGTTGAGAAGTGGTTTGCGACCATGACCTATATTTCAATGAACAGTAAAGGTTATCAATGAAATTTTTAATTGTGCATGATAATGGGGTATGGGTAGGCTACATTGTCATTTTCTCATCATTATGCCTTACTGTCATTTTTCGGCTATTACATTATTTACACATTTGCTTCTGCGGATATTTTTCCATGTAATATCGTATCTCGTTCTGCCCTTCTGCCATGGCTTACTCATCTGGCGTAGCTTCCTTGTCCCATGCCTTTAATTTTTCTTCTTCTTCTCTTTCCTTCTTCTATCACAACATCCTTCCATTTCTCCTTGATGCTCCTTCCTCTGTCATAGCTCCTTCCTCTATCATATCTCCTTCCTGTTACTCTTTTATGCTCCTTCCTCTTACTTAGGAAGAATTCCACATATATTATGCCCTATTGTTCTGAGTCCCAACAATAGTGTTGGAGATAATATCGCACATGGGCTACCAGATGGTATAGGAGGATACAATAATATGCAACAATATACACAGGTATACACTATAAAACAATGGATTTTCATAGCGTTTCCTCTAGGGATATCTCATGACAAAGACATTGAGTTCACCAATGGGTTTGGCTTACCTAGGATGGGTCTCCGTGAGTGTGGGGATGTTGTGAGAGGAGTTGTTGAGCTTGGTTCTATTTGGAGAGGTAGAGTTTCCCTCATGCTACCTAGGATTGAGTTTGTCTATTTTTAGAAAAACTTTGAAATCACTGAGATGCTTTGGAATAGTGAGTCCAGTCTTTTTAGGGATTTCATCTTGGGGGTCTAGGAGAGGATAGAGAATTAATATCATGGTTATCAGATAATTATGATCAAAGGGGTGCAACATTGGCATGATGGTTACTCACATAGATTATATTGGGACCTGAGGATTACAATGTTTGGTAGGTCGACAACTGATACATATGAGATGGCTATTCTTCGCTTTCTAGAGTTTACTCTTGGACTACATAGGATTGGTTTCTTAGAGGAACGACCTTCGGAGGAGTTTAAAGAGTTTCTATAACTTAGGATTGCTTGGATTATCATGGGTAGATATGTTGATCCTTGTGCTAGCACCTTCCAAATCAACACCATAGGTAGAGGGGGATTCACACCTTACATGATAGTTTGGGAACTAGGGTGACTTTACCACTTATTGGCATATATGAGAGGGGTTTGCATGGAGTTAATTTGTGGATGTTTTGTTGGGAATTATGGGGAGTGTTTAATTTTTCAACAAATCATGTTGGGGAACAGTCATCTAGTAGGGATGATACAATCTTTTTCCATTTCAGGGCCAAGATGGGAGGCCATGTTGTAAGATTGCATCACATGTTTACCAAGGGTGAAGAGCACTGATGGTATGTGTTCAAGGATTGACCAATTATTATATTTGATCAATATATCTCATTTAGAGTCGGTTGGTATGAGTTATAGTGGGTTCCTATATTGTATGTGCACTCTAAGAGATTATATGGTAACTCCGTGTCTTTTTTACGTGTCTTTTTTGGGACACCTAGAGAGTATATGATGGGGGGAATTCCATATGATAGGATACATTCTATTTTTTGATACTCAGGATTGAGTTCAGCTAGGGGTTTGTAGACCTTGACTCCACCGATATACAATTATAAGATGTGATCCTTGATAGTGGGGATGGATTTTCAAGACACTATCGCTTGGGGTTCTAGGAGTGGATGATTTAGTTTATGCGCGAGGGACATATATTTATGATCAGTGTGGTGCAATGTCAGCATTGTGGGTCCTTTCTGGACATAGCATGGGACCTTGGGACTACATGGTTGGACAATTTTGTAGCCAATATATATGGGAGTCATATTTTACCATTATAAGTACATTCCTCCAGTGCATTGGTATGATTTCATAAGGGGGAAATTCGATGAGAGGTGGATTGAGTACTTACAGTACTTGTTTTATTTCATGACTTGTGGTCTTTCAGAGACCTCTTGTGTTATGAACTCACAAGGAATTGTTATATTAAGTAGGTGCTCAACATATTTTAGATTAGTTTGGGATCTTGGGATTATTATAAGTTTCCGTTTGTTTTTCTTGTGATCGAGATGTACTAATAGCATTGCTTGAGGACAAGCGATCTTTGGGAAAGGAGGAATGTCATGTCCATTTCAGGATGGCCACCAGGGACTATAGTCGGCGATAAGAACTTAATTGATTATTTAAGTGTCACCTAAGCCAAAGTACATTATAAAGTGACATTTAATAACTAATTGATAAAGTGATTTATAAAAGTCACTTTAGTTAAAATGGGTGAAAAAAGGGAAAATTGGACCTAAGGGGGTCAATTAAAAAATAAAACATGAAAATGTCACTTTCTCATTAAAAATTCATTTCATATTAAATAAATGAGAAAGAGGGGAAAAGGAATTCAAAGGGTCACAAGGGTGAACAAATAATTATAAAATGGGGAAGAGAGCTCATTCTCATTCATTTATGTATTTTACATTTTTGAAATATTGGGGAGCTATTGAGTTTGATTTCTCTTGGATGATACCCTAAGAAACAATAAAATAGTTTCAGTGGTGAGATAAATCCACCTTAGATATTATTGAAGGGGAAGATCACTCAAATATTTTATTTGTGCTACATTTCCATTAGATATTCAATGTCTTTGAACATTTCCTAGCAACCATTCCAAATCTAAATATTATAGTGTTATTATGGAGGGAGGAACTTATATGAAGTAAACTCAGTTTCTAAGGGGGAGGCGCATTGGTTGCTTGTTACCACTGATGGTTACCATTTTTAAAGTGTATTTAAGCGATCACAATATCCATACTAAGGAAAAATGAGGACTCAACTTTAAGGGGAATATAGTTGGGACTTTAGAAGAACATGGGCGAGGGCACATTTCCTTGTGGTAACTATTGGTTTAGAAGGATATCATCTCATTGTGGCATGAGGAGTTCAAAAAAAAGGGAAAAATGAATTTTTTATAGAGAGGAGAGAAGACACACCTTAGTTGAGTGTGTGAGAAATCGTGGCACAAAGATATATGCTCAAATACTATTAAAAGGGGATTTTCATCTTTATTTTACCACCTATAGGAGTTTGTTATTTCTTATGAGAACTCACAATTTTGTCTACAATCATATTGTGGATTTCCATAGTCATTCTGATCCTGGAAGAGGTTGCTACAACTAGTAGAAATAAGTTTGCAAACTATATCATACTAACCTTAGTGAAGAACGACCTCTAGTAATATTCTACACCACTCCTACAGTTAGTTGACGAGGTTTGGAGATATGCTCTCCTTGTTTTATTTACTACTACCAATAATTATCAGTCTACTTGGTCATCTTCAACACTTGAAAGTGAAGGTATCACTGTTACTAATTTCTTGTGTAGTTGTCTTTGTAAATTATTATGTGGGTAAGGATCCAATACCTACATGCCTGTCTTAAAAATTAGCATTCAGTTCCGAATATTTGAGTATTTGAATGGTGTTTATATGTCTGAGAACAATGCAACAATGGAAAATTGTGTGAAACTATGAATGTGAGTTTGTGTGTTGTAATAAGTGTTAAGATTTAATATGCTTAGCTAGATATCATTAGTGTTTAATCCAAATTCACAACAGTAGCATATGCATAATCACTAAAAGAAACACAATCAAAATATAGACATAGTATTTATCCTGGGAAACCCTCAAGGGGAATAAAACCCAACAAAAATTCCTCTATATAGATGTATACGATAAAACCCAAAAAACTGTTGGAGACATTTACCACCATACACACTCATTTTGGTCATTTTGGTCTAGTTAAACCACTATCCTAAGTTTTATTGACTTAATTGACATTAGAGGAGCACTATATGACATCAACTAGATTAGACCCACACCTACCTTTAGTCAAGGAGGCTAACTTAGCCTTCTCCTACAGTCGGGGAGGCTAACTGAAGCACTACGAGGGTGATATGAGTGTCATTAATGCTCCATATTGCTAACTACTGGTTACAATTAGTTAAACATAGTAGTGAAGGTGCCTTCCTTCATTAAATTGATTATTTAATGAACTGGAGTCAACAGGGGCACCTCCAACCACTTCTGATGTTCAATTACACTTCAGTTAACCTCATCGGGATTCATTGGAGTCATTGATGCACTACCACTTGCTGGTTGGCTTGCTGTGACATGTGTCTGACCTACTTTCAGTTAGACTCAGTCTTTTATTGCACTCCGACTTCAATTAGGGCTCAGTTGAGTCAATTAGGGTTTTGATCAGTGGTTAACTTGAGTGTTGACTGTGGCATACATTTAGTTAAGCTAGACTCACTCATTCAATTTGAATGACCTCCTTGGGAATTCAAATTGCTTTGTCATTCATGCTTGTAGCATGATCTTGTATTGTATTACTCATTCTTTGTGTGAATATACAGAGCAGATACTCATTTTGTAGCACAATTACACCATTTTCATGCCTTATTGTTATTAATATTTGATGAGACTTGTGTTTAGTCCCTATATTACTGTTACAGATTAATAAAAACATGTATTCTCCTCCTTGCTGGTATGTCTCTCTCTCTCTCTATCCTATGTGCTACACAAGTGAGTGTGTGTGTGTTCAAATGGGGAGCACAACTACTCTATTTATATTCTTTTAGTCACTTGAATTTTACCCTAACAAGTCATCCCCACTAAAATTACTGGGTGAACTTCACCTAAGAAGACTCAAAATGGTATTATATTATATTCATTGGGGTACTATTGACCCGACTTACAATGGAGGTTATAGCTCATGACTCTATGATGACCAAATACAATAGTAACATCCCGATGGAGGAATAAGACATCTCCCTTGAGGTACATCAGTAAAATACATTTAGAACATTCTTCGAAGTTACAATATTTCAACACTCCCCCTTAACGAGAAGGGTATTCTACTGACAACAACATCACCAACTATAGGAGTAACAAGAAAGAGCATCTTCAGTAGTATCAAGGTAATAAATCTATACGTCATAGGAAGTTTTCAACAATCATCGACAACTGGAACAAATAATGGAATATATTCAATAAATTTAGTACTAGAAAATCATCTTGTACAACCGTGATACTTCATCTTCTGCAACACTCAATCACTTGATCCTTTCTAGTAGCACTTCGATCTTCTTGATCCTTTGCAGCAACACTTCGATCTTCTTGATCCTTTGCAACATCACTTAGATATTCTTGATCCTTTGAACAAACACTTCGATCTTCTCTATTCTTTGCAACATCACTTCGATCTTCTCGATCCTTTGTAGCAACACTTCAATCTTATCGATCCTTTGCAACAATGCTTCAATCTTATGAACCCTTTGCAACAACAATTTGATCTTCTTGATCCTTTGTTGCAACACTTTGATATTCTAAATCCTTTTCCACAACACTACCTGCAATACACATGATCTCTTTGCGGGATGATCAATCCCTATCACTTTAGGACATAGGTCCAAGGATGATTCAATCCTCATCAACCTACTCTTCCTTAATGAGGAGGGTCCATAGAATCAACCAGTTGGATTGTTTGCAAATCAATGTTAGACCACATCATCTACAGTGAATGTAGATCTCGTCTGTAAATGAATGCAAAACCTATCATCTGAAAGGACTCATCGTAGATCATACTCATCATGTTATATCTAGGACCACTCCTAAGCGAGTGTTATTTTCTACGACATCTACAAGTTAATGTAGGAATACTCTCCATGCAAGAGTATCATATGCAACTGAATGCAGATCTCATTCGCAATTGAATGTAAGACCTGTCGTGTGTAAGTACTCATCGTAGACCATCCTTAGCCTGTTAAAGTTAGGACCAATCCCAAGCAAGTGTTATTTTCTAAGACATCTACAAGTGAATGTAGGAATATTCTCCATGCGACAGTATCATATGCAACTGAATGCATGACCTGTCATCCATAAGGAATCATCGTAGACCATCCTCGACCTGTTAAATCTAGGACCACTCCCAAGTGAGTGTTATTTTCTATGACATCTATAACTGAATGTAGGAACACTCTCCATGTGAGAGTACTATCTGGAGGACCATCCTCAGCTAGTAAGAGCTAGGACCACTCTCATTATGAGAGTATTATTGTCCACAAGACCATAGTAAAAATATGATACTATCATCTACAAGTGAATGTTGGACCTCATCAACGTATGCAGGTGCACTTCGCCTCTTTTGTACTTGAACATCACTACCATCCCATCATTAATGAAAGTTTGATCATCACTCCCCCCTTTTCAAGGAGGTTTGTATCATCAACCTGCTCCCCCTTTTCAAGGAGGGTTCGTATCATCATCATTCCTTCTTGAAAGGAAGATCTGTATCATCGTCACCATTCCTCCTTGTGAGGAAAGTGTTTTCAGAATACACCAAGCCTGTCATAGAAGTATTGAAACTTTAATCGAGATAGAGGCATGGTCAGCACATGAACAATTTGCTCATCGATACTCACATACTGGAGTTTTATAGATCCCTTCTATACCATATAGATTATGTAAAAATATCAAACTTCTATGTGCTTTGATTGATCATGGAACACAATATTCTATGTCATCTTTATACAACTCTGGTTGTCACATAGAATCACGGTGGTATCCAACTCCATGTCAAATATACTTGACATCAGCTTGCGAATCCATATGGATTCACAACTAGTGGAGCAAGCTTCTATGTACTCTGCTTCAACCGTACTGAGAGAAACACTGGAATGTTTCTTGCTAAACCATGAGATCATGGTGGATCCTAGACAACAACATTCAATTGAGGTGCTCTTTCTGTCTGCGACACTTCCTTCCCAATATGAATCCATATATCCATACAATATGTATTCATGATCTCTATCATAGTATAGTACAAAGTATATTGTACCTTTTAGGCACCTCATCATATGCTTTGAATATATCAAGTGAACACGTCTAGGTTTAACTAGCTACTGACTCAGGGTGTTCACAACAAATCATATATCTAGCCTATTATTCTTCAGATACATTAACGACCAAATAATCTGTCTGTACTTAGTCACATCCACTAACTCTGATGATTCATCAGATAAAAACTTTAGGTTGGTACCCATGGGTTTGGCCATGGCTTTACAATCCAATATATCAAATCTATTTAATATTTCCATTGCATACTTTGTTTGGTTCAGAAATATTCCTTCTAGGATATGCCACACTTCTAGCCCAAGAAAATAGTGTATCAATCCAATATCTTTCATCTTGATTTCTTCAACTAGCTTCTTCTTGCTTTCTACAATCTGTTTCACATTTCCTGTCAGAAATAGATCATCTACATATAGTAATAATATGACAGGTTCATGATCCATAACCTTAAGGTAAAGGTTAGGATCAACTTTACTTTTGGTAAATCCCAAGCTTGTCAAGAAGCTATCTATTCTTCAATACCAAGATCTAAGAGCTTTCTTTAGTCCATATAGATCCTTTTTCAGCTTACATACATGAGTCACTATGTCTTCAACTTCAAATCCTTGTGGCTGTTTGATGTATATACTTATTCCTCAATTAAACCATTCAGGAAGGCTATCTTTACATCCATCTGGTGTAGATTCCACTTCATCATGGAAGAAAGTGCCATGATGGTTATGATGGGAGTGTACCTTTCTACTGGCGCAAATGTCTCTTCATAATGAATTCCCTCTTTTTAAGAGAATCCTCTAGCCACAAATATTGCCTTGTATTTTTTGATACTTCCATTAGCTACATGTTTTATGTTGTAGATCCACTTGGAAGTTACCACACTCTTGATTTCTAGTTTGGGTACTATATCCCAAACAACATTCTTCATTATTGACTGGTATTCTTTCGTCAATGCTTCTACCCATTCTTTCTTTTGTACAGATTCCTTGTAACTGGCAGGTTCTTGATCTACAAGATCACACATCAAAGGTATATAGTTGGAGGATGTATTTGATCTCTTTCTTGTTCTTGTGGAGCCTTCTAGAGCTCCATACTTCTCTGCTTCTTGTATGATTTCTCTTACCCAAGAAAGTTTTCTCTTTCGAGATATATGTATAGTAAGGGGTTCCTAAGGTTCTAGCATATCATGATATTATGATGCTACTATTTCAGGAGAGGGTTCAAGTTCTACTTTTTAGGGAGGTACATCCTCTTCTTGTACTTCTTCAAGATGACACCTTATGGATTTATTAAGAGTTGTTTCTTCTTCAAATGTTACATCCATACTAATCTATATATGATGGAATCCTGAAATGTATATCCTGAAGGATTTGGGGACTTCACAGTATCCAATAAATATTCCCTTCTTTCTGAAAGGATCCAACTTGGTTCTCTTCTCTTTTGGAATGTGTACATATAATATTAACCAAATATCTTGAGATGGATCTCTTCAGGTTTATTTCCTATATACATTTATTCAGGAGTGTTGAATCCAATGGATTTATGAGATAATCTATTTCTGCACATACACAACTGTTCTTGCTGCTTCAACCCATAGATGCATGGGAAGGCCTTGATCATGAGTCATTGTTTTCATTGCTTCCATAATGGTTCTATTATTTTTTTCTTCAACACCATTCTGTTGGGTATTGTAGGGATTGGTTAGTTACCTCTTGATTCCAACTTCTTGGCAGAAGGATTCAAATTATATTGAAGTATATTTTCCACCATTATCTGTTCTAAGTGTCTTGATATTCTTTCCTCTTGCACATCCTTTGCAAGTACCTTCATGCTCAATCTTCAAATCTGGTTAATCTGTTACCACTTTGCTCACATATGGAAATGCTTTGTAGTTGATGTGAGCACAAGCCTTCAATGCCATAGTTCACTTGAGCTAGAGGCCTCATGGACAAGGGCTATTTTTTGGATGTCCCTTGAGTTTGTACAATCCTCCTTCTTCTTCACCAATGAACACAACATCTTCAAGTGTCTTTCCTTTGGTCCACATGAGTACTTGTCCATCTATAATCAAAATTATATATCCTTTCTTATCTAATGTTGAGATGGAAAGTAAGTTATTTTTCAAACCTGGTACATATAGTACTTCCTTCATCTTCATGGAGGTTCCAGAGTCAAGCTTGTAGCTTGATTCACCAATGCCTTTGATGGGATATTGATAGTCATCTCCTAATGATACTTTCTGAGAATATTTCTTCTCTTCAATTCTTGACATAGTTTTCTTCTTCCATGTCATCTGCTTTGATGCAACACTATCAATAAGCCACGTATCTTCTCCAAGTATTATAGACCTAGAGAGTGCAGAGAATAGTACATATTCTTCTACACCTTCTTCTTTTTATTTTCTATTTCGAGGTATCTCTTGTTCTTCTTCATCCTCATCTTCAACTAGAGAATTATGATGTATTTTGTTGTTATTATTCTTCGATGGACACTCTCTGGAAAGGTGTCCTATCTTATGACAATTATAACATTGATATTTTGAGTGGTCTTTCTTGTGGTTGTTTTCTCTTTTCCTTTGAAACTTCTTTGGAGGTGCATGCTACTTGTGGCTATCCTTCTTGAAGTTTGATTGTCTTCTTATTCTAGTATGGGTGGCTAGATCTTGATCATATTCTCTAAGTAGAGATTCTTTGTTAGGTAATATAGCTTATTCTTGGATGCAATATTCCCATACAATGCCTAAATTCATACTTTGTTCTCTAGAACACAGATTATGTATGAATAAATACCAAGGTCTAGTGAGGCCACTGAGAGAAGTCATAACTAGTTCATCTTCATCAAGGGAGTCTCTAATGGAGCTTAGTTTTTCCCTGAACTAGGAGACCCTTGTGAAGTAATATTGAATGGATTCTTCTTTACTCATGTTTGTACCATTCACTTGAGATCTCAAATTCATCTTTCTGTTGATTTTATTTCTGTCATACATTCTTGAAATGAAATCATACATTTGAGTTGGTGTATTATTATATGAAACTTGAGGGATTAAGTGATATTTGATAGAATCATCAATGATCCTCATTGCCTTGATTAGTTCCTTCTGGTGGTTCTCCTTAGATTCATCCTATTTTGGTTCTGCAACTTCATCTTTGATGTATTTTTCCGGAATCATTCTCTCTAATAATGAGGCCAATCCTATAGTTCCATGCTAGGACGTTTTCTATGCCTTCTAGCTTGTCCTCAAGCTTAGTGCTTGGGGCCATCTTATCTAACAGGTCACTAAAAATTGAAATTTCTCAAAATGAAAAGATGGAATTACCAGAGGGTGTGCTTAAATAAGGTGATTTGATTGGTCCACTTGGTTTTTGAAGATTCCAAATCTCCACCCTTCAAAACTTGCTTGCGATATTTCAGCTTCTGTAGATTTCTGGTTTTGTTTTTTTGGTCCAGGGCCAAACTAGGGTTTTGATTTCCCGGAGATGCACCCACTCACTAAATTCGATCTAGGGCTCAATAGATGCACTCTAGGGAGGCACAAATTTCTATGCAAACATATATTCAAAATCCCAAGCTTTGTAGAAACCCAAATTTCTTCCAGAGGGAGAGGAGAGAGAGTTTCATCTTGTGAAAGCTGTTTTATTCATGCTAGCTCTGATACCATGTTAATATTTCATATGATTAGCTAGATATCATTAGTGTTTAATCCAAATTCACAACAGTAGGATATGTAGAATCACTGAAAGAAATACAATCACAAGACATACACAATATTTATCCCGGGAAACCCTCAAGGGGAAGAAAACCCAACAAACGTTCCTCTATATAGATGTATAGGATAAACCCCCAAAACACATATTATCCTCCTTGTTGGTATGTATTACGATCTCCTATGAACTACACAAGTGAGTGTGTGTGTGTTCAAATAAGGAACACACTCATCTATTTATACTCTTTTAGTCACTTGATTTTTACCCTAACAAGTCGGTCCCGCTAAACTTACTGGGACGAATTCACCTAAGAAGACTCAAAAAAATATTATATTATATTCATTGAGGTACTATTGACCTGAATTACAATGGAGGTTTTACCTCATGAATCTATGATGAAAAAATACAATAGTAACATCTCGATGAAGGAATAAGACATCTCCCTTGGGGTACATCAATAAAATACATTTAGAATATTCTTTGAAGTTACAATATTTCAACAATAAGAACTATGGTATGAATTTTTGAGTCACTACATATCCAATCCAAATCGCAGAGTTTAAGACATCTACAAGAAGTATATATTAGTAAGCGATTAAAGTGTTTGATGAAAAATCAAGGCCATATGTGTTCTTTCGATGCATTCCCACACATTTGCATCAAACAATAAGCTGCAATAGTGAGAAAATAAAGTGTTTAACGAAAGCTCATAACCAAACCCAAGGAAAATTGGAGAAAGTTTGCTTATATTGGGTTGGGTACCTTATAGTCATGGGATTGGTCATAAACAAGGACTATATCACCTTCGCAGAATGATCATGGGTGGATGTGGTGGTCATAATGGTATTTCAAGCATTACTTGGTAGATTCAATGTTCTACAAAGAACCATGGAAGTATTTGTCCACTTGTTACAAAGTGGTTAAGAATTATTCTAGATGAGAATTATTTGGAAAATGTTCGAATTATAGGTTCAAGGAGGGGATTTGACACTTGATGGGTATAATAGAATCCACACCTTGAATGAGGTGGAGTGGATTGAACCTATTTGTGGTTTTGTCTAACATATGATATGACCATATGGAAGGAAATATAATGTGATGGCAGTTGGAAAGTTTGTTATCAATTGTTTGATGGATAATGGTTTTGAGGACTTTGTTAATGTCCTCAACTCAGACATTTCCTCGAGAGTAATAAATGGAAGAGTGTTGGTGCTAAAATTTTAAATGGTGATATAGTTCTTAGTACATGACATATTTGAAGTGAGTACCATGATTAAACACCAATTGTTTTTGGACTCTAAACTGAGTGATGGCCTGGTGAAAAATAAACAAGCCATAGTAGTATGTTATGCACCAAAATCCTCAAAAAGCAGAAAATAAGAAAGAGAGAGTAGCTTGTTTCTTTAAGAATGAAAAAAATATATGAACAAGAATCCTCTTCAAGGGGGAAACCTCCTTATACAATGTACCAAATACACAAGACAATATGATATAATCTTAAATATATATATCTTCGACACACACACACACACACACACACACACACACACACACACACACACACACACACATTGGATACAAATGGTATAATTACAATTATAACCAACCTTACAATTCAATTAAGGTCCTATTCGACCAATACAGTCAATAATAATATATCAATATAAATGTAATGTTACAATATATGGGGATTAACATGTCCCACCCCTTCAAACAATTGTTTCCCTCAATACTTGATTAATTTTGGAATTTTCTGCTTGAAGAACTCATCTTCCCATGTTGATTCTTCTATTAGCAAGTCCTTCCACTTTTTGAGGTACTTGGTAATTGCTTAATTTTGCAGTTTCTTGGTTCTTGTGTTGAGGATTGTTTTAGGTTCTAGTACCAATTACCCTTCTTCATCAATCTATGGTAAAATAATCCTGATTAGGTTCTTGTTATTGATTAGCTTTTTTAGGAAAGATACATGGAAGACTGGATGGACATGTGAGTATGGAGGAAGCTCCAATTTGTAATCCATACTTCCAATTTTATAGAACACCTAATAGGTACCATAGTACTTAGGTTATAATTTATTTCACTTCTTTTGCTACATGAGGGAAATCTATTTATATGATTGTAACCTAAAAAATACCCAATCCTCCCCTTTAAATTTTCTTTCACTGCAATATTGATTAGCTTATTGTTTAATCCTATTATGTGTTATATCCAAGTTATCTTTCAATAGTTGGAAAACCTCTTGTTTGTGCTTTATGTGATCCTCCATTGCTTGAAGCTTAAATTTTTCTTTCAAGGATGATGTCATGGAAAGATAATGATAGGCATAAAATTCCATAAATGGTGACATTTTTTAATGAAGTATGGTAAGATGTGTTGTACCACTAATCTACTAAGGGAACTGCTTGACCAATTGTGTTTTTTCATTAGATGCAAAGTAATGAAGATATTCATTACCATTCTAGGCATTTATTCACAATCCTAGTTTTCCCATCATACTGAGGATGGTAAGAGGATCTATGAGCCAACTAAGTGTCGAAACAAGAAAATATTTCCTTCCAAATATTGCTAATGAAAAATGGATCTCTATCACTTATAATAATCCATGGGATTCTAAGTATATTCTGAATCGATCCCATGAATGTCACGACTACTATAATTTCTTTAAAAGGATGAGAAAGAGAGCATAAATGGGCATACTTTGTTAGTCGATCCACTACTCCCATGATGACTATCTTTTGTTATGAATTTAGTAAATCTATGATAAAATCCATTGATATCTTTTCCCAATGCTGAATTGGTATAGCTAATGGTTGTTGAAGACCTAATGTATTTATTGTCTCTTCTTTATTTTGTTGGAAAATCAAACTCTATGCCAAAAATTCTTGGACATCATTTTAAGGTATTCCTAGAAAAAATTCTTCTTGATCCCGTGGTACATTTTCGAACCCTAAATGTCTTCCTATAGGAGAAGTGTGCAATTCCAAAAGGATATTTTGTTTGAATTGAGAATTCTGATAGAAAATTATCTAGTGAAATAGGGCCTTCTTGTATTTGTTGAATCAACTTGCATGCCTTCTGATCCTATTTCTATTCTATGCTTGCTTCTTATACCCAATTGGATTGCATAATGGAAATAACACAGAGTAAGCTTCGGTTCCAGATTCTTTTCTTGAAAGTATACCTTCCACCACATCTTGTTTTATTTTTTTTTGTAGATAATTTCAAAGTAATAACCTAGCATGATTGAAACCCATTTATAATCTTTATTCCAAGATTTAATTAAGAATATCATGATACACTACTATCTTTAACCGTCTTCCTATTAGGTAAAGGTGCCATTTCTTAACTGCATGTAATATGGACAACATTTCCTTTTCATAGATGATTTCAATTATATTTTTCCTTTAAGTTGGAAAATTTCGAAGGAAAGTGGTCTTCCTTACATTAAAACTACACCATTACCATGCATTGATGCATTGCATTCTACTATAAAGGTTTTTTTGAAGTTAGGCATGGATAATACAAGATTTGTACACATAGCTAGTTGCCACTTTAAGTTTTTCAAAAGTGTTTCTTATTGAGTCCAAGAGAATGCCATATTTTTCAATAAACATGTTAGAGGTGTTTCTATTTGACCATAATTCTTAACAAACTACTTATAGTAGTAGCATTTAAATATTAAGAATCCTCTAAGCTTCTTAAAGGTTATGGGAATTGGCCATTCCATGATAGCCTTAATTTTTCTGGGGTCCACTTTGACGACTTTGTGAGATACAACGTGACCTAAATATTGAACTTTATGAAACCAAAAGGTACACATAGAAGGATTGGATAATAGTTGGTTCTCATCTAATAGTTTAAGACCCTATCAACATGTTTTACATACACCTCTTATGATTTTCTATATATTAGAATATCATCAAAAAATACTTGTTGGTATGGAGTACAAACAAAGGTACAAAGCCCATGCATATCAAAGTTTGGGATTTGGAATTTAAGGATTGTATGCATTAGTTTTAGGTTTGGAA
This sequence comes from Pseudotsuga menziesii, assembly GCA_001517045.1. NCBI lineage: Eukaryota > Viridiplantae > Streptophyta > Pinopsida > Pinales > Pinaceae > Pseudotsuga > Pseudotsuga menziesii. Next base: position 223,536 of record LPNX010785646.1, read on the forward strand.
CAAGGTATATGGGTCAAGAGTAGAAAAACTATGACAATTATATAACAAAAAAGCTTGATATCTCAAATAAACTAATCTTGAAGACTAAAAAGATGAAATACAGATATAGGATGAACCAAGTTAACTGTCAGACATATAAATAGAAACTGCATTCATATATCATGCTTAAAAATATTTCAAAAATAAATGCTTTTTGAATAAAAGGATATGTAAATACATAGACTAAATATGAGCATGTATGATAAATAATTTATCACATATGAATTCACAAGCAGAGACAAATCAAACACACTTGACATGCACTTACAATTATCAAAATTTTAGCTGGTTTATATTGTATATATAATTCATCTTCAAAATAGTCTCCAAATAGAGCTTACAATAGTTCAAAGGGGCTTTGCTGTAGACCCAAAATTCACTCTCCTGAACATCTCAATCAGAAATTCCTTCTATTATCTCAACTTTTACATTTATAATCATACAGGGGTCTAGAAACAGTTTTCAGATCCAAACTCTTAGGATTGAATGTATCTAAAAAGAGAATAAATATTCACATTTGATTATACCATCAAGCAGTCCCCTGGCTATCCTGAATCTGATTTCTAGAACTAGAGACTGCTCTCTTTTGTGCTAAAGGCATCTTTTCCCCTTTTCCCTTCCAAACATTTTATTTCTCTAGGGTATTTTATTTCTCAACTTCAAATCCGTATCGAAAGAGAAAATGCAACCAAGTCTAGTTCTTCTTCGTCATTTCATTAAGCACCAATAATATAATTAACCTATGATGAAAAATAGTATGATAAGTATTGTCTGGATGGTTCCTAACTTGCATTTCCATTTTAGATAAACTCTTTAACATATAAAATGACAAATTAAGTTTTGACACACTTGCAACATGTAGAAGGAACCATAGAGGGTACCCGTAAACCGTGGCAAATATTCCTTAACATATAATATATCGTTTTATAATACTTAATACCTACCCCCATTCCTCTTTCAATTGATATGAATTCCTTTTCTCCAATCCATATTTTCAAGACTCGATAAGAGAAACAAGTTCAAATCGACTTCAAAAGGAAACTTCTTAAACCAGGATTTCCATCGGTAGGTAGCCCAGTCGCTTATGAAATAGAGGCTTTTGAAACTTCAAAACTTAGGCTATCAAAATTAATCTACATGCCTGTGAACTTGCGTGCAAATTGATGTGTGAATTCTAAGTTATAACATCTTATTTTTTCAGAGAAAGAAAACCACATTATGTTTGTTACAATCTTCGCACTGTGGGGATGTTCTTAATCACATTTGGTGTTAACATGATCGAATCTATGTAATATACCACATGTTTGGTTAATCTTGATGACTAATGACTGAAAAACACTTGCTAAGGTTCAACTGTAAATAAACACAGACCTAAACACAAAGGTAAGTTCCAAATGGCATAAAAATTGCATACAAATCAAATTGAGATTTTTGAAATTGGATGAATCATTAACCATGGTGACACTAGTTAATGATTTTAGGGATGACACATCAATTTAAAAGGCGGGCAGGTTTGATGGATGTCTCGAAATGGATAACCTCACTCCCCAAGGCTATAAATAGTAATAATTACACTATTTCCTTCAAAATTCAAATTATTTTCCTTTGTTACATTTCGACAGCGCAAATCCATACAACTTCGTTATAAACCGTTGTCGAAATGCTGCAAATTGAAATGTTTTTTGCACTTTGGATAATTTTCTTGAAATAAAGGTCAAGACCATGCAATTGTAATAATAAAGACTATCAGAAGGGATTTAAAAAAATAATATTCAAACTTAAACTTATTAATTAGTGGCTATACAAATATACTTATGCTTCCCACTTGAAGGAGGGTTAATTTCACCTATGAAGTCTAACCCCCATTGCTGAAAGCGTGCATCTATTGCAATAGGTTTTATAGGCACAAACAAAAGCTTTTGTTTACTTTGAAACTTTTGACACAAAATAGGCTCTTACCTTCGCATACACACCATATAACAAAGAACGCCAATAATAACATGGTCTTAAAATATTAAAAGCAATAGATTTCCAATATCGGTGTCCTCCAAAAGATTGTCCATGTAAATCTGTTGTAATTATATTAGTTTCATATTTCAACAAAAACCTAGAAGCATACCTCCAGGATCTCTCCAATAAAACGTTTGATCAATTAAACAATATTTCATAGCTTTAAAGTTCAAATACATGTACTCCCTTTTATCTAAATATGAAGGAAATTACAGATAAAAAAAATACTATGTCACTGTACCAAGGAGACTATGCATACCTGCTATAAACCTGATCTTTCTCCTGTTCTGACTGTAATTTTTTCCTGAGATGATTTCCTTAACACCAAATTTAGTCCCAATGCCTTACACTTTGATTTTGCTAGAAACTTGGAAATACCTTGACATTTCACCAACTTAGTAGGCCTAATTTCAACATCATACTCCATAATATTGGCTATCTAATGCCCCCTCTTTCCCTCATTATCACGCCGTATCAAAATTTCATTAACTGCAGCGTTAGGTACATATGCTATAATCTTTGAATGGATTAAATAGATTCTGAATAATTTCATGGCTTTAGCCAAAGAATAAGCTTGTTTTTCTAATGCAGTGTATTTAATCTCTAAATCTCTTAAATTTTTACTAAATAAAGAGATATGCTGATCCAAACCTTTAGAATTCTTATGTAAAAGAATTGCAGCTATTTTATCTTCAGATGCAAAGGAATTTGTTAAGAATTCATTTGAAAAGTATGGAATTACCAACACCAGAGCTTCAGTAAGGTCCTTCTTTATCGACTCAAAATTATTTCCTTACATCAACTATCCACTTTACCTCATAATTTTTATTCAACATTCCTGCAATTTGTTTAATGATCTCTGCAAATTTGGGAAGAAACCACCTCAAAAAATTATTTTTCCCAATAAAAGAGTGAATTTCCTTTTTATTTTTGGGAATACTAATTCTCAAGATAGTTTTAACACAATCAATATCTATGTTGGAAATGGAATCATATGCACAAGGTGCGACAAATAATACATCGACAAGAGGAAGACTCAACTATGCAGAAGTAAGAAACCGACAAGTGTGGTCGGTTTGGTTGCATTAGTTAGCCAAAGTAGTTAGAAAGTCGGCCCATGTGGACCACTTTTGTAATGACGTAAGCTTATAAATAGAATTAGGATTAAAGTCATTAGAAAAAAATATATGGCATCAATTGTTCTATTGATGAATATAAGAAGTATGATGTGATAAGTGATCTGCAAACAATATTTTATGGTTTGAGGTTTTCGACCAAGAATACTTGTTTGTTGTGAGAAGTTTTGAAGCTAATATAAGGAGACTGTTAATGATAGAATTCCTGTCTCTTTCTGCATGTATTTTGAATATGTAATGGTGCAATCTATGTTTTTTCATGTTTGAATGATGCGAAGTATTTCTCTATATATTGGGTTCATATATGTCGATGTCTTTTTGATCTGTGTTATGTTGCTATTTTAATTGAACTTACTATGAATGATGATAAGTAGATCTCATGAATGATGTTTGTAAACCCCTGGATCTATGATTAATAATGCGATAAAATAAGACATAGTGCGCAAGTCCTCTTCCTTCCACAGAAACGTGGTTCCTGTAGCCTTTACTTCAAACATCTCGGGTGAGACTGCATCTGCTTCAAAGATGTTGCTGGATAGGGTAAAACCTGTCCAGGACGATGTTTAGTGAGATTGTGTTGAAGGTCATTGACATATCTATGGAGTGAATCTCTGTCGACTTAGGTGTGTCAACAAATGGTTCCATTTCTATTACCATAGTGAGAGGAAGAAGAGGACATGTTGTGGCATTTGACGAAACCATAGATCAAGGACTGGTTCGATCAGAAGGCCCGATATTTCGTAGCAAAAGGACTGGTTCGATCAGAAGGCCCGATATTTCGTAGCGAAAGAAAACCAAAACTCTAGATTGTCAGAAAAAGAGTGGTTGGGAAGATACATCTATTCTTATATTCATGAAATATTATTCATTGAGTTTCCAATAATTTTGCACGAGTGGTTGGCACAACTTACTTTCCAGAAGAGAAACTTCTAAGGAGGTGAACCCGATCAGTGGACCCTTGAACTAATTCAACAGTTGCGAAGGGTGAACAACAAGGATTCAATAGTTGTCGAGGTGTGGATAGAAATTTTTTTGGAAGGATATATCATTGAGTTTGCTATTGACATAGTTAAGTCCTCCAACAACGAATTAGAGAGGGAATTATTCAAGGGACCAAGGGGGGGATTTCTACTGTCTTTGCAACTGTGGATTAAGATGCTCATCTACAAAAAAGGAATACTGAAGATGAACTCTGACGAGTAAATATATGGTGTGCAAAGGTTGCAAGTACTATGAATATGAGGGTTGGATGGATGGAATTTATGATAGGAATATGAGGGAAGTCGAGGACGAGTGCGGTGTCCTACAAAGTGGGGTGAGGTTCAAGAAAGAGAAGAGGTGTAGGACTGAGGAGAGTCCTGGTGTGTCTGTAACAAGAAATTGGGAGAAGAGACCACAACGGACTAAGAATCCCTGCAATTATGAAATAAACGACTGGGATACGCCCAAACCAAAGGAAGGACCAACCCAGAGAAACAAAACACCTACACCTTTTCTCACTGCACCAAGTTCAAGAGGAAGAAACATTAACTCATTGCAAGGTTGTCCTGTGTCAACATAGTAGTAATAGTAGTGGATCAACGAATATTGAAAGAAAACCCAGAATGGCAGGTGATGACATGAAGTTACCCTTGTTACATGGTAATGGGACTGATGATCCTGAGTAGTATTGGTTTATGTGTTAAGCAGTAAGTACTGTAAAGCATGTGCAATATGAAGACATCAAGAAAGGACAATTAGCTATGACCTTTTGAGTTCGAGAATTGGATTGGTACATGAAATTTATACAAGTGCCGATATGGAATTAGAACAATACCCTGGCACAAATATGGAATGGATTAATAAAGGAATTTAAGAATCCCAAATCTGAGTCACAATACATTACTAAGTTGAAGGAAATAAAACAATATCCGACTAAGTCTTTGTGGAATTTTGATCAGCGGTTCAAAGCGCTGATGGATAAGTTTGGCTTTTGGATGAGCGATGTCAAACACAAGGAATGGTTTATCATCGCTAAAGTACCACACATTCATATGCACTTAAAGAAATATAAGATTGGGTCATAGAATGAGACCTTGGAGATTGTTTTGTAAATTTTGTCGATTAGTTGACCATGAAGAAAAGGACCGCAAAGAAAATGACTTGCTCCAAGAAAGGACCATGGATACATATTTCATGAAGGGAGAGAAGCAAAAATCGATAGAAAGAGCACTACCACAACCATATTTCGTTCAACTGAAACTTCATTTCGCTCAACTGCAATCGTACTTCATTCAAATGCAATCGCAGTTCATTCAACAACAACCGCAATTCACTCAACAGCAGTCCCAGTACAACCAGATGCAACAATAGCTGCAATATACTCAACCACAGTACACTCAACTACATCATAGTTATCAGCAATAGTTTAGCCAACTGTAGTATCAGCCACAAGGAGGATTCCCTGGAGTTCGTAATGGAGGCTTCGGTCATGGACTTGTGACATGCTATAATTGATAAGTATTGGGGCATTACCAAAGAGAATGTCCAAATTGATAGTAGCAGTGTACCTATTGCAGCACCACAGATCATACTATTGAGTATTGTCCATAGATGATTGCAAAGTGGTAAGTGAAGAATGTTCCACCATCACCGTAGAAACAAAATAAGAATGCAGCACAGAATCAATCTTCAAGACCAACTGTAGGATCAGACATAAACATATTGACGAAGCAGACATGCGAAAGGATGGGGAAACCATAATTGGTTTTCTATCCTGTACAATTGGGACTAGCAAATCAGGCCAAGGTATCTCCAAGAGGCAAGGCACCCCATCTACTTGTTGAATTAGAGGGATTAAATACCTACGCAGACTTTGACGTTATTGAGATAGTCGACGAAAGTAGCTCATATCTCGCATTGTTGGGGATTGGATGGGAAAACGAAAAAATATGGCGGTTATCAAATTCAAGAATAGAGTGATGAATTTTGAGAATCGAGATATGCGGATCATTTCCCCATTAGATCGCAACAAAGGTTGAAGATACATCGAACTAGTGAAAGAGGAAGTTGTAGGAGGATGGGATAATGCCTATAACATTTTTGAAGACTACATCAATCCCATCATAGATGGAGAGCTAGGATGGCGAAGTAATAGCTCCACACCATCAGAATTTGACAAAGCACTAGAGAACTGGCATAATCGATTACATGAAGTCTCGGTTAGAAAATGTGTACGAGTCACTCTGTCGCTGCGCTGGGTCGCAACAAAAATCATCAAACTGGCGACTTATGAAGGACTGCCTAACTTGGATGGTTTTATTGACGAATTTGAGGAGAAAGTATCAGAACATCAGTGACTATTGGTGCTAGATGAAGCATTGAAGTCTACTTTGAAAATATGGTGGTCTACACATAAGAGCTCGATAGATGACTGACATATATGTTGCAGACTAATGGGATTTCAATTTGGGGAAGCAAAGCACTACCAAGAGAAGAAATATTACGGAAAGGAATGATCCCAATGGTCATATGGTCGCATGCCAAACTACATGGGTATTGAAGCCGAAAAATAAATGGGTACATGCATTTTCCCATACGTTGGACGAAATACCAAGGCGATGGTATGTTTTGACAGAGCTATAAAGGGAAATTACAACATGGGAAGAATTGACTGTTAGCTTCAGTCATACCTTCAGATTTGTGAATGACGATCTGATCATACATAACGAACTTAAGCACATCCACAATATTTTGTTGGAATCAGTGCTAGTAGAATTGTTGATGGGAGCACAAGGGACACCAGTAATGCAGTTGATTGCAGAATTCTACAAGGTAACAGGGGATATTGATGATGAGGATGATCCAAGAGCTCTCAACATCTTAAAATTAGAGGGAATTCGGAATATCATAGCACCAAAAATACCATCCAATAAAGTCAAATAGTTGCTAGAGATATTTTAGGTCAATATTGGGATGACAAAGGACCTAAAATTTGTTAATGTCGGGGATTACTAGGATGAGGAAACAATGGATATGATCACTCACTTGCTGCATGAATATCAAGATTTATTTTCGAAAAAAATTGCTGATATGAAGGGGATTCCAGGTGACTTAGTCGAAATGAAAATACCTCTAAATCCATATGCGAAACCAATGAAGCAATTACCTTATATATTCAACCCGTGATACAAGGAACACGTCAAGGATGAACTAGAATGGATGATGGATGTTGACATTATCGAACCTATTGAAGAGTTAGAGTGGATCAGTTTGATGGTTGTTCAAGACAAAAATACAAGGGGGAATCTAAGTATGTGTTGACCTAAGGAAGTTGAATGCTGCAAGTATTCATGACCAGTTCCCAACACCGTTCACTAACGAAGTATTGGAAGGTGTCAGAGGACAAGAAATCTACTTGTTTATAGACGGATTTTTCAGGCTATCACCAGATAAGAATCACGAAGGAGGATAGGCACAAGACCACTTTCATAATAGATTGGGGATGTTTTAAGTGTACAATGATGCCATTTGGTCTCAAGAATTCACATGCAATATTCTCAAGGATACTTGTCATTGCGTTAAAGGACTTCATTCATAAATTATTGGTAGTCTACATGGAAGACTGGCCCGTCTATGGGTTGGTAAAATACCACACTACGAACCTGCAATTGATGTTGGAAAGATGTCGATAGCATGAAATCTCACTAAATATAAAGAAGTGTGTATTTTATACTCCGTTTGGGATTTTGTTAGGACATATCGTATGCAAGGAGGGTGTTGGAATATATTAAACCCACTCATAACTTAGGATAAAATAATTAATCATTATTTGATTAATTATTCACCCACTAGCTTAATTAGTTGGCATCCACTTGCACCTTAAAGTCAATACATGCCATCTATATCCTAGGAATGATTTATTTATAATTCTGGGTTGATCTTGACCACCTTTTGACCATCCAAAATTAGTATACAGGACTTCACAATAGATTCTACTTTATTATGCTTTTTCAAGTTCTACAGAGTTGAGGAGCGCATTCAGTTTCCTATCCCTCTCTGAAGGAGATCTTATCTAGCATACAAGATTTTCTCCTAGTTTGTTTTGCAGGTTGCAGAGAGTATATCCTAGAGCATATCAACAACTTCAATATGGGTTCAAAAGTTCCTCTACTATCTCCTTTCAACTATGCAGATTGGAAGCCAAAGATGAGTGCATACTTGAAGAGGCAATGTCTCTTTGATGTCTCCATTGGTGCATTGAGCGAACCTGAGTCTTATGAAGAGAAGATTGATTGGCTAAATAATTGTGATAGAGCTTATGGAATTATGTGTTTGGGAATATCTCCAAATATATATAATCTCATAGATTCTGCTAAGTATCCATTTGAGCTTTGGAAGAATTTAGACAAAGCTTTTGCTTTGCAAGAAATAGAAGATGAAGTGTAGCAGGGATTTCTCCCTTACTACAGGGTAGGAATGGCTACCTTCTGTCTATAGGATGGAAGGATAGGGTTCCTGATGATAATGCAATAGAAAATGAGCAAAAATGAAGCAAAGAACATAAAGGAAAGAGATGAAAACCCTGCACGCAAGGTTAGACTCTAGAACCTTGCATACACTTGTTAGAACATGAAATAAAACCTGCAAGCGAGTTAGACAAAAAATAAAATAAAAATGAAATTTAAACAAAATATTATACCTCTTGGTGGAAATGGGTCACCATGCCCTATCTTGGAGAAGCACCTCTCTCTTGGCAATGAGGGAGCTATGGCTCAAAGGGAAAATGGATGAGAGGGAGTGTGGGTGGCTTGAGAGGCAAATCGTCTCAAGGCATCCGCTCGGGCAACATAATAGTATGCAAGAGAGGAATCTTTTGAGAGTGACCCCCACCCCTTTATTTATATTTTTTTAGGGTTCTAAGCCCCTCGTCAGAACTTTAACCCCTTTTTTGGGCTTTTAGCCCCTTTCGCTCAATCTTTAGCTCCTTTTAGGGTTTTAGGCTCCTTTGAGGGGTTTTAGCCCCTTTTTGGAGGCTTTAGCCCCTATGAGAGCTATTTAGGCTCTTTTTAGGGGGTTTTAAGCCCTTTTTCATGTTTTTAAGGCTTCTTGAGGGCGTGGGGGTCAAATGGGGTCAAATGAGGGCCATGCATGGGTGTCCTTGGGTGGTATAGGCCATGTAGAGATGAGTGAGGGATTTTTTGGGTTAACAAATTCCCCCCTGATGTGTGAGGGTAGGAGCTCATTGTATGGCCGACGGACATCATAGGATTTTCTGCGAAGAGGTGGTGCTTCCTGGGCTGGGGCATGGTGGCTTTTGGTTTTTGTATTAATATGGTTCCCATCAATGGGTGAGATAAAAATAATATGTGACATGTATATGGACGAGGCAGGCATCCCCATGCTCGTAAAAATGTCGAAAAAATAATGTGATCTATGTTCTATAATACAAGAGCCGATCATATACAACTGATGATACATAGTGGTTGCCTCAATGAGAGGTTGAATATAATACTGATATGAAGAAATGCTACATTGGACCCATGGCATTCTCCTGGAATGCTATATCTTCATGACTGATATCCTTCTGGATCTGGAACAGAAAATAGCTGTATGGACTCACTGATGGAGAGTAAGAGTCTCTGTGGTACAAGTATGCCGCATCAATCATAAATCTATATAGAAGCACTACTGGGGGTTCTAAACATTGTCTCCAACGCAACTCAAAAATACCAAGGGACATAAACCTATTTAGGTCCCTCGAATAGACTCATTAATGTGCTAGAGTCAGGTGAAATCCAGGGTCTTCGACCAAATACTGCACGGAACAATACCTTGTATGAATCTCAATGGTGCAATGATGTAGCTGGAGTTGAGCACGTGAGAAACAACCATCCTGAGAGGCACTAATGACTCCTCTCAATTGGTTCAAGGAACTCATCAATGAGGTTAATGAAGCCAAGATATAGGGACCTCTGGGTCTATCCTCTGGAATATGTTTGTTGTCGTCGACAGAGGGAGACTTGCCCCTGGTCAAGGCAATGGTGTTTCTTTAACCAGAAGTGTGAGGGAGATAACCAAAATATGTGAGACAATCTGAGGACTGACCCATTGAATGGGGGGGGGGAAGGGAAAGAGTTTAACAGGGGCAGAGGGAGTGTAGTAGACTCAAACTTCCTTTGTTCAGAGTATGATGGTAGGGCAGACCAGGTAGCAAATGAAAATGACTCATGGGAATGGGATCATAGCTGTAATACCGGGAATGTCACTGCAGATGGGAAATAATTGGGGGAGGTAGATACTTTTGATATTGACGGGATCCAAGGAAGACACATTGCAGAGTACTTTGAACAAAGGCAACCCAAAGTGGGAATTCTGCCAAACTGTTTTCTGTGGGGTGGTGTCTAGAGACACCATTGTGGTATGATATCATGGATTTTTGGCGATCCAGAGAAAGTAAATGCTTGATGGTGATTTCAATTTTAGAGAGTGTGAAAGCATGAAGAAGACTCCAGTAGGGGCTCTTTTTCGTTGATAGTCTCCTGTGCCCAAAAAAGGATAAAAGTATACATAGGAGAGCTCACCCATCGTGTAGGGGATGAGAGACTTCTTTACCATTGGTAGTACAATCAGGCCGGAAAAGGTTAAACCTATACTGATTGGATGGTCATTCAGATACTTTTACGAGCATGAACGAAACCAAGTTTGCTCGACAATATTTTCTTGATGAGAAGGCTGGAAAAGAGCTTAACGACAATCCGTGGTGAGATTTTTCATAAAGTTCAGCCCCTCTACCCGAGAAAGCATAAAAGCATGCAGAGGGGAACGGTATTGGATTGAATATTCCAAGGTGGTACTTTTCATTTGATGGTCTACATAGTCCACAAAGGGAGATAAATGAGACGATGTAGACGCCCTTTCCTAAACTTTAACGAGCGGGAAAGGAAGCAGTTGCGCTCGACAATCTTTTCATTGTTTTAGGAGTCAGAAAAGAGTTTAAAAGAAACTCTAGTATGTTCAATCGATCGTGATGGCATAGGTGGTGCCCCATACTAGTTCCACAAATGTGGGAATTTGTCCTGTGTATTGCTGTGTTGGCCAAGCCAAGGCCTAGGCTTGCTGCGGTGGCGTTGGTTGTGCATAAGAAGTTGTGGCTCAGGACTGGGACATCATTCTTGCATAGTCCAGAGTTTGGTTTTGGTAAGCAACATTAGGAGTGTTTCTTGGTTGTGGTGGTATTGTAGGTGGTGTCGGACGGTGTTGTGGTTGGTGAGAGACAGAACCTATGATTCCATCTGCAGCATGGGATGCCCCCTGTGCATCTCGGCAGGAGGTGCCTGCATGGGGAGCGTTTGGAATGATAGTGTAAAGGTAGCCAGACTGTGCATAGATCATATCAAACTGCTGGGATTTCAAGATGGCCCCCTCTTTGTATTGGGGACATTCAGATGCGATGTCCTTTGCTATAGGTGGGAGTAAGGTTTTAAGGAACCAATCCAAGAAAGATCCCGTCATCAAGTTGGATCTTACACAAACTACGGCGTTGTCGCCACTCATGGATGTGGTCTATTATGTGGGTCACAGTATTTTGGCGGCAAGATAAAAAGATCTCCACCCCTTCATCATATATGACGGGGTGTTGGAAATATTGCAGGAACATGAAAGCCAGGGAGTGAAATCCAGGGAGTTGAAATTCAGTTACTTGGCTTGTGGTAGCTCAATGTACCACTTGGCTGCAACACCTGTGAGGGCGCGTTGGAATAGTATTAGCATGATTGAATCATCTACGATGCTATTTGATGAGCACCATAGATGAAACCTCATGATGTGGTTTTGGGGGCACTCCCTTGCCTTCCCTTCAAACTTGGGAATGTCTGAGGGAAGTTTGGTTGGCATGGGAGGCCAAATTTTTTGATGGAGGATAGGGTCATTTGTTAACCGATCCAAATTAGGCAAGTTGAGACGTTCCATGAAAGGAAGGTTTGACCCCAGGTTGATGTGAGATGGGGTAGCCATGGTGGTGGGATTTGTAGGTGCATAATGCACCTGCATATCTGGGGGTACTTGTGGCACCATTGTGGATGGGCCAATACCCCCAAGTGTGGTGGTGGGGATAGTGTGGGTGGAAGGGCCACTGCCCCCATGTATGACAGGAGGGGCAGTGTAGGTGGAAGGGCCATTACCCCCATGTGTTACAGGTGGGACAGCTTGACTGGTCAATATGGGTGGTGGTAGCTGGCTTATGACAATTTGCATAACCATGATTGGGCCACCTGTAGGGTTGTTGGTGATAGTTTGTGGTGTGGACATGGGTCCACTAGCGATTACTACGACAGAAAATGGATCCAGGTTTGCACCAGCCATGGGGCTTGATGGTGTAGTGTGTAGGTCTGGTTCATACTAATATGAGTTTGAATTTGAATCAGAGGATATGTGGCCTTCTGATGGTGTGGAAGGTCGTCGAGAATGGTCTCTACGATGTCAGTTTAATGACCCGTATTGTGGTGGTTTTCCTCTTAGGCGTGATGAAGAGCGTGAGGGATCAATCGTGTCAAATTTGTATGTCAAAATGGTGGTAATGATTTTTGGATCCCGATTTCAATGGCTTCCTATTGGCTTCAGGTGGTCACTTGGCCACCAAGACTGCCAGAAGACAACGCTTGGATTTTTCCTCACGGGAGTGCTACTTAATTGGTGGGGGTCGTTGCTCGTTTCGCTTGGCAATTCCTATCAGCGGCCATCTACTTTATGGTTCCCGTGGTACTCCTCACGATGAGTTTCTGGGCTGAGCCCAAGTACTTCCCACGGTTAAGGCAGTCAGGGACTTATGTCCTCAAAGACTGCAGATGTTTAACTTAGTGTAAATTGTAAATTTTACTGGCTCACTCAGCGTCATGAACTGATTTGGGTTGATTTATATGGTATGGTGTGTATGTCTTTTGTTTTTCTATTATATCTGGTGGCTGCTTAAATGTTTTATGAATATTTTGTAGAGTTCATAACATTGTGAATGAAAATAGTAAATAGTAATCATAATGTTTTAGACATGTACCATTTGTGATCCTGAACTATGATAGCTTGACTAAGTGACTACCTTGCACCTATATTTCTCTTCAACCAGGAGAGGGTGCTGGGCTCTCAACACAATGGGACTAAGCCCATTTGTAGATCCACAGGTCACCCTCCGGATGCAAGGTTGGTCAACAGGGAGGACGCTAAGCACCGTGAGAAGCCCTCCTTCTCTACCCCCTCTACCTTCCAAGTCACCTATTTTTAGTGGCTTCGAAAAATAATAGGTGAAGTGCCTATTACTATATAAGCTTCATGCTTCGTCTTATCCCAGAATACCTCGAAGGGTGATGACTGGGTAGAGGAGGAAGGGTTAGGAAATATGTTTATTTTAAGTAAATTTTAATCAAGCTATGTTCATTAACCCATTAACCATTGATTTACACTTTGATTTACACATTCTGCAAATGAAATGAACAGAAACAGAAACATAAACAGAAATAAAAAATAGTTTAGATGGATAGAGGTGGCTGACCCACACTGACAATCCTTAACTTTTAAAAAATCAAACTCTGAGTGACAGATCTCACTTTTCGGGTCAAATGTGGCGAGGGGGTCGCCAAATTTTCCCAGAAACAGGCGAGGGGGTCGCTCAGAATTTGCAGACAGAAGCGGGTTGACTTCTGGAAGGGGGTCACACCTTTTGGGGCTAAATAGGTGACTTGGTCTCACCTCTGAGGCCAAAATGAGTGACCTGGTCCCCTCTCTGGGCCCAATAAGAGTGACCTACTCTAGAAACTCAAATTTTTTTGGTCCTGAGTTAGATCTGGCTGACAGTAACCTGTACTGTGGCCAAATGGACTTAGATTTTCCTTGAGGAGGCTCAGCAGTAACTAGAAATGAAAATAAACATAATTCTAAGCTAGATTTTGACATAAAATTAAACTAGGGCAAAAAATTGAATTAAAAACTGAAACTTTGAAAAATAAACCTAGGGATCTTGTGGGATCGACCTGGTATGGTCACCAGTTCTGTAGTAGGGATTTATCCCTTACTACAGGGTAGGAATGGCTACCTTCCGTCTATAGGATGGAAGGATAGGGTTCCTGATGGTAATGCAAGAAAAAATGAGCAGAAATGAAGCAAAGAACAGAAAGGAAAGAGATGAAAACCATGCACGCAAGGTTAGAATCCAGAACCTTGCATACACTTGTTAGAATATGAAATAAAACCTGTAAGCAAACTGAGTTAGACAAAAACTAAAATAAAAAATGACATTTAAACAAAATATTATACCTCTTGGTGGAAATGGGCCACCATGCCCTAGCTTGGAGAAGCACCTCTCTCTTGGAAATGGGGGAGCTATGGCTCAAAGGCAAAATGGATGAGAGGGAGTGTGGGTTGCTTGAGAGGTAAATGGTCTCAAGGCATCCACTCGAGTAGCATAACAATATGCAAGGGAGGAATGTTTTGAGAGTGACCCCCACCCCTCTATTTATAGCTTTTTTAAGGTTCTAAGCCCCTGGACAGGGCTTTAGCCCCTTTTTTGGGCTTTTAGCCCCTTTCGCTCTATCTTTAGCTCCTTTTAGGTTTTTAGGCTCCATTGAGGGGTTTTAGCCCCTTTTTGGAGGCTTTAGCCCCTATGAGAGATATTTAGGCTATTTTTAGGGGTTTTTAAGACCTTTTTCATGTTTTTAAGCCTTCTTGAGGGTGTGGGGGTCAAATGGGGTCAAATTAGGGTCATGCATGGGTGTCCTTGGGTGGTGTAGGCCATGTAGAGCTGAGTGAGGCATTTTTTGGGTTAACATGAAGCATGGAGCGAACCCAACATCTCCTCCTTTTCTCTTTCTCAAGATTTCTTGGCCTCTACATTCTATGACGAACTTGATCATGATGAATAATTTTCTCATATAGTTCATGTTGTTTCTACCCTCTTTGATTTGAATTCTTCCTCCTTCAATCAAGAAGCAAATATTGAAGAGCCATCTTTTTCTATGTCTCTTGAAGGTGATTTTTCTTCTTGTGATACTAATTGTGAAAAAGAAGTAACAAATGGAGCTGTTGCTGATATTGATGTTGATTATGATCCTATAACCTATTCATTGTTCTCTAAATCTCCTATCTTAAATTCTGAGATCTATGTGCCATATTCTTCACACCTTGTGCATACCTCTCTCATTGATGGTGCGCAACCCAGTAATTTCTAGGATGTTTGCTCAGCCAAATCAAGCCTTATTTGTGTCATACCACTTACCTTACTTGATCTCTTGTTCTTCGGCATCTCCTCCTTTGTTCTTGGAATCAATACTCAGAGCCTTCTTGAAGATTGTGAACATCTCATTCTTTCCTCCTTTCATACAGAGGATTCATTACCAGTGTATTCCCATGAGTCTATTGATATGCTTATATGTGATCCTTTGGATTATGATTTAGAAGCATATTTTCAGGTTGATACACATATAATACCACCATCCATACCATCTACCATACCTCTGAATAATCCAAAGACTATAGAAATCCCAAGCTCACTAGTTGATTCCTCATTGGTCTCTTATGCAGTGATATTTATCTTACATGGTTTGAAGTCTTTCCTATCTTTCAATGGCTGGTTATCCATGTCCTTAGTAATATTTGGACTGATATTAAACATGTTTGGATCTGTTCTAAACATTTATGGTTCAGATATTATGCCCATCCATCATTCAGATTTTTACACCTATTAGTTTTCCCTGGTTGCTCATAATTTTCCTAGTCTAGCCCTATATCCTCATGGAGCCACTGAAGCCTTTGTCTTTGCTGTTCCATATGCTAATATTTCTGATATATCAGAGTTTTATCAGCCTCATATCATATCTATACAGGTGCTACATCATATTGTAAGATTGACATGTGATTCACATCACAATTTTGCAGCTATTTAGGGAATTGGGTGTGAAATAACTTATCTTAATTTTTGTACTCTTTGGGAAGGAGTATGCACATATCTCTTTTCCATTTCAGATTATGTTTGCAGATAAGAGTTTGAAAGAAAAAAGAAGCATTCAGATAATTCACCTACTTCATCAATTGATGAGATACAAGGAGTCTCTCCTCTTCCTTCTTGCAGGTTCTACACTCCAGCGCATTATCATGGAGTTCATGATTTCTTCAGCAAGTCCTTCATCCAGAAGCAGTTCAGTCAGCTCATTAAAGTGAATATGAATATATGTTGAAGACATATTTCAAATTTTGTGCCTTGTCCTATCTTGAGGGAGGATTTTCCCCATGTGGTTTTGCCTTTTTCCTCACTTTTCTGGACATAATAATTGTTAAAGGGTGACCATAGCCTTGTTGCTGGGCCCTATATGCATCCATATTTTTTTTCATACCATCATAAATTCAGACTTATAGGGGGGTGTTGGAATATATTAAACCCACTCATAACTTATGATAAAATAATTAATCATTATTTGATTAATTATTCACCCACTAGCTTAATAAGTTGGCATCCACTTGCACCTTAAAGTCAATACATGTCATCTATATCCTAGGAATGATTTATTTCTAATTCTGGGTTTATCTTGACCACCTTTTGACCATCCAGAATTATTATATAGGACTTTACAGCAGATTCTGATTTATTATGCTTTTTCCGCTTTTCCTGCTTTTCTATGGATAAGATAAAAGCTAGTCAACTAGAAAACTGACAGCTTTTGTTTCCAACCCATCCTCCATTATTTTTTCTCCATTTTATACGATTAGCATGTTTTTTTCCCCATCTCCTTGACAACTCACTCATGCTTTTTCCAACTCGTGAGTTCCTTGATAGATTTGGGGAGTGCTTTAGCCACCTATGGGGGTTTGCTATATTTTGGTAAGTCAACCTTTTTGAGCTTTATAAGTTGTTTCCATACAATTCAATTTTTCTATGAGGGATGTACTATTTATGTAAACTATTATTCATCATTATTCAATGGAAGGATACACACTAATATTCATCTCTTCATTCATGTGATTCATTCTCTTTTCTTCTCTCTATTTTTCGTGTGTATGCTTGCGAGAATTCTTAGTAGCAAGATCTATTTCCTGTGCTTATTTTTAGCATCATTGCTCATAACATTGATCTATTATTTCTACAGAAGGAATGTTGGTCAATCCCTCCAAGATCATGGTAATTTTCGACGTACTTGCAACAACGACAGTGCAACAACTAAGGGTGACATTGGACCACACAGGATACTACCAAAAGTTCATAAGGGTATATACATCAATCACAAAACCAATGGAGAAATTGTCAAAGAAGGATGCGAACTTCGAATGGAATGATGAATTTCAACGAAGTCTCGATACTCTGAAGTAAAAAATGGTCATAACACCGATATTGGTCTTTCTAGATTGGACAAAGGAGTTTCACATCCACGTCGACGCTTCATCAGTTGTAATAGGAGTAATTTTGGCACAACCAAGGGAAGTAGCAATTGATCACTCGATCGCATTCGCAAGTCAGAAGTTGTCTATTGTGGAAAGGAACTACACAATGAAAAAAAGGGAAGGATTGGTGATGGTGTATGCATTACACAAATCTTCCACTATATATTAGGACGACATTTAAAAATGTTTACGGATCATTCAACACTGAAATATCTGGTCAACAATCCTGTGTTGTGGGCAAAAAATTGTCGATGGTTGTTACTATTTAAGAGTTTTATTTCGATATAATCGTGAAGCCAAGATGGTTTAATGCAGGACCATCTCATATGTCAAGGATATAGAAATGAAAAGAGCCGAGCAACATCGAGGATGGATTACTTGATGCGTAACTATTTAAGATTGGAATGGTGGATGACCATTATGAGCAAATTACCCACTTCTTGATGACAAGAAAAACAATGGAGGACTTCACCACGAGTCAGAAGAAGCAACTGGCCATCAGAGCTGCAGATTTTTAGCTAACTGCGGGACATCTCTACAAAATGGGGCTGGATGGAATTCTACATCGATATGTTCTACCACATGAACATGAGGGAATATTGGTTGAGGCACATGGCAGAGTCGCCAGAGGACATTATGGAGGAGGTGAAACCACTATAAAGATTCTATGAGCTGGTTTATGGTGGTCAATAATGCACAGTGATTCCATAGACTATGCTAAAAGCTGGGACGTGTGTTAGAGGACATGGAAGCCGTCACTATGGGATGAGATGCCGCTAGTACCTCAGATCACCTCCAACCATTTGATAAATGGGAAGAGGATTTTGTGGGACCCATGAATCCTCCAGGAAGATGAACGAGAGTGTGATACATCACTGTGACATACTACTTGACACGATGGACAGAAGCAACACCAGTGACAGATTGTACTACTATGAAAACAACCAGGTTCCTATTCGATAATGTGATTACTTGGTTTGGTTGTCCCAAGCTATTGATGAGCGATTAAGGAAGTCATTTTATCAATTGCACAATTGGTGCAAATTACTGAGGAATTTTAGATCCAACATAAGAAGAGTACTCCATATCACCCACAGGAGAATGGAACAATTAAAGCTTCAACAAGGTATTGGCACATCCACTAACAAAGGTATGCAACACAAATCGTGATGGCTGGTATTTGAAAATCCATGCGATATTATGGGACTACAGAACAACATGTAAGTTATTGATGGGGAAAACATCATTCAAGCTTGTTTATGTACAAGAAGCGATGATGCCAATGGAGTACATTGTTCCCAATGTGCACATAGCGGCAGTGAAAGGAATAAGCGATGAAGGAGTGATTTAAGAATGGTTGACATAGTTGTTATAGCTTGAGGAGGATCAGCTCATCGCAAGTTTTCATCAACAGGTGGAAAATGATCGACAAAAGGAATGGCACGATATCCATGTGAAAGCAAAGTACTTCTAGCACAGAGATATGGTTCTCCTATATGAAAACAAGTTCATGAAGCACCTCGGTTAGCTACAAATGCATTTGTTAGTACCTTATGTGATTCATTTCATCACCGATGGAGGTGCGATGCAATTGCAAAATTTAGATGTAGAATTACCCTTGAAGCTAGTAAATGGAAGCCGAGTAAATCCCTATCGGGATAGCTAGGTGTGGCACCATGACTGATAAGCCATGTAGTAAAAAAAAACAAGAGAGAGAAAAGGGAAAAGAAACTACAAGGAGTGGTCAATAGAAAATAAAAATAGGTTAAATCTTAGCAAGTATGGATCTTAGCGATACCAGACAAGGTGCGTTATGGTCACATCAGATAATAAATGCATCAATTGAGCCCGATTGGCAATGACGCAAGTGGAAGAGCAATGCATTTATGGAGAAATTAGACCATTGGATTTGCAGAATCGACAATGAATTTGGTCAATCATTGAGGGATTTGGCCATGATGATCAAAATCATTCGCGTGAGCACAACAAAGGTTATAAGAATCGTCCATGGGGGCATGGATTGAATCATTGGGAAGATTGTGAGAACAAATAGAAAGGTAGCCATGGCCCAAATCATTTCAAGCGGTAGCACATAGGAATCACCGATACACAGTTTGCTGATAGTAGAAGAGAGGCCAAAAATCTAGGATGTATTAGCACGTCTGCCCAAGAAGAAGAGGGGTGAAAATCACCCAACGTCTTTGCAATGAAGGATCAAATCAACCTTTAGAGCAACTAGGGCAACATAGGTAGAAGTTGAACCATTGACCATGGGAGGGGAGGACTCCACATTGAGGAAAGGACTGAAAGTTGATTATATATCAGGATATGTACCGCCATGGAAGCGAGACGCACCACCCGTTCGGATTAGCAATAATAATATATTTGGCATCAATATGCCAGCAACAACGAAAGGGTGCATGTTACCATGAACATTGTTCCACATCTGTAGAAGATACAGTATAGTGATCATAAAATTCTGGCATATACAAAATGCATCAAGAAACCTTATGAACATCAAGCACATGATGAAAGAGTTCCGATCACAAGAGACCTGATACAATGGAAATTAGGGTTGTAGTGGTCGGGGCTACTGGCCATTACCCACATGCCTCATTTTGGGTGTTCGATGAAAGTTAACACATGCATGAAGCATATGATGTAATTCTTCCATGGAGGTTATCTATGGTTGGATACGAAAGTACCCTTCATAGTTGACCTTATCTTATAGATCACCGTCTTGCCCAAGGCAGGCGTTGATCCATCCTAGTATTTCAGAGGAAAGGACAATGATAAAAGGTTGGCTGCAAAGTTAAAAAATAAATACGATGTAGTTCACGATAGAGAGGATATGTCATTAGAACTATCAATGACAAGGAAGCTTGAGCCACAACGGAGCTGCTGGCTATAAAAGTTGTGTGTAAGAATATACCAAACCAATGCACGTCGGGATTTATTGAATGCGTGAAGTAGTGCGTAAGAGGCGTTCAGATGAATTGGTCTCTATTTTTATTAAATCAACTAATGGAAGGCACCGTATTGGCATAAGATTGAAGAAGATCATTCACTTATTCATGGATTCTAATACCTATCGCACTTATGGGTTAGATGGAACCCAAGTATTATCAAGGGATGGATGCCGAAGCAGTCAGAACATGTAGAAGATCACAATATCAAAATCTATGGGTGCTTGAAGATAAGGCATGACAAATATATTGCATTGTCTAGTTCTATTTATATTTGGATGGACTCTGGGAAGCGACAGGGAAGGTCTTGTGCCTCACAGATGAGGCCATGGCCAAGTATAGAAGGGTGGCATGATTCGTAATCATCCCACATGAGATACACATTTAGGCAAGGAATGAGACAGAGCACCAGTGGTTAGCGATGTAGTACAAGTTGAAAAATGAAGAGTTGGATGCCATTATTGACGAATGGTCGGTAGAATGGAAGGTTCCACTGAGCATTAATGAGCTGTTGGATACCAAAGAGGGATTACCACCATTCATTCCAGTTGAGAAAGCGTAAGCAAAGGACTCTAATGAGGAGCCACATGTGGAATCATCCACGACTATGACATATTCAGAGCTGGAAAGGAAATAAGAAGAAGGGCGGGAAAAACACATATTTGAACAAGGAAAACTGAGCAGTATTACAAAGATTATAGATGATCATGTCAGCAGGATACTTGCCATAGTTACTATAACGACAAGTGAGAGTCAAGTGCAAATAAAGCAACATGCAATGGAGTATTTTCACTAGGTAAAGGGATTGTTGCAATCCCTAACAAATGCAGTGTTAGAAATAAGGGTACCACAAACAAATTTGCTACAAAGGGCAGTCGATATAAGTATCATCAAGAAAGTGTAAATGATTGAGATTCCTTCGTAAGTACTGATGATAGGGGACAAAGATGTCGATGCCACCTTTCATAAATTTGATTTAATTGGCCTTAACATCAATGAGCTTCTAATGCATATGGTGTCCAGACTCCAGAATGAAGCGAGCCATGATATCTAGGACTACGAGGCGATAGTGCATGACCAATTCGTCAAGTCGAGAGAACAGGTAGCAAAGTCAGAAGCATAGAAAGTGCGAATGAAGACAGATCAAGATGCAGTTGTAATTGAAAATACCAAGACATTTGATGATCAATAATGATTGGAGAAGGAAATATCAATTTCTTGCAAAGAAATCCCAGATATTAACTTGGAGATTTTTGTTGAGGAAAAAGTGTTGTGACTAGGTTAGATAGTCACCGATTTGAAGGAGAATGAGGAATTAAAAGCACACACTGTACCAAGTACACCTCCAGAGAGACTCATAGAGAAAAGGAGCGTAATAGAAGAAGACGTAGCACAACTAGAAGAGCTAGAAAAAGTTTCTCAATCAAAGGTAGAGGAGACGAAACAATTTTGGATGAGCATGGTTGAGGATGAACAACTGTAACAACTAGGTGCACAAATTGCAAAATGGAAGCGCAGCTGATGGCGCTAAGGGGATTTCACAAGGAGAATCCCCCAATTGTGTAGGTGACCAAGGTGGTCGAGTTGAAAATGATGCAACAATGCATCAATAAGTCACATGAACGACACAAATGGAGGACAACTTAGTTAGACGAATTCCAAGAGATCACAGAGAAGCTAATGCTCAAAGCTATGGAGGGAATAGAAAATGCCAAGGGTGCACAAGACAAAGTGGTATAGGTATCTGATAAGCACCTGAATGAATAAGATATATAGGAGTGCACCACAATCAACACAAATATCAAGGAAGCGGTTGCATCACTTTAGACGAAGCATCATAGTTTCAAGTCCAAATTGAATGCACCATCTATGTCCAACTGAGGTGGCTCGAGGATGAGACACAAGTTTGTGTTGGGGACATATTGGAAAGGGAATCAGATGTACAAGGTGCAACAAATAATACATCGATAAGAGGAAGGATCAACTACGCAGAAGGAAGAAACCGACAAGCGTGGTCGGTTTGGTCACATTATTTAGAAGTTTCGGTCCAAAGTAGTTAGAAAGTCTGCCCATGTGGACCATTTTTGTAATGGCGTAAGCCTATAAATAGAATTAGGAGTAAATTCATTAGACAAACTTGGATGACATCAATTTTTCTATTGATGAAGATAATAAGTATGATGTGATAAGTGATCTGTGAAGGTGTTTTCTAGTTTGAGGCTTTTGACCAAGAATACTTGTTTTTTGTGAGAGGTTTTGAAGCTAATATAAGAAGAATGTTAATGATGGAACTCTTGTCTCTTTCTACATTTCTGTTGAATCTGTAAGGGTGCGATCTATGTTTTTTCATGTTTTAATGATGCGAAGTCTTTCTCTATCTATTGGGTTTATATATGTCTATGTATTTTTGATATGAGTTATGTTGTTGTTTTAACTGAAATTACTGGGAATGGTGATAAGTATATCTCATGAATGATGTTTGTAAACCCTTTTATATCTGAGTAATAATGCGATAAAATAAGACATAGTGCACAAGTCCTCTTCCTTCTATAGAAACGTGGTTCCTGCAACCCTCTATCAAACATCTCGGGTGAGACTGCATTTGCTTCACATGTGTTGCTAGATAGGGTAAAACCTGTATAGGTCGGTGTTTAGGGAGTTTGTAGTAAAGGTCATTGAAATATATGTGGAGTGAACCCCTATAGACTTAGGTGTGTCAACAATATATTTTTATCCTTGCAATGGAGACCATGTGTTAGCACTTGTGCTAAATTTTGGATAGGCGCCTGCAGTAATTGCCTTGCAGAAAGGGGTATAGGAAGAAACTCTCTGTGTCTGATGATTTTGAGGTCTCTAAGGAAGCTTATCCCAAGCTCAAGCAAGGAATTGGGTTATCCCATGGTGCGTAAATTTAATACAGGAAACACAGTAGTAAACAACGAGCAAAATCAACCATCAGATGAACTGGTAGCATAGATCGACGATTACGAAGGGATTTTCATAGTGGAAGGTACCAGAAAGATAAACCATGAAGGCATGCAAAATCTGTAGATGTCTCTATTTTCTAACGGCCTTGATTTTGAGCAGACTAACTCTGCGACAGAGATGCGATTTCACTACCCAAAATTTCCCGATGGATAAGCCGAGGTGGGGCTGCAAAATGATGGAGGGCCTTGCGGTTTTGAACGATGATGATCTTACCAGGATTAGATCAATGGTCCTAGATGATTTCATAGCTGGAAGATAGATGTCGGTTAAGGGGATGAGACGATGCAAAGCCTCATAGGGAACCACTCCTTAGATGGTGAATATTTGGCGGAATAATGAACCGATAGCCCCGATTTGTTTTGTGATAGAAACATATGCGAAGGTTATCCAACGGGCAGAGAACAAAATGGGTTAGGAGCCACATGGTCTAACGATCAAGAAGCCTCATGAAAGAGATATATGGCTGTGATCTATTCCACTATCTGAAGGAGATGTCGGGAATGTAAGTTTTAAACTTGTGCAGAGAAGCAAACAATACAGATTATTTTAAGCAAAATAGAGATCACAACACATCATTCACACATAAACACAGAGATTTACCCTAGAAAACCCTTAACCGGGAAAACCATAAAACCTTGGAGCCACACCTCCTTTTTCTCTTCATTACATTATGAGATCCTCATAATACAAAATATAGGTTTTCCGCAACATCCAAATACCCTAATCCATTAACCTGGATTAGAAAAAGACTCCAATCCCTTAACCAGGATTAAGTTACATATTTTTAGACAACTTGTAAAAATAGCCACAAACAGCCATAAACAGCTATGAAGGTGCCTTTGGGATCGCCGAGATGCAGCGCTGACATGCGCACCTCCCCTCCATATGCACATGCAAAGAATATAACATATACCCAACAGGGAATAAGGAAGAAGAGATCACGGAATGAAAATCAAGGCAGACACGATTGACGGCTAGGTCGCATCCCGGGATCCTAAAGATCGCCACCTAAGGTGCAATAAGGTTGGACACGATCGACGACTAGGTCACGTACCAAGATCCTGAAGACCACCACCTAAGGTGCATAATAATGAGGGACTCTATAGGTGGTTAGAAGGAGGGGCATCGAGAATCAGGACGTAGCATGTCAGCACGGGGATGGATTGAATAAGTGCCAAGTATCAAATACACCATCATGAGAGGTCCTAAGGCTAATCATAGGTGAGGATGAGGGTCACTTCGGCCAAGAATATCAAGAGGTCAAAATGAAAAGAGGCGATGTAGTTGGAATCTTCGCATGACCTAATTGGATAAAGAACCCATTTGATCATCCATGTTGTTATCTTGCTGCTTGATGGCGACACGTGTGAATATTTGACAGACACGTCGTTAAAATAAACTACCTAGCTTGATATAATGCCACTATCAAAACCTTTCGAAGATGTGGAGAGTATGAATGCTGATTAAGAATGAGATGGATACTATTGCTCGGTCGAAGGTCTTGGGGGTTCCGATAGAAGACCTATTATGGATTTTGTTGCATCAATAGCTCTATCCATCGAGGTAAAGATGTTCACTGTGCTAGAGAGGTTTTTTGGGGCCAGTAAATACCATGCTGTCATGATAAATTGCAATGCCACTTCAGGAGCAGTTCTTGAAGGTCCCTATACGATGAGAATTTTGCCAAAAATTCTAGACAAGGACACATACCCTATTTCCACGATACTTAATATCCATTGCTAGGGGTGGTCAGTCTAGGTGAATGTTCATACTCAGGGAGAAAGGAGTGGGAGTCTTCATCATCATTGTCTTGGATTCATATTGCCAACTTCATCTAGGATGATGAAGAGTCTCAGGAAGTGTTGCACTGGAATATCCTATAGGGAGAATCCAATCCCGGTAGAAGAAGATGACATGAATGACAATCCCGTTAAAGATTCAGGGCTATCAAATAACCAGGCTTTCTTCTCCAGGTCTACGCAAATAACACTGTTACCAGAATACCTTGATACTGGATATAGGGCCAAACAAAGAAGGAGCATAAACCTCCCCTCCAGCTGCGAACACAGGCATAACATGTTTCTAGAACATGGAGAAGCACGAAGGTTTGGAACGAAAAGGGTCACTTCAGGGCTCTTTTGAATCCACTCGACAGAAAGCGTGCAAAAAGAATAAAACCATTAGTGCTGAAACATCAATGTCAAAGCAAGTGAGCTTGCATTTAAATGCCACTGTATCATTTCGATCGAGCGTTTATGATATATCATGTTACCTATTTTTGTAGTAAATCATGGCGAATCTGCCACCTCAGGTAGTTGGTTAGGATTCGTTATAATGGTTTGGTATTCGATCCCGATTTGGTAATTGATTTTGATACCCTATTTCTGGATGTATCTTGGGGGTAATTTATATTATAAATAGAACCTCCTCAGAGGAGGATAGAGGTTGGATTGACTTTCATTTTTTGAGTCCTCAGTGCTGACATTGTAGCTCTACAAACACTTTTGGGAGTAGTAATGAAAATGCTTCTTTGCAGATATGAGATTCATCATGACGTTTGTATTTAGTTTGTGTTCTCTGTTATGCCATTTTTCATATGTGTTATTTTCTACAAAAATGATTTCTAGTTGTATGAGAAGAATTCATTTCAGTAAGAGCTCTTCCCATCAGATATAGCATCCATTATGTGTTTGTTATGGTTTTTATGGAATTCATCCATAGTTAGGTGCTCCATCTCTGCCATTTCCCTCATTATGTGATTCTACTAAAGGTGTTGCAAGGGATTCATCCATCGATAGGTGCTCCTTGTCGTGCTGGGATTTTATCCTTTCTCCTACCACCGCTTAAAGATATCTCTGCTGTAATGTCCTTAAACATTTCAGAATGTGACTCCATCACCCAATGGTTTTATTATTTGTTTGTCTTTCAATATTTTAATTTACAAACCACTATGTTACCAGTAAGAATCTAGCCTTATGGATGCTTGTTTAAATCCACATGTACATGTGAATGCTACCATGACAAGAGAGCGCCCTCTTTGACTGCATTGGATAGAATACAGTCTAAAGTTTGGTTGAAATGGTTACCCCTGTGGCTTCCTACCGCAACCATAGGAAAATTACAGGGTGCTAACACTATGTTACGTATGATATTACCTTCATGCAAAATAAAATGATATTTCTTAGGGTTGAGGGACATCCCAAAATTCCTACACTTAAGGAAACGATGTCTTATATATTTAAGGTGTTCATCATCAGACCGAAAGAAAACTGTAATATCATCTAGATAGATCGCCACAAACCTTCTTTTTCACCAACAAAGGCTATATCCATAGTCCTCTGGAGTGTTGCACCAACGTTTATGAGACTAAATGGAATTTTGTCGTACATGAAAATTATGCAAGGAGTAGTAAAAGATGTATTCTTTCTGTCATATGGATTCATAGCTATCTGACTATACCCAAATAAACCATCAATCATAGATATTCTTTAAGCACCCCTACTCTTTGTAGAACTGGGTCAATTTTGGGCAATGGATAATTATCTTTGAGGTAGAACTTGCTCAGGTTATGAAAAATATACACAAAACCTTATTTCCCCATTTTTATTGCACACAGGGACTTATTCTCCTACCTAGGTTGAGTATCTAAGAGTTATAATGATCTTTGCATCTGTTAACTCTTAATTTACCTCTTTATCGATAACTAGAAGCAGTGTTGGATTCATACACCTTAGCTTCTGTCTAAAAGGCTTTGTGTTTTGATTCAATGGAATCTTTTGCTATATGATGCTAGTGTAATTGGTCTTCAGATATTCATAAGACCAAGAAAAGATGTCTGCAAATTATTTCATCAGCTTTATGTATCTTCTCCTCTCGTCATCTAAGAGTGCTTTGGACAACTTTATTAACTTAGGTTTATCTATAGTGCCAATATTTCAGCTCATAACATTATCCTCATATGAATGCATAGTGGGATTTAATAAGGTATCATTATTAGAAAACAATATATGAAAAGGTACAAGACCCTATGGGATGAAATTTCTCTTCAACTCAATAATATCATTATTAATGATTGAATTCTTAAAATAAGAAGCACCATCATTTATTGTATTATCTTCATCTTGGTCAATTAATGATGTGGGAAAATCACGTGTCAATTCCATAAATTTTTAAATTTACTCATGATCATGGAACACTCTCCAACTCTTAACATTATTAGACTTTGAAGGCTAATACCTGACATCGATTGCATATATGAGGTGTGTTAGTTTATGAACTTTGAAACAACTATCTACTAAAACTAAAAAATATGTAGTCTAATTATGATCTATAGGAATGAAATATATGTTAAATTCTAGAAATAAATTATCCAAATGTCCCACACTGTGGAAATTGAACCCAAGAGATAGAACAATTACACTCACAAAATTGCTAATCAAACATGCAAAATTAACATCAAAGGAGACTGAAATTGGAGCATAACACTAATCTGTATTGAATAAGTGTACAATAGCCAACCCTATGAAGTAATAGGCTTCTGAAATATATAATTACATGAGATATTTGAATGCATAAGGATGCCATTCGAAAAGGTCAAAAAGTAGGCTTACTAAATCTAGTCAAATCCCCCATAGGTGCATAAAGCAGTTTCCAAATCCACCAAGATGCTCACGAATTGTCTAATTCAAGTAGGAAATCTAAAGAGGGATGGAAAGACAACTCATACATGCTTTTATTAGGAGAAAAGGAGGGAGGATGATGTGGGAAAAAACAAGTCAACTACACCTAGTCTAGCTTTTCCTTTTGCCTTAATTCTCAATAAAACAGACAGCTTTTCAGAAAAAGCAGATATCCACTTTGGAGGATCTGGAATAAAGTAGACATGCTAAAATGGGTTTCCAGGAAGTTTCCAAAGTGCTCCATGACTCAGTTTTGTCATGTGTTGACTTCTAGGACATGTAGAAGGTAACTAGGATAGAGTGGAATCTAGGAGACTAGGTAATAAGACAACATGATTTAATTAATGTCTAAGGTAGGTAACTGTGGGTTGATTATTCTAATAGTGATAAACTATGGCAAAGTGGGTTTTTGTCTTGATATTGGAACCAGCTAGAGTCATTAATGCCATTATTGCACTTGGGTTTCGTGACAACCCAAACTTAGGTTGGGATCATGATGGCTTTGCCAATTCGCTTGTCATTTGGGGTTTGTGTATTTTGGCTCTACGTAGGGAGAAAACATGGAGGAAACCTTTAGAATGTAAGGTAAGCTTCATTCTGGGTTCTTGTTTCTGCACATTGTTTTGGTTTAAGGTTCTTAACATTGTCATACTTCTCATCCCCATTTTTGCTTGGTTTTTACAGGTGCCAAAGTATATAGTGAAGAGCAGCGTGGCTCCAGCTCAGTCGTCGTCTTGACTATAGAGCCAAGGTGCAAGGTAATCCTTGCTTAATAAATATACGCTTGTTGCCTCTCGGCTTGTCTACATGTTGTTTCTACATTTGGGTTTGGGGCTTCTCGGTGGGGTTTGGAGTTCGCCTTCAGGCTTATGATTACAGAATTGGGTTTTATTATTTTGTTATGGCATTTGAGCCATGAAGTAATTCGTAAGCCATTTGGCTCTACGTAAATATGTTTGGGTTATGTAAATCATTATTTTGATTTGGGAATTTTATCCATGGGCTGCACCATTGCTTGCAATGGTGCGTTAGCCCATTGACATGCCTGTGTAACTTGGCTTTTGGTCTTAAATGACAATTGTGTAGAAAACTTGATACCCACTATGTAAATGGATATAATTATAATTTGTGATTGATTATCATGGTTATTATTTTACTCTATGTATAAGACGATTCCATTCTGGGTTTTTTTCGATTTGTTATGGTAAATTTACATGGGGCATTCGCCTGCTTGAATGTTCTCTGTATAATGGAATTCCTTAGATTTATACTGTAATACATTGACAGTGTGGGTATAGGCCATGTCATGAATGGCATGAGCCTTTCCCACAGTGTTGTGATACGCCCAATATATAAAACAAATCATCATGTTCATATGTAGTGGGGTCTTTGACCCAATATAAAAATAAACATCAAGATAATCATCATAATTAATAGGCACATGCCTATATGTGTTAGGTCCAAAATTCGGGATATTACATCCCTCCCCGCTTAGAACAACATCATCTCTGGTGTTCTAGGGACTCGAAACGATATCATGAAACAAGGCAGGGTAAGCCTTTCCCATGGTGGCCTCGTTCTCCCAAGTAGCTTCATCAGCCTCAAAGTGATTCCACTGCACTTTCAATTGGACCACGGTGCACTTCCAAAGCTGCACCTCTCTCTTGTCCAGTATATGAGTAGGATCATGGGAAAACTCCCCTTCAGGTTCCACCTGTAATAGGGACCAATCAACAACATGTTTATTATCATAAACATATTTCTTTAACAAAGATTTATGGAAAACATTATGGACTCTTACATGCATGGGAAATGCTAGTTCATAAGCCACTGATCCTTTCTTGGCCAGTATTTCAAAAGGTCCGCAAAATCTAGGTGCTAACTTACCGCACCTACCCAAGCTCAATGAGCTTCGTTTGGATTTTACTTTCAAGTAAACATGATCGCCTATTTGAAAGTCCTTATATTTTCTTTTCCAATACACATAAATTTTCTGGAGGTCATGTGATTCTTTAAGGTTCAATTGGACCTTGGTAACCAATTGTTCCAAGTCCATCAATAAATTAGGCCCTAACATGAGCTGATCCACCGGCCTATCTCAAGTAACCAATGTTCTACACTTCTAACCATAGAGTACCTCAAAGGGATTCATCTTGGCGGATGTTTGATAACCATTGTTATACACAAAATCTGCGAGATGCAAGTAATCCTCCCACTTCATGGGGTTGTTCATGACATACATCCAAAGCATGTCCTCAACAATTCGTTTTACTCTTTCTGTCTGCTCGTCTGTCTGTGGATGATATGCAGTGCTAAAGTTCAACTGCGTCTCCAATCCGGAGAATAAAGATCTCCAGAAGTTTCCTGTAAACTTAACATCTCGATCTGAGATAATTTCCTTGGGTATCCCATGCAATCTAAATATTTCTTTCAAGAAGATATCAGCAATGTTCATGGCCTTGTAGGTCGACTTCACAGGGATGAAATGTGCTTCCCTCAACAACTTGTCGATGACCACAAAAATAGAATCATTTTGATTCTTACTTTTCGGTAAACCAGTGATAAATTCCATACTAATAACCTCCCACTTCCACTCCGGAATGGGCAAGGACTGCAGTAATCCCGCAGGATGCTGATGCTCAGCTTTAACTAGCTTGCATTCCGGACATTTAGCAATAAAAATTGCAATGTTAGCCTTTAAATTAGGCCAGAAAAAGTGTCTCTTGACAACAGATATCATCTTTTGATATCCTAGGTGCCATGAGTAGGGTTCCCGATGAAATTCCATGAGGATGCTGGACCGAAGGTCCCCTCCTTCTAGAACATACAAGTGATCTTTGGACCATAGCAGTCTGGATTCGTCTACCTTGTATTCTTTTTGTTGTTGAAACAACCTGTCCTCTTGGACTTTCTTGAGGATCTCTACATAAAAGGGGTCAATTTCGTTGGCCTCTATAATCCTCTCATGCAAATATGCATTGGTTTGACTCAAGGTCACCTCATAAATCATATTAGTTCATTGGCTTAAAGCATCGGTAACCTTACTCTCCTTGCCCTTAATGTGCTTAGGCTCGAAATGGTACTCACTGAGGAAAGCCAACCATCTAGCTTGCCTTGCATTTAGATCTGGTTGATCAAATAAATACTTCAGACTCATATTGTCTGTCTTTAGAAGGAACTTCCTTCCCATGAGGTAGTGCCTCCACATCCTCAAAGAATCGATGATGGCCACTAACTCAAGATTGTGCATAGGGTAATTTTTCTCATGTTCTTTCAACTTCCATGATTCGTAACAGATCGCGTGATCATTTTGCAAGAGGACTCCTCCAAGTCCTTCCTTGCTTGCATCCTTGTAAACAATGAAATCCCCATCGGGATCCAAAATTTGTAACACCGGTGCGGTCATCAAAAGCTGCTTAATATTTTGAAAACTTTCTTCACACTTTGCGGTCCATAAGAATTTACTTTCTTTCTTCTGCAAAGAGGTCATGGGGCAAGCGATTCTCGAGAAGTTCTCAATGAACTTTCGATAATATTTGGCTAATCCCAAAAATGACCTAATGTCAGTAACACTAGTAGGGGTAGGCCAATCCTTTATGGATTTAATATTTTTTGGGTCCACAGCTATCCCTGTCTCGGAGATAATGTGACCTAGATACTGTATCTATGGTTTGTAAAAATCACATTTACTAAACTTAGCGTAAATCTGGTGTTCTCTCAACACTTGTAGTACTACGCGAAGGTGTTCTTCGTGTTCTTCTTTATTCTTTGAATAAACTAGTATATCGTCTATAAAGAATAAGATGAACTTATCCATATACCTACTGAATATGTTGTTTATCAAACACATAAAATTCGCGGGTGCATTGGTCAACCCAAACGACATCACTACAAACTCGTATTCCCGTACCTTGTACGAAAGGTGGTTTTGTGAATATCCTTGTCCGCGAATCCATACCTGATGGTACCCAGATCGCAAGTCAATCTTTGAAAAGATTCTATCTCCTCCCACCTAATCAAACAAGTTGTCGATCCTGGGGAGTGGGTAATAGTTCTTGATAGTCATTTTGCTCATCTGACAGTAATCGATGCACATCCACATCGTACCGTCTTTCTTCTTTACGAACAATATCAGTGCTCCCCAAGGGGACACAATGGGTCGGATAGACCACCCTTTCTCTATCAACTCTTGCAACTGCAGTTTGAGTTCCACCAACTCAGGTGCACTCATGTGGTAAGGGGATTTGGAGGCCAGAACTGATCTTGGGGTTAGTTCGATGGAAAATTCTAGGTCTCATTTCGGAGGTAATCCAGGGATTCCCTCGAGAAACACATCCTTGAATTCTTCAAGAACGGGGAAGTATTCTATGTGTTGTTCCCTATCAGACTTTGTTTCTCGAATGTTTATTGCAAACAACTTGCAGCCTTTCCTAACGCATTTCTTTGCTTGTAAGGCAGATATTTGTCTTATAGAAACATTCTTTGGAATGCCCTGAACCTTCACTTGGTTCCCTAGGCTATCCATACACAAGATATACTTGTACAAACAATCGAGCATGAAATGGTGTTGTTCTATCCAGTCCATGCTGATAAGTACATTGTACGATCCTAAAGGTAGGATGTTCAGGTTTACTTTTGTAAGAAAACCATTCAGGTTTACCTCACATTCTCTAACAATTTCTGAAACCTTCAGTTTTGTACCGGTGGCTAACTGAACTAGCTAAGGTTTTTCATGTTTTACTTTTCCAAGTTTGCATTCATCAACAATTTTAGGTGAAACATAGCTCCGGCAAGCACCAGGATCAATAAGTATTGAAATAGAAGCGTTCAAGATCTTACCTTCTATCTCAACCATCGTAGCTTGATGATCTGCTTGTTGTCCATCGAATGTTGCATAGATTCGGGGTGTTCCATCTATGCCCTCGATAGTTGGTTCTTCTTGTGAGTTGTGCAAGACCCCACCAGTCTTGTTCTTACAATCTCGGGCATAATGGGGCCCGCTGCATTTCCAGCACTTGATCTATAGCAGGGTAGCATTGGCTCCAATTGCTACTAGTTTTCTAACATTAGCAGCTGGGACATAAGGCTTTGTATGAGACCTATTAAAGTTCTTGTTCACTTGAAAGCTGTTATTTTGCTTTCTGTATGGCTGTGGGTTGGACCCAGGTTTACGGTTATCAGAGAAATTCTTAGACTTGTCACGGTTTCGGTTCAGGTTCTCCTGCCTAAGTTGTACATGCTCATAACAGAGCCTAACTTTGTGCAGCGTGGTATCCAAAGTCTTAGGCATGTCGAATTCAATCTTGTCCTGATAACTGGGAGGAAGACATCCTAGGAATTGTTGGATCTTTACCTTTTCTTATTTGATGTATGGTACATAATGCAACAGATCTAGAAATTTTTTAATCAACACGTCCATAGTCATGGATCCCATGCATAGTTCGTGAAAATCTTTCACTTTTCGGTCAAAGAACCTTTTCGGCATATATTTTTCTTGGAAAAGTTTTCAGAAAGTATCCCAGCGTATTCCCCGCAGCTCATATTTCTTGGTGTGATTTAAATCCCTCCACCATCTTGCTACCTTACCATTTAAGTTATAGATGGAAAGCCTAGCCTTCATCTCACTTGAATAGTTATGAACCTGGAAATACTTACTCATGCCCAACAACCAATCTTCATCCTTTTCCCTAGTGTTTACTTCACCTCCATAGGTCAGGGCTCTTATTTTTCGAAACTCCCCCTAAAGACTGTCATCACTCCTTTGCTTCTTTCTTCAGGGAGAAAGAGAGTCATCACTCAGAAGGATTGTGATGGTCTCCCTTTGGTGCTTCAGGGGTGCGTTCTTCGTTTTCCCCTCCTCTTGGGCTGCTGGCCCGTTTTGGGTAAGTTTCTCTTTTCCAACTGTTTGTGGACTGAGTAGGTTTACCTTGCGGGATTCCTACCGTCATATTTCTCAGTAGGGCTTCATTTATTGCTTGCTGCTCCTTCCTTTCGTTTAGGTTGTCTTCTCTAAAACTTTTGAATTCAGCTTGAAGACTATGTAAAGTTTTCAAAACATCATAGTTTAAATCTACCAACAGCTCCGCTTCTGGAGTGGGGGTGGTCATCTTTTCTTTTCGACTGTTTTCTTCCTCAGTATTCATAAACTGAACAGTGCTGTAAAAACTCCTGTAACTGCAAAAAAAAATTATAACAGGAATTTTTTTTGTTAGAAAACAAAATTTAATATTATACTTTATATTTTCTTTGCAGTGATAGCTTGGTGCGCCCATAGGTCTCTTAGTATTGAAATTGGGCTCTGATACCACTTGTAATGTCCCAAAAAATAGAAAATAAAAATAATTTTTTTTTATAGGCTAGTAAAAACTACATGAATGGAACATTATTACTCTTGCGGAATACATGTACACTACCTGTATTGTTGTTTATTTGTAATCTGGCCTTACGTTTTGTCCTTTACTTCCAGTCATTTATTATTAGTACACTTTACTTACGATGTCATAGCTCTATTTATTAAATTATTCTCTTGTTTGACATTACCGTCGATGTGTTAATGATTTGCATAGACCCTAGTTTATTTCAGCGCATTGTTTACTTTATTATTTATTAAGTTTTGACTTAAATTTGTTTGTGGGAACAAAGTGGGTAGAGTGGCGGCACTCGTTCTCCCATGACGGTCTGAGAGGTAATGTATTACTTGACACGCACGCTTACTTAGTTCAATCGAACTAAGGAACCTCTTTTACCCTATATGCAAATTTTACCTAGCGACGAAGTTTTGAAGAGCGCTCAAACAAATTGGTTAAAAGTATACATACTGTCCATCATGATACTTCATTACGTACTCAGTTTAGCAAGGTGAAATTACTCCTCTCATTATTTTATTAACATGGTTAAAATGCCTATGTCGTATTTTTATTCCGTTATGTAATCATACTTTAGTTTATTTAATGAAAAGTATTAACATCTTTCTTAATTTTATTTACAGGTTATATCTTGGAACAATTTCAACTTGGAGTTTTAATAAAACCAGGATACTTACCATGGCATATCCCATATGCCATGGTTCTCTAAGCACTTAATCTTAGGGAACATACCCCATGTTTAAACTTAAGAGATAAGCCATACAAGTATTGTTATGACTTAGGGTTAGCGCACTACCATGTATGAATGAGATATGGTAATAAAATTTGAGTCCTACTATTAGAAAACAGGACCGCAGAGCAATAACACATATACAGTTAAATCATTAAACAAGATGCAAAACTCATTAAACACATTACAGAGAAAGACAGATATAACGTGGTTCACCCAAACGATGGGCTATGTCCACAAAGAAATTTCCATTCCTTTTATGACCGTCCAAAAAGATGAAGGGATACATCCTGCAGCAAAACCGATGCACTTCCTCTTCACGCTCTCACAGTCTCTCCCACACAATCACATATATTGTTTACAATACAAAATAATACCATACACAGTCGTGTTACAATGCTTTCTTTTATAGTGGAAATACCATGGGAAAATACTACGGTTAACCCAATACCATGGGTCCGCAACACTGTTGGCCAACACACATCCCCCCGAACCCCAAGGCAGGGGGAATGAGTGTACAATACACCTGGGGTACAAACACAACTGAATAATATCTCTAGATCTAGAAGTTCAGGCTCCACAACCAACACCTACGTTAATGTTTTGGGGTGAAAAATCATTGTATGGATTAGACATTACACAGACCTTGTAATATATTGACCCTGTGATATAATTTGGGGTGGTGACATAACATAAGGTTCGGGCATACGTTTAAGGGTTTAACGAATTCGCATGGTAATGGGACTATTGTTTGGCAACGTGATCAACTATGGAAACGTGGGTTTTTGGCTTGATATTGGAACTAGCTGGAGTCATTAATGCCATTAATGCACTTGGGTTTCGTGACAGCCCAAAATTAGGTTGGGCTCACGATGGCTTTTCCAATTCACTTGTCATTTGGGGTTTGTGTATTTTGGCTTTGCGCGGGGAGAAAACATGGAGGTGACCTTCAGACTGTAAGGTAAGCTTCATTCTGGGTTCTTATGTCTGCACATTGTTTTGGTTTAACGTTCTTAACGTTGTCATACTTATCATTCCCAGTTTCGCTTGGTGTTTACAGGTGCCGAAGTATAGTGAAGAGCAGCGTGGCTCCAGCTTGGTCATTGTCTTGACTGTAGAGCCAAGGTGCAAGGTAAGCCTTGATTAACAAGCATACACTTGTTGCCTCTTGGCCTGTCTATGTGTTGTTTCTTCGTTTGGATTTGGGGCTTGTCAGCGGGGTTTGGAGTTCGCCTTCGGGCTTATGATTATAGACTTGGGTTTTATTATTTTGTTATGGCATTTGAGCCATGAAGTAACTCGTAAGCCATTCACCTCTGTGTAAATAAGTTTGGGTTATGTAAATCATTATTTTGATTTGGGCATTTTAGCCATGGGCTGAACCATTGCTTGCAATGGTGTGTTAGCCCATTGGCATGCCTGCGTAACTTGGTTTTTGGTCTTAAATGACGATTGTGTAGAAAACTTGATACCCACTATGTAAATCGATATAATTACTATTTGTAATTGATTACCATGGTTATTATTTTATGCTGTGTATAAGATGATTCCATTCTGCGTTTTTTCCGGTTTGTTATGGTAAATTTACATGGGGAATTCGCCTGCTTGAAGGTTCTATGTATAATGGCGTTCCTTAGCTTTATACTGTAATACATTGACAGTGTGGGTATATTCCATGTCGTGAATGACATGAGCCTTTCCCACAGTGCAGCGATAGCTTAGTGTAGGGTTTTAATTATTGTTATTAGTTCTTATGTGATGTGGAATGTGAAGAGCCATGGGTGGGAAACCCACGATGGCCAACGTTACTGTAGGGTTATTTTGGAAAGACAGTGTGTTAAACTTAAAAACTTGGCTGAGGCCGTGAATGTAGTTAGGGTCTTACGACCTCACTGTTAGCGTATGCATTTGTTTATTACATAGCATTTGGTGTATTTATAAATTGCAGCCCGCATACATTAAACGTATTGCGTGGCCTGTGTAAAGATGGTTATATGATTTGCTTACTGTTTGTGTATAAAATGCTATGGTTTGTTATCATTGATTTTTCCTTGGGTCTGGACATCCATAGGAATCAATGTCACGACCTCTGTTGGAAAAATGGGTTTTAATTATTAATTGTTTAATGTTATGCAACGACTGTGTGAAGATTTAGATGGGACCTTTAGACACTTTATGTTTTATGAAAAGGATGATTATAATAATAGGACTGTATGCTATTTTATAACAATGAGTTATGTAAAGGGATGCAGTATGGGATTAAGAGATTAGAACTTTGGAATTTACATAATAATATAGAGGTTTGGTATTGGACCACATGGATGGTCACGATGCCTTCTTTGTTTGGTTAATTATGATTATGTTTATTTAGTGTATTGTCATGATATTTAATTTATACTTGTTGAGACAGACCTTGAAGGTCTTTAATGATTTGCTATCTTAGATTTAGTTTTCGTATGTTCTTAGTTGATTTAGTTTAGATATTTAATTCTGTACTTTAGTTTATAAGTAATAGAATTATTAGATTTATTTATAAAACTATTTGAATAATATTATATATATGTTTCTATATATTTAACCTGTACTTCTGAACTAATTTTGAATTCAAAACAAGCCTCTGCTGACAAATGAAATATGTCAGCATAGTAATGCAACACGTAGAACAATTATATGCTAACTGGTAACAAAACCTAGATATAGTAAACATAAACTAAGCATGGGAATAATACATAAATCAAAGTAAAAGTACAAACCTTGGTAATGTACAACATATAATAAAATTTACAGGCTAAGCTTAGTATTAAAGAAAATACAAACCCTAGCATATTCTAACTAGAGAATCCTAGACATAGGGTTAGGAAATGCATTGAAATCATTTACCTAGTATATCCAGCAATTAAATTTAGATAAATAGAATAGGAATTCTAGGGCTTCATACCTGAACTTGAGCTTTATTAATGGTTGAAGCTGCACACTCAAATAACCAACATTAACAATTCAATGCAGATCTGACCTCTGTTTGATGACCAAATCACTTGGGAACTACCACGTTCCTCCCAACCATGACCTGGAACCGTTTCTGGTTTTAATCTGGATCCCCCCAAGCTGGACTCCAACATGCAGGTAGCTTAGAGCTCCTAAGGTAAGGTTTCATATCTGGTGTATCAGATCTGGATTAGTTCTCCTTTTCCTTCCAAGAAATGTTTCTTCAAGAATTTACTGGAGTGAAAACAAGCACAAAAATGACTCCTCTCAGGATAGATCATAACCCCAAGCCTTTCCTTGGCTTGAGTCTTTATAGACAGATTTTTCAGTCAAAGGGACAGTTAAATCAAGAAACCTTGGTTTCTTGATTTAACCCTTTTTCAATTACTTTGGGTTATTATTAATATTTTAGCTTAGTTCCTAGTTGGACTTATATAGACATTACACTATTTATTAATATTTAACAATAAATAATAATTGATGGAGCTTCTCTTCTTTCTTTCATTTATTTATATTATTAATATATTTAACTCTTTATACATACCATGTATAAATTACATAATAATATAACACTTTGTTAACATTTGTCTTTGGGCATGATATACCATGATCCATAGACTTAATGACACTTCTTCATTAAGGTCAAGTAGGTAGATGGTTTAGGTCTACTAGGCTAGGCAACTCTAAACATCCTTGCATGTTGGATTTCCCTCATATAATGTGGCAGCTCTTTAGTACTTTGATCAGAATACATAAATTTGAAATTTCATTTAATCACTTATAAATAAGTATTATGGGATCAATATTTTTCTTGATTCGTTTTCACTCGAAAGTTATTAAATTCTTTTCAGTAACCCCTAGTGCTTACTAGAGCCCATACTCAACGCTTTAACATGGCATTACAATTCAGTGCAATTCTATATCTCCTCGCTCAACACTAGTGCTAGGATATACTTGTATGATACACCTAGGGATACAATGGCCAAGGATCCGATGCTCCAAAGCTTATGCTCAACATCAACATGGAAGGTTTCAAGACTTATGCCCAACACATCCAATTATCTTTTCATGTGTTCCAGAGCTTCTCTTTCAACACAAAGGTAAGTACTCATGTGCTTGAGAGCTTCTCGCTCAACACAAATCATCAATCACTCAAGTGTTCCAGAGCTCCTCGCTCAACACAAAACATCTCATGAATCATGTGTTTCAGGGTCCACACCCAACACAAACAAGCATATACATACATCATCAATAATTGGCTTATGCCCCATATATAAAACAAATCATCATATTCATATGTAGAGTGTCTTCGACCCAATATAAAAATAAACATCAAAATAATCATCATAATCGATAGGCACGTGCCAATAAGTGTTAGGTCCAAAATTCGGGATATTACATTTATCTAAATTATAATGATTTATTTTTATATTTTTATAAAAACCGTAATAAAAATTATGAATTTTAATTGGATTCTATTTATTAATATTAGATAAAGTGAGAGAATGAAAAGAACATAGAAATATGTAAATTTATTAAATTAAAAATTAAAAATTAATGATTACTTTTATCTTTTTTATTTATAATAATTAGAAGTAATAATAATTTTAACATTGTCAATGTTATAGAAAATGTTGTTTTCGTTAATGCCCCAATGGTTTAACCAAGCCATGGTATCTTTACACCAACACGGTTTGAGGCGTAGTTGGTTTTGACTTGAGTTTAAAGCAATTTTAGGAAGTCTCTTGTTTCTCATGTTATTTATCTTATGCTCGTACATCAGGTACCTAGTCATAGCAATGATCTCGATGGGGAAAGACCCACTTCTATGAGGAGAATAGGATAAGGTGTGTTGCTTTTAATTTTGAGGTTATAAGTTATAAACCGCTTCTAAGATTCTCTAGAAATGTTGCACCCCCATAATTCACAACCATACAAAATAACAGGGATGACAAGGGTTTCAAAGAGGAACTTCTTTTTATCCCAGATGACCAGATTGGTTGATTTACAATTATTTTCAAGACCAAAATAAGCTTTCCACCCTCTATTAATCATTTTCTCAATTCTATATTTCCAATTGAACTTATGATGAATATCAATTCTCAGATACTTGTAAGCAGTCACTTTCTCTATATTTTTATTATCATAAATAAAATTTGAATAGGTGTCTTTCTTATATTTTAGAATCATGATTTTTGTCTTGTCAGTGTTAACAACCATACCCATGTTAGAGGAAAAATCTTTAAGAATTCTTAATTGCTTATCGATATCAGAATGACACCTTGCCATAAGAACAATATCATCAGCATAAAGTAGGAGGATGATAACTATCCCAGCTAAGAATGTACCGACGCAACTTGCTTCTTCCAAACACTTTTTTAGCTTATCAATGTAAATGCCAAAAATGGTAGGGGAGAGGGGAAACCTTGTTTAACTCCAATATTACAATTTATATCTATTGTCCACCCCTCATTATTCTTAAAATTGGCAATGAACTTTTCATATAACCTTACTGTAGAAACACTCAACTCAAAATGAACCTTAAGCTTCTCTAGCCCGTTCCACAGGTTATTTCTAGGCAATATATCAAAAGCTTTTCTAAAATCCACAAAGAAACAAAATATGTGAGACTTTTTATTACACCATTCCTCTGCAATGATCCTATGTGCAAGGAGGTGGTTCATGGTTGAATGATTCCTTCTAAAACCTTTTTGGCCTATAGCCCGCTTACCTTCCATTTCTAGCCATTCATTGATCTTATTTTCTATGATAATACCATATAACTTAGCTAAGAGATGGCTAATCATAATAGTACGATAAATAGAGAGGTTATTTTTATCACCACTATTGAAAATAGGAATACTGAGGCTTTAAGTCCAAGGAGAATGGCTTTTAAAACTATATAAAGTTTTTAATAATTTTTTCAATTAAAATGTGAAAACATATGAACTATCAAAGTTACATATTATTAGATAGTTTTTTTTTAATATTTATGTATAAAAATTAGTTAGAAATTAAATAAAATGGTTAGATATTCTTTTAAATTATTTATAAAAATGAATTAAAATATAAAATGAAATAATGTTTTTAAATATGCATTTAATTTTAAATTGGTTTAAAAGTTCAATAAGAAAAATAAAAAATAGAAAAGCTAACTTCCATTACACTTGAAATTAACATTTCAAAATTCTATGAAATTAAACTTTATTTTGATATTTTAAATACAATCCATCATCAATTTAATTATCTTTATCACAAATGGAAGCATTACTAACCATTATATCATAAAATTCTTAATAATTTAATTCTAACTTTAACCGATTTCATTACTTATGGGGCAAATCAAATGATCATCAATTTAATTATCTTTATCACAAATGGAAGCATTACTAATTACTATATCATAAAATTCTTAATAATTTAATTCTAACTTTAATCGATTTCATTACTTATGTGGCGAATCAAAAGATTAGTAAAGTTTGATAAAAGTCTCAAACATACTTTAATTAACTCGTTATATAATAATGAAGTTACATAAAGTAATATTTATCTTGTTGCAGACCAATTAATGCAGTTGTAATAAATAAAATAGATTTCAAGCATCTTAAGATTCAACGAATATTCAATGGATATCATACCCCACTGTTAAATATTTATAGCAGTGTTAGACTCCAATAAAAACAATTACATCTAGTAGAAGGACTTGTCATAAAAGCAAACACGGGTACATGTCTCAATGTTGCTTTGGTCAATCGAATTTAAGGTAAAAGCAGCGGATTACATGAAACAATTTGTGGAAGTGGAGGTTGCGAAATACGGAAATCATGGGGTAGATGTTTATTCTTTTATCCCCGATGTTGAAGTTGATGACACTGAGGACGGCGAAAACAAATGTCGCATTTATTAAACTAGTTACTTTTTTTTCCTTGAGTATTCATTATTTATTCTGCATCAAATTAAAGGGCTTCTTTAAATTTCATATTGAAGGGTATATATCTACTAAATTCTTTAACTTTGAAAATTTGAAAAATTAATTATACTTTAATTGAAAAAAGAAAATTAATTATACATTTCATAAAAAAATGCTTAATAAAAATTTATACTTTCAAATTTTAATAATGTTAAAAAATAGCTAATAAAAATTTTGTAATTTCAATTAAACTATAAATTAAAAAGTTTTTTTTAAAATCAAATTTATCCACAAAACTATTATTTTACACAAATGTACACAATTCTAAAAATATTAATCAAGAACTTGCTTCCCTTTATTCTTCAAAATCATCAAATTTACATCAAGGGAGAGATGAAGCTATTTGCACAGTGGAAGAGCTTTTCGGGCTTTCATTAGTTTCCATACATCATAAATGGCATTCCAATCTACCTCATTCCATATATATATATATATATTTTTCCAATTCCACAAAATAAAATTTTCCAAATTCCAATATATATATTTTTCCACCCACAAAATAAATATGATAAGTGCACGGTGACAAATTAACGAACTGTTATTCTCTCTTTTTAGCCAGAAAACAACAACTTTTGGCTTTGTGGGTAGGTAACACATTCACCAAAAAAAAAATTACAATGTTTGGCTCTGCCGTAACACATTCACCCAAAAAAAATTACAGTAATGGAAAAATCACCCATGAATCAAGTTACAATTATTCTTTCTTTTTAGCTAGAAAACAACAACTTTTGGCTCTGTGGGTATGTAACACATTCACCCAAAACAAATTAAAGTTCTGGAAAAATCACACATAAATCAAGTTACACTAACAATCAGACAACAAATAAAAAAACAAAGAAGAGGATCAACTTCGAATGGCTGAAAAAAAAAAATTGATGCACATGAGAAGCTCTGAAGCTCTACAACTCCCATCACCTATGCTAAACCAATTAGCTCGCCACTCGCAATATCAGCCTCACTAGTCACGATCTCACAGTAAAGCAGCCACACAACCATCTCTTTAAATAACGGCTCAACTTCACTAATTTTGAAAAGAAATTATTATTTTCAATATCAAATATGGAATCTTTTCTTTTCTTGAATACAAAAATAAAAAATCAAGGCCAAGATTTAGCTGGAAAAAATAGGAAAAACTTAGAAAATGCTATAATTTAAGGAAAATGTCTATTTTAGAAAGATGTCAAAATAAATTAAGTAATTAATATGGATTAATTAATTTAATAATATTAATTTATGTTTTATATATATTTAAAGAAATTAAAATAATATTGAAAGACTATTTCAAATTTTGTCCTTGTTTTAAATTTTATAAATATTTTTTTTCCTTCTTCAATGAAGGATAAATTTGAAAGATTAAATTTTATTTGAGGTATATTTTATAAAATGTACTTCTGGGAAGGGCTAGACCCCCTAGGAAGGGCTATGAAGGATTCAATTTTGATCATTGAATGGGATAATTAAAGTATTAAGCTAAAAACTAGATGATTTATATTGATTATTTGGTAGTTTTTCATCTAAAATTTATGAGGAATTGTTGAAATAACAGTTTTAAGTTGTTGAATTGCATAATTGAGTGCCCTATGAATAGACGAGGTACTAAATCTATTTCTGCAAACAAAATTGCAATTTGATTAATCAAAATCACAATTTTAGGAAATCATCAAATCCACAAATTAAACAACTCTCCTAAAAATGCAAATCATCTAATTTGTAACAACTTACTCCATAATTAAATATCACTGGCTTCGGTAATTTCAAAATATCATTCTATTTTTAGTTCAATTTTAGAAAGAAAGCATAAACAAAAGATAGTTTCTAGGTCATCTTCAAATTATCATTCTATTTATTGGTTCGATTTCATAAAAGTAGGCATAAACAGAAAAAAGCAATCCTCATGGGAATGCATTCTTGTTATTGACGGCTAAAGCTTCTTTGTAATTAGGCTCTTTTATTTTCCAAAGTTTGAAGAGACCCGTCTACAAAACCTTAAAGAACTTCTCTTTTTCTAAATTTTCATTTCTTGTCTTTCATAGTTTTTTTTTAACTTTCAAGTCCATCGTGTATACCTCCTTAAATATTCTTTATTTCATTTCTTTGTTTTTTCATATTTTTTTTCTTTATACTTCATTATTACATACTATTAAGTATACTTAAACGTATTTATGATTATTAAAAAAAATCTATGATACAACATTTTTCATTCTTATTAGTA
The DNA here is from genome assembly GCA_001517045.1 of Pseudotsuga menziesii. Taxonomy (NCBI): domain Eukaryota; kingdom Viridiplantae; phylum Streptophyta; class Pinopsida; order Pinales; family Pinaceae; genus Pseudotsuga; species Pseudotsuga menziesii. Next base: position 268,013 of record LPNX010785646.1, read on the forward strand.
TTGTACATATATATGATTTGCTGATTAATTAAACATAGCTTAACACATCTTATTATCACTACTTAGTTTGTAATGGATGCCTATACAAAGTTTTAAAAATGTTAAAAAATGAGTAATATGGACTTTTTAAAGTTTCATTGTTACATACTATACCCAATGTATTCAGACTAAAAAAAACAATATTCTTATTATGATGGCATATTTTTATGAGTTTTATAAATAATTAAATATAGCTTAAAGGAATTTTACTATCACTATTTACTTTGTAATGGATGTTGATACTAAAAATGATTGAAAAAAAAATGATATCTTAAATTTTTTTATTGTCATTCTATACATAGTGGATGCTCTTAAAATATTTTAAGAATGTTTGTTTAAAAAGTTTTGGACATAAATAGTATAGTTTTTCTATATGTGGGATGATATTTTTTATTATTATTTTGAATATAAGATTAATATACACTTATTATGAATTAATTTAAAATGTTGGATTCATCTTTACATGTTCATCACATTATATTTCTTATTATCAAGAGCAGAATGACATCCTTGTTTGTATTTGATATATATATGATTTTCTTTAAAGTTTCTTTGCATCTTCTATCTAATCAACTTTTTATTTCTACATTATGAGATAATGATGTCTAATGAAAAGGATTTGGTTTAAGAGTTACATATGATTTCTTATGTCCATAGTTATATTATCCCATCATATTATTTTCTCTACCCATCATTGAATTTGACATGTTAAATATTCTAGAAGCAAGTTGATGTTAGAAATGACAATGCCCCTAAACTCTTACTTTAGGGTTACTCCCTCTAGCCCAAGATCCATTTTATGGTGTAAAGTAGGCAGGCCTTTTAGCATATAGAGGGTTCCTTGGCATAGTTCCCTAGCTAACAAAATCTCAAGGAATAAAATTATGGATGATGGTTTCATTTCCCATTATATAGTGGTTTCATTTCTCATTATATAGTGCTTCTATTTTTTTAACATATTTAACCAAAGCATAGAATTCCTTGTCATATGTAGATAAATTTAGGACTCCGCCATGGAACATTTCAAAATGATAGCATATTATATTACCACCTTACATCAACAACATTTCTAGTATATATCCATTTGCATCCCTCTTTAGTTCAAAATGATTATGAAAATTGAGTATTGTAAGAATTGTTGCTTAACTAATCTTCCCTTCTAGATATTAACAAAAATAGTTAGTTATTTAACCAATAGAAAATCCTTTTATTTCCTATTATGGCATGGATTGGTGTAGCCACAACTAAAATAAGAAGCTATAAATTTTCATAGCTATTGCACTTCCCCCACAAAGCTCCAAACTTCAATAAAATTAGTACGAATTTGTGAACGTATATTTGTATCCATCTCCTCGAGATCTATCTTGAGTTCCCCTTCACTAATCACATACTTAAAATACACCAATGAATGTTAAAAATATTCACACTTTTTAAGGTTTTCTCAACAATTATTGTCTTTTTATAGTCTGTAACACCAACGTGAGAGGAAATATGTTCTTTTCCTATGTAGATCTATAAACCGATATATCATTTTAATGCACTATTCAAGATGAATCTATAAACGGATGTAATACATCATTAATGAAATGCATAAATGTAGTTGGTGCATTACATAAACCAAAATGCATTACTACATATTCATATACATCTTTTATTTTCTTGAACGTTTTTTTGGAGGCATATTCTTCTTTTACTCATACTTGGTGGTATCTCAATTTGACATTAACCTCGATAAAGTACTTGGCGTACTACAATTGATATAGAAATTCATGAATCATAGGTAGATGATATCATTTCTAGAGAGTGATCCTATTCAAATCTATGCAGCTAATACACATTATCCATGTCATATCTTTCTTAGGTAACATGATGATAGTTGAGATTCTCAACTAGGAGGTTGGGTGCTTCATTTAACTAATCCATACTCCAATAATTGTTTCACTTATTTCTTCAATTCATTTGCTTATAGGATGTATTTTCTATATTTACCAATGTTGGGAAATGGGGATTTTGGTAACAACTATATCTTGTGTTACACTTCCCTCTTAGGTGGATTTGAAATCCTCTTTTATCTTGAAGCACTTCTTTGCATGTATACAAAAACACCACCAATTGTAATTTATGATATTTAGTACATCCCTATAGAGATTAATTTTCTTTTACCAATAATCCCCTTGTTGATTATATCTTAAGAATAATAATATAATATTCTTACTTGAACTAATCAATTTTTGGTATTGATTGGAGCTTACTAGAGAGATATTGGATTTACCATTTTATGCATAGATGTTGAAGGACTTCCTATCTTCGATTAGACGGTATTGGTTTTCTATACTTATGAAGATTGTATCCCCGATGTAAATATAAAGGCTTCCAAACAACACACCAAACACATCAAGTGATGCTACATCTACCTCCACTTCATCAATAAAATTTTCATTTATAGAAAATTTGATCTTGCACTTCTTATTGACCCTGCGATATACATGCTTCTTTACCCATCCCAATAGACATAAATGATAATGGTCATGAACTTTCACTCCAATATTATTTACTATAACTTCTACTATGAGATTGGCCTATGAACCAAGATCAAATATATCATTCACCTTTATCTACTTACATGGATATTAGATTCCTTCTTGTGGACTTCTTTGGATTTCACTATGGATGTAGTTTCCAACACTTATACTCAATATGACCATAAATATCACAATGATTACCTTGGTTGTTAAAATCGTAGAATTGGTGTTGTGGTTTCTATATTCTTATCTTTTACATTCCATTTATTATGTTCCTCATTGAAAGAACATTGGTGGTCTTTATGCTTGGAATACTTGGTCATCATTTATTCTTTTCCATATTATCTAGGTATTTTTATTTCAGACAAATCTCAACAATTGTCGTATGTTTTAAGAAACATCACTTCACTCCTTAAATGTTATGTATAACTGTGAGATAATTTTAGAGTACATCTAGATTCTTGGTAGATATACTAAACAAAATGGCTTCTTTCCTAAATTAAGTTGTGTACTCTTGCACAATCTTCCCTTGTTTATTTTGGATGTAAAATTCCAATATATTCATTGGTCCTTTTTATACCCAATAAGGTATATCTATGACATAATTAGCATCTTAAACACCTCCCACTTATTCACTATGTGATCTCCCTCTAGCCTAAGCATATCTATGTGAATTTCCCACCAAGTTTGGACATGGCCATTTAACTTCAAGAGGGAATATCAATTATTTTTCTCTTCTCCAATATTACAAAAAATAAAATAAAAAGAATATAATTGTTTCAACCACTGATTTAATTTAACGCGATCAATCTCACCTTTGTAGTACTTGATGTTGAATTTTTATTCCACTTAAAAAAAAAATTTGGAAGAAGTTCTCACATCAAATCTTGGTATCTTTTCTATATATCCTCTTTTTACTCTTTTTATGGGTTAGTTCCATACCCATATCTACCATCCAAGTCAACTTCCAAGTTAAATATATGAAACTCCTTGAATGGTCCAAACTTGTTCTCTATAGCTACCATTAGGATGGCCATTTTATGATAGATGTCAGCATACTATGCTTTATAATTTGAAAAGATGTTCTTTGAACCATACTATGGATTGATACTATACTCATCTACCATTTCTAGGGTTTTAATTCTCCTATCTATACCAATTCCTAAATCCTACAACTTCTGAAAAATACCTCAATTTTTTTCTTTGCTAGCAATGATTTGTAAACCACCATGAATATTCCACTAGAATAGTTCACCACAATTGTGCAATCTCTTATTATGTAGTGTTTATTTGATATTTGATATTTTAATTTTATAATCATATGAAAACATATAATACAATAAATGGAAATTGAAATGAAAGAATCTAAGAAAAAAAAACTATACACACAAGGAATACATGATGTACCTTGGGAAAACCAAATATGGAAATAACCCAACTAGATGATGAGGCCTATGACTTGTTTTATTGTTCTCAATTATGAAATGTAAAAAACAATGAAAGTACTCTATGTGGTTGCTACAAGTTCATATGCTTTCTCTATTATTATTCAATATCTCACTCCTACATGCTCTATTATACTTTGGAACAGTATTCAATACAATAAAAATGGAACCCATTCTTATCCTAGCAACCTAGTATTTAACAATGCCCTAATAATCGCCTAGGGTGAGTGTTAAGGATTTTCATGTTTGAACACCTTATTAGGTTTACGGTTTTGAACCCTCTATAATCTTCTTGATTGTTTATACATGACTACATCCACATTTGCTAGTAATGGAAACTTAAGTGGCACCCACTCGGTATCACAGTGGTCAACATGATAGGTGAATTTGTGATATGAATAACTTTCACATATGAGCTCTGGTTGAGATGATATCCATACCATTGGAAATATCTTTGTGTAGAAACCATTTGTGGTCCCAAACAAGCATTGGAAGTTTTTGGACACCAAATCATCAAAGTAGGATCTACCATTGAAATGGGCCCTATAAGCCCATAACTCCAGTTTTTCTACCTTTAATCTACCAAAATAAATGACAAGTTGTATGTTGATCCATTTTAAATAGATTTATAACAAATCAAACAAATGAGACATTACAAAAATGACTAAAGATATGCAATTTGATACAATATGATAATGGGTTCATTGAAATGGCCCTATAAGCCCATAACTCCAGTTTTTCTACTTTTAATCTACCAAAATAAATGACAAGTTGTATGTTGATCTATTTTAAATAGACTTACAACAAATCAAACGGATGAGACATTACAAGAATGGGTAAAGATATGCAATTTGATACAATATGATAATGGGTTTGGAGATCATGAGATGGTTTCATAGCTACAACAAATTTTAAAGAAATAAACATAAGAAAAATATATCTTACTAGAAAGATACCTCTTGTAACCAAATTACAAACATACAGATACTAAAGAAATGATTTTTTTATTATCATAATTTAGTTTATGGAAAAAAAACACTAATAACATTGACCTTCGAATGTGCATGGGTTTGGAATTAGTTAGTTTGAAAGAATTTAATGAATTCAGTATTAATTACAAGAAACTGTCTTATACGAGTGGTCATGTTTATGATGATACTATCAAATTAAATGCAATAAACCTGATTCCAAGTCCCATTTCAAATGCTTGGAATTAGTTAGTTTCAAAAGCTTTAACGAGTTCATGTTTGATTATGAAAAATTGTTTATAAGAGTGGGCACGTCTACGACGATACCAAAACTAAATGTATAGCCATGACGCCTAATCGCATTCCGTGAAAGGTACACATTCTTTGTCTAAATATAATTATTGTTGAGTTAATCTTCCGAATTAAAAATTAATAATTTACCATTTGATAAGAAATCCAAGTAATAAAGAATAAATCTAATTGGAAACATTGTGAATTATTTTTTTCTTATGTCAAACAATGTAGAAAACTAAAAAATTATTACCATTTGATAAGAAATCCAAGTAATAAAGAATAAATCACCACAAAGCTTTTTTTCCTTACATTCAAGGTGTGACGGACAGGATTGCAAAACAATTGAAGAAGAAAAGCATTGACTCTGTTTTCTCATCCCTAAACAGCATTAGGAAACTCCTAAAAACAGTTAAAGACCCCATTGACCCTTCCTTAAAAAAGGGAGTTTACATGATTCCATGTGAATGCGGGAAGGTCTATATCGGTGAAACGGGGAGATCCATTAAAACAAGAGTGAAGGAACATTGCGCAGACATTCGACTGAACAGAACACAGAAATCTGCTTTAGCCCAGCACTCCCATGGCACAAAACACCCAATTAGGATAGAAGACATGAAAGTGCTAGCTCACGTTGATAATTGGTCTTTGAGAAGGATCAGGGAGGCTATAGAAATAGTAAAACACCCCCACTGTCTGAATAGGGATGACGGCCTAACCATCAGTAGGTCGTGGCTCCCTAACCTTTTTCAATTAAGCCAAACAAACTAATTAATCTCCCGGTTAACAAAAACTGTTTGTTTCAACCTTAGAACCCCTTTTAATAAAAAACCTCCTTTAAATTAAAATAAAATTTAATTAAAAACCTAATTAAAAACCTAATCAAAAAATTAAAATTAAAATTAAAATAAAATTTAGTTAAAATTTAATTTAAAACCTATTTAAAGATAAAATGTAATTAAACTCCAATTAAAATTTAATTTTAATCAACAAGAAAACCTAAAAAACTAGCTTAAAATTTTTTAAAAACTTAAAATTTATACTAAGTATAAGCAGGTGCCTAAACCTAACTTTTTAAAAACATTTAAACTTAATAAAAAAGTTTATTTTGATAAATTTAAAATTAAATTTAAAATTAATAACTTTTAATTAATAAAAAAAACCTTATAAAACAATTAAAAATTTAAAATTAATAACTTTTAAATCAATCAAAAAACCTTTTAAAACAATTAAAAATAATAAAAAGTTTTAATTTGTTAGAATTGAAAATTAAAAAACTTAATAACTATTTTATTGATTAAAATACTTAATAAACTTTTAAAAACCTTATAATAGAAGATTTTAAACCTTAATGAAAAATTGTAAGATTTAATATATATATTAATAAAAAATTAATTAAAATTAAAACATTTCATTATCTCAAATTTAAAACCTCATTAAAACCTAGTTGTCGGCTTCCTTTGACTATTCATTAAACCCTAGCTATTAGCTTCCTATGACTGGTCTGTATTTATATAAAAGTAAAGATTCATTGATCATCTCAAGCATCGATAATGTCCTGAAGATGAGCCAAGGATGGCTCGAAACGTCGACGATATACATTTACTGACCGCAGATTCTCCACAAGATGCCATTAGCGATAACTGCGAATTCTCAGCGAGAACTATTAATGTAATCTATTAAATAATAATAATGATTAATTTGAAATTAATAATAGAACAAAGAAGAACAGACAACAACAAATTGGGTGTGATCTAGGAGAATCCTCTATGTCATTGAAGTGAACCCTCAACACTCAAATATTATAAGCATTTTCACAATCAAAGTATAAATTAGGTGCACAAGTTCATTTCTTCTTCTTCTTTCTAAGTCCTTTTTACCTCTTATTTATATATAAACACTCATACAAGTATGAACAATTCACCACATATACCAGAAAATGCTAAAGGGAGACTAGTGGATGTGTGCAAGCTAATCATGGGTCTCTTTTGACGTGTTAGATGCAATACCAAACTAAAAAAAAAGGCATCCATAAACTTATATGGATATTTTGAGACACTTACACATTAAATCTTGCAATGAGTAGACAAAATGAAATGTAGGAAATTGAATGATGTTCCAAATCTATAATTTTTTTTTTATTGAAAATGTTCTTAACTATCTAAAGTTAGATCTTTTTTAATAGGCACTGTTTATTTTTGGGACAAATCATAAGGTATATGTTTTGTGGATGCTTCCTTTGAGTAACTAAATGACGGAATCAACTTACGAAAACTGGTAGACATATAGCGAACATATAGTACTAGTGCACGACTATTTTTCCAAAAATATATTTTTTTAATTATTTTTAATTATCTAAATGATCAAACCTCAAAAATAGTATGTCAATTGTGGGTAAAACGTTTGAATGATTTTATCCAATTATTTGGAAATGGTTTTTTTTATAGAATGCATAGGTCTATGTTCTTTAGTGCACCATACAATTTGTTTTCAAAATAGTTGAGAAATGAAAGAGTTATGGAAGAAACACTAACGGTGTATTTTTTGAGTTGGTGAGTGATGACACAAGATAAATGAGAAAAAAATAGAAAAAATATATATATTCTTGTTAAAAATTACATATTTTGAATCTTCAAAAAAATCATATATGTTTCTAAAATTTCATAAAAAAATGGAGGTGTGCAACATATTGTGACCAACAACTAAAAATGAGCATATTGAAAATTTGGATATAATGCTCAATTAGCCATGGTTAATCATACTATAAGGCATAGGCACGATGAATCCGAAGCAAAGTCTGAAGAAGACACATAGACATAAGAATGCCACGCCAACATGGGTGGAGGCTCAGGCATAGTGGCACTAAACACGCTCGCATTTTATTGAAATTCAAATTTGTGTTCCCGCTAATGATAAATGCATGCGTGTTATATTAATGCAAAACATGCACACATTTTGGAAGACTATAATGCGTGCATGTTGTGGAAGCTTATAACTTTACATGTTACTACTTTTCAAATTATAACAATATTTTAATATTTTATGTCCACCCCACCCCCCTCATCCCCCTAGATCTTACTAACCCCCCCTCCTCCTCTCCCTACCTCTAACCCCCCTCCTCCTCTCCCTACCCCTAACCCCCCCTCCTCTCTCTCCCTAACACACCACTGCCCCATTCTTTCTCTCTCTCTCTCTCTCTCTCTCTCTCTCCCTCTCTCTCTCTCTCACACACACGCATATGTATCCCCCTATCACTAACAAATGTAGGCATCCCCCCCACAAACCCCTAACCCTTTTTCTCTACCTCTAACACTTAAACACCCCCCTATTGTCCTATCTCTAATCACTTAGAACCCCCAAACCCCTAGCACCTACCTTCGTCCATCTCTCTCTCTTCCTCACACACACACATCTCCATAACACCTCTCTCTCAATACTAACACCTAACAACTCTCTCTCTCTCTCCCCAACTCATCCAACTAAACTTATCCCCCACCCCCCTATCTATTCCCCAACCCTCTCTCACTCACAGA